>CAWUFW010010104.1:0-408364 GCA_963921515.1 Calotriton arnoldi
AAACGATTAACCAAAGTAAATATATGTTTAGGTGAAAGACCAAGTTTCTCTCTTCTGACATACTTGTATTACTTGCAGGTCAGAAGGATTTTAATTTTGTTATCAAGTGTCCTGGATGGAGGAGTAGAAAGGAATAGTGGTAAGAATTTTGCGTCTAATTTTACGGAATTTAGTGTGTCTTGTATTAAAACTGAAAGTATGGTTATTGGACAGTGATTTTCATATTTTGTGCTCTAGATTGAACAGAAATCTACTTTAAGCATTTGACGTCTGGAGTTGAGTGATATTTGAGAGGTGAGCTCATTGACCGGAACAACTTAAGAGATATATGGTGTGAGTCACGGGTTTGGTGGTGACTTATGTACTATACACGACATGTCTGTGTGTGTTTAAGCACTTATGTAATTATTGTTTTGTGTTTATAGTGTGAGTATATTTTCACACTTGATTTAGATTATGTGTTTTTATGAACCTTAAGGTAACAATAATTGCACCTTATTTAATTCCCTCTTTCTGTGACATATGTATTACCAAGGTCTATAACTTGACATATGTGTTGGAGTGTTTAGGATTATACAAATCACTTTGAGATCGCCAAACACATGGGTGATATGGTGAAGGTGATCTTATATAACATTTCTAGTGTGATTTAGATGTGTGTTGTCTATTTGTTTATAGCCCTGATGAAGTCAGAGATGTGAATGCATCATGTCTGATGAAACACGTGTTGTCTATTTGGAGAACATTGTAGCGTGTCAAGGAATGATGAATAGTGACCTGTGATGAAAATATCTCAAGAATAAACATCGGAGTGGAAAGAAGACGGATTGGACTTTAATTTCATAACACACACTTAGTGGTGCTCAGGATAACTTGTTTCACTTTGACAGATCGTCTGCACACACAACCAAACATCATTGAAAGCAGATACATGTAAATGTAATAGAAAGAGCCACTGTAATATGTAATGAAGGCATGAGTGTTATAAACTACCCTAGCTTCAAAATATGTGAATTGCTTCCAATCCATAAGTATTTATAATATCCTATCATACGGATCCCAAATCCTAGTGAAGTATCTGCAGTTAGCAATTGAAACATCATCTTTTTGCCATCCTGGAGCAGGCAGTGTTCTGTCGCATACACAACCTGCCTACTGCAACCATCAAGACAGTGCATGACTTTATAAAGTGATTTCGAAATCAAATGCTAGCAAAATATGTAATGTGCAATCACTTTAGCACCAGGTACCAAATCCTTAAGCAGACCATTTTATACCACTTGTCAAACATCTTACAATAGCCCTCCTCAAAACAATGTAACAATCACATTAAGGTATTTTAAAGCGAAAGGTCTTTGCTCTTTGTGCTACCTGTATCAATAGAGATAAAATTCGAAAGCAGGCGCTGTCACGCCAACATCAAAAACACTTTTACAGCCAGTCTCATCCAAAAAAGCTCTCTCTCTCACAGATATCAAAGGCTTGTCTTTTAACTGACTCCAGTTGAATTTCTTCGACACCAGTTGAATTTCTTGGAGAGAAGAAATGGCCTTCTGTTTCCTTCCTGAAGGTCCAATTACAGAATGACAGTAAGGTTGTCGTAACAACTGAACAATCAAAATGAAAACCTTTTGAGCACGCAGGCAAATTAAGAAGAACTGTTCTGGTAACTTGTTGCAGAAGAATTCTGGAAACAGGCAGATTATCTGAAGCAAGCAACAACCTGGAACAAGTAACTTTGCAAAACACCAAAGCGATCAATAAGTCGTCTTATGTAGATAGAAACCTGAAAGAGGAAATGATAGATCAGGAAGAGGAACTTCCTCACATTGGATTGGAAAAGTAAAGAAAAATGATAGAGAATGAATTCCTCTTCTCCATGAACTGGAATCTTAGGGCATATGTACTTTTCACTGGTTGCAAAATATTGGTAACAATTTGTGACTAGTATTTTCAGAAGCAGTAAAGCATTTGAAGATCTGTCCTATGTATTAATAGGTCAGTCAATAAAATTCCGAATCATAGTGGGTCAGAATACCTCAAGAATATTAACGAGGTAGGTTGCAAATTGTGACTCAGTATGACCGAAGGCCATCACAAGGATGGTGGTCTGCTGGGGTCAGCTGACCACCACACCTGTGCTTGCTTTTTTTGCTTTGTCTCACATTGAAACTAGGAACACCATATTTCAAATCCTGTACATAAGAAATTCTCCACATCTTTTTCAAATTGTCTGTGTACAACATACAGTATGGTATGAAACAATTTAAAAATGCATTCCACTCTGTAAGCCGGAGGTTTATGTTGCAAAGACTCAGTAAGATGAGCTTTGGACCTCACTTCACAAAGTGTGTTAGGATCTTTACATGGGTGTTTAGGCACAGGTGAGAGTGGGAGGAGTCCAGTTGCAACACTTTACTATTGATTCAGGTATAAGACAGGGATGACCATTGCACCCCCTGCTCTTTGCCCTAATATTAGAGGAATTAATTAATCCTTCCCAATAATCCTGCCCAAAATGGCTATACACCTTACAAAACCACCCACACATTATATATAATAATCTTTCCAAAGACTGAAATCTGCAGAAAGAGACTTAACATCGACTGGAACATAGCCTAGACTTTCCTTCTCAAATGTATCCTGTTGTTTACTGGGGGCGAGGGTATAGGAGTTGCTGATCTGAAATTATACTACTGGACAGCACACCTAGTCTCCATAAATGATTGGCTTCACAGGAATTAAAATGACTCAGACCAAAACTTGGAGCTCGACATATTCCCCAAAGGCACAACCCAAAAATATTGAAATGTGACCAGAATCCCAGATTCTCTCCCTGAAGCAATACAAAACATGATAAAAGTCTGGTGTGAGGCCTCAAAATAAGTAGACAAAACAAACCAGGTAACACCACTCTAGTGGGGTGACCATCTTCCCAAATTGCGGAAACTGAAAGGCTTTGACAAATGGGATGACACTGGCATGGAGATGTGTAGAACAGAACAGAATGCTCTATGCACGATTCCAAATTATTTAAATTCTTACAGCTGATTATCCTCTGATCACATGGTTCATGTAATAAACTTAGAGGTACCAGATTAGGTCTTGGTGCCTCTAAGTTTGCAATGCGATTTTGTAAAATGGAAAGATTGTGTTTTCAATTGTCTAAACAAACTGTGACAATAGAGTTGGCAATTTGGGTTCAGAATGAGAGCAATCTACAATCTCATTAGGTACAGATCCTGAGTATGACAGTGAAATCAGAGAGACTGAGTTTATCGATCCCTTTTTAGACTCAATGCTAATTTCCCAATTGCAGAGATAACAAAGACCAATTAGCAAAAAGCAGCCTACATTCTCAATGGTTTAAATAAATTAACTTGGGCCCTGGGAGATGTATGGAGACTTTGAAGAAGGTCAAATCTAAATGGAGGCAAGAAACTATAAAGGAAGATTAATAAATGGGGAAGAGAAAGTGACTGCCCAAGCAGAAGATAATGCCATAGTGCGCAACAGGTGGGTTGACCCATCACGTAACTTACAACTTGCTCCATTTTGAAATACAATCACAAGGCAGTAGGTGTGGCTGGAAGAGTTAGGGAATGTAGCCTAATCACAAAGAATAGTGTAATGAGCACTGAAACGGACCGGTTTACCAACCAAACTAACCACATTTCACAACCGTGAAAATGAATTTACCTACATTGAAGCCCACCTGTAGTAAAAGTGTTACTTTCCATGATAATGTCACTACAACGAGTGTTGGAATAACCTGGTAAGGTAGCTTAAAAATAAAGATTGTTTTCATGAACAGACTATTGCCTCGAGACTCTTGCACCTCGTTTTCAAAATTGCAAACATTATTACATATATAGCTTCTAGTCATAGATGTAGACTACAATATTGCTAGATGGCTTAATTCACTTTGAGCTATGGCACTCTAAGCATCTTCTTGTTGCCATGCTACTCAGGTTCTTGACTTGTTGCTGTGCAACTAGGGTTCTTACCTTGTTCTTGATATAGTTGAGTAATGCAGAGATTTATAATCATACAAATCTGGTGTGCCCCCTGAATATCGACTCAATAATATTAATGGGAAAGAAAACTGAGGACAGAATTTAAAAAATAAAATGTTGACAGATAAGTAAGTCCAGAGTTTCTAGACCTAGCACCACATGTATGTACCTACACAAAAGTATTTATCTTCAAAGTAATAGATTTGGAGTTAGGAATAGTAAATCTATGCTTCCCTATATGCATTTACATTTCGATACTTTTTCACTCGTTATTCTATCCTCCATATTTGTATGCCATAATGTTGGTGGTGTCAATATTCAGTAGTACAATCAACAAATCTATAACCTCAGCAAGTCCCTTTATTGAATGTTTAGGACGTTCTTTGTAGATGAGGGTTACAGAATCAGTCATACATGTATTCATTGAAAAATTAGCTAAAATGTGTTTCAGGCTTTGGTAGCATGTTATTTCTGGGGATTTCTCAAGGATCAAGGTCAAAATAGAATGATTCAGTCTCTTAAATAATCATCCAGCACTAGTACTATTTAGCAGAGGAGACCAGACATCTAATTAAAGTCTGAAATCTAGCATATCAACCCAGGTGACCTATTTCATAGCCAAGGGCAATCAGTCATGAACTAATAAAAAGATACAGCAAAACATTTGTTTCTGGTTGCTAGGGTGTTCCTTGTCTATGCAAGCTTATCTAAATTTGAATGTTAACATGCATATGTAGACCAGTAATATTAGCAAATTAACCACTTATGTTTGGGTGTCGGTCAATAGCCCTCGCTGACACACCCTCCCCGGTGCGTCTGTTGGACACTGGACGACATTGGGGAGGGCTAAAAAAGAATTCTTGGTGCTTGCAACAGAAGATCATTTTTTTTAAAGGGTGGGGGGCTACGCAGAATAGATTCTGCATCAGCCCCCACTGCCCCTCCCTCCCATCTGTGATGACAGCACGCCACGAGGCGTGCTGAAGTCACAAACAACCACAGGAGTGGAGAGAAGCAGCAGGTAAGAGCTGCTCCCGCGTCCAGTTTTTTTTTTATGCCTCCCCATGTTTGTGGGAGGCATCGTTGGAAAGGGGAGAGTCTCCCCTTTCCAGGAATGCCTCTCACAAACAGATTCCTGCTTGTGGATCACTTTTGCACCATGATCCATGAGCAGGAATCCCCACTAGGCCACCAGGGAATCTTATTGAGGGTTGGGCCTCTGGGCATCAACCAGCCCTCACCTCGGGGGCATAATATTTTTATTAAAAAAAGGTGTTTTTTCTCCTAGAGTGCAATCGTGCCCCTCGTGCCCCTCAAGGGAATTTAACAGTTAAACAATTTAAAAACAAAAAGTTAATGAAATTGTTAGGGGGTTGTCCCTTCCGGACATGGGCCAACCCCCTGTGGGCACCTCATTTTTTGGGGGAAAATGTGTGGTTCCCCTGGCTTAAAAAAGTGAAGTTATGTAGGAGCCATATATATATATATATATATATATTCACTGAAAAAACCGTAGGTTTCAGACATGTTATAGTTACAAATTAGCATTTAAAAAACCTTTGAAATTCACTGAAAAAACCATAGGTTTCAGGGACGTTATACTTACAAATTAGCATTTACAAAACCTTTGAAATTCACTGAAAAAACCATAGGTTTTAGGGACAGTTATAGTTAGTTGGACATTGCACTTGTACAAAACCCGTGAAATTCCCCCGTTATAGTTAGTCCAGCTAACTATAACTCGCGCCACCCGCAATGCAGTGCTGATGACGTCACATATTACATCACTCATGGTTGTGGGACCCCCTGAGCAAACCCAGGGGGTCAGGGTGTTTCTACCCTGCCCCCTTTGTGCGCTTTGCGCACTTGTTTCTGTCCCTCGGTTCTACCGAGGGACAAAATGGCTGCCAACATTTCCTGAATCGGAATGTTGAAAGCCAGCTGACAGCCAATTAACATGCAGCTCGTGATCGGGACGGTGCGCGCAGGGTGCGCTCAGGGTGCGCGAATCCTCCGTGCCCATAGATATCACTATCTTTTTACTTTTGATTTTCTCAGCAACTACTGAACGGATTTACACCATTTAACAAAAGGGTTCTTTCTGAACCAAGAACTACCTCTTTGCCAAATTTGGTGTAATTCCGTTCAGCAGTTCGAGCTGTAGCCGTGTCTAAAGTTTCCTATGGAAAATTGCATGGGGAAAACGCGTTTTGGGACCCCGCTTTTTCTCGGCCCCGCTTGACGAATCCCCCGAGACTTTCAGGGTAGGAGCGGACCGGAGCGGGCCACAAAGTTTGAAAATTTTGCGAAGATACGTCAACCGGCAAGAGAGTTATTTCAAATAGAATGTCGCGGATTTCCTATGGATAATAGGTTGTAACTATAACTATCTACTGGCGACCGCCAGTAGATAATATACACCTATATATACCTATATATTAACCTATTGGTGGTCGCCAGTAGGCAGTTATAGTTAGGACCTTGTTTCCTTAGAGGGAGCTCTTTTTTGTTTTGCTGATAACTTTGGCGTCATGTGAAGAATATTCACAACGTTTTCAAAACTAGTGTCCTGGTCACTTCAGCTGCTGTCTGGAAAGTTTTGAGGTGATCCGTCAAGCGGGTGCAGAGAAAAAGGAAGTCCCCAAAATGCGTTTTTACATGCAATTTCCAATAGGTTTTTAAACACGACTACAGCCCGAACCGCTGGACGGAAGTACACCAAATGTGGCAGAAAGCTAGTCTTGGTCTAGAAAGTGTACTTTTTGTAATTTGGAGTAAATCCAATTAGTAGTTTTGAGGTTATTAAAGGAAAAAGATTTATAGATATCTAGGGATACAGATTCATCGAGGATCCACCATGCCAACAGAAATGCTGTGATTGTCAGGCCACAACCTGACAGGAAAGTTGCTGCTGTCATTTTCTCAATCAGGGCATGGTCCCAGGGCCAAAAGATTGAACTGAAAACTGATCGATGGGGTCAGGATAGAGGTATCCTGACCACAAGTGTATGATAGAGGGGTCCCAGAGGCAAGAATATGCCTGAAAATGTTTTTTTCCCACGTGCGTGGAACCAACCCCACTCGAAAAGAAATGCATCGATTCACTGGCCCATACACCCATTCATATACTAATTCAGTGACCCATACAGTCACTCACACACCCATTCACTGACCCATACAGCCACTCACACACCCATACAGCCACTCACACACCCCACTCACTCACCCATACAGCCACTCACACACCCATAAACCCACTCACACACTCACTTGCACACCCATACAGTCACTCACACACCCATTTACCAACCCATTCAGTCACTCATACACCCATTTAGCCACTCACACATGCCTTCACTGACCCATGCAGCCACTCACATACCCATTCACTCACACATACAGCTACTCACATACCCACACAGCCACTCTCACACCCACTCACAGCCCATACAGCCACTCCCACACCTACTCATTTACCCATACAGCAACTCATACACCCATTCCTAAACCATACAGTCACTCACACACTCAGCTTACAGTAACATTATAGTTATGTTATGTTAATTTTAATTTGTACGGTGCAACAGTTACCCAAAAAGGGTTTCCCGGCACCAGCTAAAAAGAAACAGAAGGAAGAGACGATTATTGGTTAAACAGCCAAGTTTTTAAACATTTACGGAAATTCTCATAAACAGTTTCATTGCGAAGCGACACAGGGAGCGAGTTCCACAAAGTGGGGCCTAAGTAGGCAAAGGATTGACCGCCCATGAGTGACAGTCTAATTCTAGGAACAGAGAACTTCACCTGAGTGGCAGAGCGGAGCGAACGTGAAGGCCGGTACGGGTGAACCACAGCCTGCAGGTATTGAGGGGCCACTCCAGATCTGATTTTAAAGTTAGGTAATAGCTGTAGAAATTCACTGAAAAAACAAAGGTTCCAGGGACCTTATAGTTATGAAACAGCATTAAAAACAGTAGATATTCACTGAAAAAGCTAAAGGTTACAGGACATTATAGTTAGGAAATAAGATTAGAAAAAAACCTTAGAAATTCACTCAACACCAAAGGTTATAGGGACATTATAGTTAGGCTCCGATTGTATACACACAAAATGATAGAAAGCAGTTATAGTTATAGTTATCTCAAGTATCTATGACTCGTGCCCTAAGGTAACTATAACTTGCACCCTCGCAATACACTGCCAGTCACTCCACATATTGCATTACTCATGACATCTTCCATGATATCATTGATAATATCACTGCCACAATTGCAGTGACATTATTGATGAGAAAACTGTGCATGGCGGGGGCACGAGTTATCGTTACATTAGGGCATGAACTATAGTTACTTGATATAACTATAACTGTAGCTGCTGAATTGTATGGTTTTGTGCGTATAAAATCTGAACCTAACTATAACGTCCCTCTAACTTTTGTTTTTGTAGTGAATTTCTAAGGTTTTTTAATTCTATTTCCTTACTATAATGTCCCTGTAACCTTTGCTTTTTCAGTGAATATCTATCTATCTATCTATCTATCAGTCTATCTATGAATTGTTCTGTGAGTGGCTGTATGAGTGAGTGAGTGGGTGTGTGAGTGCCTCTGTGGAAGAGTGAGTCGGTATGTGAGTGGTTGTATAGGTATGTGAGTGGGCATATGAGAGGTTGTATGGGGGTCTGAGTAGGGGTGTGAGTGGCTCTGTGGATGAGGTCATCAGTGATGTCATCAGTAATGTCATTTGAGATGCCATCAGTGATGTCACGAACCATGTCATGAGTGATGTAATATTTGAGGTCATAAGCAGTGCATTGTGGGAGTATAAGTTGTAATTAGCTCAGGTATCTATAACTGATGAATTTCACCAGATTTTGTATGAGGGAAATCTGAGCCTATCTATAGCGTCCCTGTAACCTTTGTTTTTTTAAGTGAATTTCTAACGTTTTTTCAATTCTATTTCCTAACTATAACATCACTGTAACCTTTGTTTTTTTCAGTGGATTTCTATGGTTTTTTTAACTGGTAGTCGCGTTTGCAGAGTGGTGGAGAAAGGAGGCCGGGCCTCTGACCAGCTCTCAGGAATACTGCTGTAAGGAACTTACTGGAGTTAACAGGAGGGATTCTTGGCCCCCAAGGTCCCTCAGCATCCAGGAGGACTTCATCTCCCAACCTGTATTGCACCAGGAGGTGCATTTGCATAGTGGTGAAGAAAGGGGGCATGGCCTCCAAAGTCCTCACACCAAATGCACACTGTGGAACTTACTGGAGGTAGCAAGAGGGGTGGTTGGCCCCCAAGGACCTTCAGCAGCCAAGGAGACTTCATCCCCCCACCAGCAGTGCGCCAGGAGGCATGTTTGCAGAGTAGTAGAGAAAGGGTGCATGGTCTCCAAGGACCTACCAGCAATCTCACAGTGTGGGACTTACTGGAGGTAACAGGATGGCTTGTTGGCCCCCAAGGACCCTCTGGAGCCAAGGAGACTTCATTCTCCAACCAGTAGTGCTCTAGGAGGCACATTTGCAGAGGGGTAGAGAAAGGTGGCATGGTCTCCAAGGACCTATCATCAATCTCACAGTGAAGGACTTAATGGAGGTAACAGGAGGGCTTGTTGGCCCCCAAGGACCCTCAGCATCCAAGGGGACTTCATCCCCCCAACCAGCAGTGCACCAGGAGGCCCCTTTGCAGAGTGGTGGAGAAAGGGGGCATGGCCTCCAAAGACCTCTTAGTAATCCCACTGTGTGGAACTTCCTTGAGGTGACAGGAGGGCTTGTTGGCCCCAAAGACCCTCTGGGCCTAAGGATACTTGATCCCCAAACCAGCAGTGCACCATGAGGCGCGTTTGCAGAGTAGTGAAGAAAGGGGGAGGGGCCTCCAATGACTTGCTGGTCTTTATTTTAAATATATTTTTTACTTTTTGGGGAGGGGGCATCGTGGCCCCCATCCCTGGGCCAATTTTGGCCCCGGGGACCCATCCCCCGGGCCAGGCCTATTTTGAATAGGGGTGGTGTGTCACAAGGCCCCCTCCCCGGGCAGATTTTGGTCCTGGGGATCATATCCCCCGGGGCCCGGACTCTAGTGTGGGTGTCCTGGTCCCACCCAGCGCACCCACTTAGCAATGCTGGGGACCATGGGGGAGCCTGAAGGCCACCACTGTCCCTGCCGACTTCGTGCCTACTGCAGGTGCTAGCATTGCTTTGACAGAGAGGGAGCTGCTAAACATGCAGCTTACTCTCTGTCAAAGCAATTGTGCTTGTTTTTGAGCAAATGAGAGCAAAATACTCTCACTTGCTCAAAGCCAGGCACAGTCTGCTATGGCTTGGCGGGAGTGATAAAACTTGCGTTAAGCCATAGCAAACGGCTATGTCCCGGGGGTGGACCCCCCACATTTCTATGGTAATTGCCCTGGGGAGGTGGCAGTTCCCGGAGCTGCAGGGGGGCCATGCGAACCCTGCCACATTTCTATGTTGATTGCCCCAGGGAAACGCGTCCCCCCCATTAATTAAAGTTAAAGCCCCGGGAGGTGGTGGTCCCCTGGGCTGTAGGGGGGGGCATTTGGTTCATAAACTGGAACTAATAACACAATGCAATGGTGTGCTTTTCCTGAGTAATCATTTACCTCTACGGGACCATCTAATGAATTGAGCGGTCCATATCACATTGTTGGCTTTGTCTAAGAAAACTCTTATATGTGTAGGTGTGACCACTTTCTCCACACAATACACAGGTGTACTTTTCCTGAATGATTTGTTTACCCCACCGGAACAGTCGTATACATTGTAGACTCTGTCTTGAAGTATTCCACACATGCTAGAGAATTTAGCCAGACAACTTTTGTTCTGATGACACCCAAAGGCTAACTACAGGTTGAATCGTCAACATCCCCTCCCTAAGTTGCTTTCAAAACATGTTGTGTTTTGCCAGGAGAGACCATATATGAAAAGACAGAATCTTCACTTATTTTTGTTTGATATAAAATCGCATGCAACCTTGGGATCTGTTCAGTGTCCTGTTCTATGATGTTGTGTAAAATACTTGTTCACTGTCTGAGCACTGCATCGTCTGCACTCATTTGGATATATAAGGAAATGTATATTGCCCTTATACTAAAGATGTGTAAACAATCATCATACAAGATATTGTGTCCTGTACCCCTTTTTCAATAACATTGGGTATGATACAAGTTAGTAATTGAAGTTTCATACTTTCAAAGCAAAAGTAGAAGTGTCAATGAATGAGTCTCACAGGACATTTGTTTGCCTTATTACTTTAGGGAACTTAGGCAGTATTCCCCAGCAGGTTTGCCTTAGTTTCAACAGTAGATATGCTCACTCAGTTTAAGGAATGAGGCCTTGGAGGGCATACTCGGACACCCCCAACTTGCATCCACATACTGGAAGGAGCTGGATTTACCACAGTGAGTGTGCTAAAGACACATGTATCACATGTCTTCCTGAGCCTCATATGGCTGTCATGGAAGGCATGTGCTTAGTAATGTTCAGAATGGAGGTGGTTACTTGACAGGTGGTAAAAATGTAGTGAAAATGATTTTTTCATTTGTAAAGGTTGTGGATGCTTCAACTGTCAACATTTCTGGGCATACATGGGGATTCCGTCCTGTGGCTTATGACTGTTATGTTTTTTCCATTTATACGAATGGGGTGGAAGCACCCCTGCTGGACTCCACCCCAGTCGTTCCAACGATTAAGAACGTACGCACCCCAATTCTGCTATACGCAGACGATGCTGTCCTGATAGCGCGTACTGGCCGAGCATTGCAACAACTATTAGGGATTTATGTAAACTATATGAGTAGCCTAGATTTAAAAACAAATGAGCCAAAGTCTCTTGTTTTGATAACTGGACGCAGTGAAAAGAGGCCTCCACATTTTTATATAGAAGGACAGGAATTGTCACATACTGACACCTTTTCGTACCTCGGAATAACCTTTGAGAGGCAGTTATCTTGGTCAAACATGATCGTGACTCGGGGCTTGGCACTAGAAAAAAGTATTATAGTATTATAGCACTAAAAACCTTTACAAAGAAATTGGGCGCCAGGCCTCTTGATATGATCAAAAAGGTCTATTCCGCAAAGTCATTAACGGTGGCAACTTACGGGGCAGGCATATGGGGATATACCAACGCCCAATCTCCCCAGACCATTGAAAACTCTTTTTGGAAGAGACTTATGGGCCTTCCAGCGAGTTGTTCTAATTTCTTATGCCACACCGAGCTGGATGTCCCTTATATTGATGATATAATCAGGCTGGCACCCATATTGCTATGGCATTCCATATGGAGAAGAACGACAGTAAATCTCACTCAAAGATTAATAGAAGACTGCATCACTTTGGATCACGCATTAAAGATCCCGCGGTTATTATACATTAAAAACAGCCTCACCTCTCTCGGCTTAGGCCAACTATTCACATCGCCCTTTACCTGCACCACAGTATCCAAAAAAGAAATGAAAAGATCTTTTCTAAATTATAGGACACTGGAGCGAGCCAAGTTAAACTGCTCAAAAACACTTGTAAAATTATATCTAGAGAGCCCAATTGAACAGGAAGGCGCCCGGGATATCTATGCCTTGTGACCAACCCACGCCACCAATTCATCCTAGTAAGGTTTCGGTTGAATCTTATTCCTTGCATGCTTTCTTTCCCAGCCGGTATTTACTCAATAGCAGATCTTCCACCCTGCCTGTGTGATGACTCTTCCCCTCAGTCAAACTTACACATACTTTTCTTCTGTAAATTTTATAAGACGCACCACAAAAGACTCATTTGGCCGCTTATGCGCAAATATGACTTTATTCAGTGTCGTCCGGCCTTGTATTTTTTACAATCACTACCTAACAATTTAGTATGTTTTACTGTGGCCTCATATCTCCTTCAGGCCTAGAAGACTAGGCGGTTGGGCCAATGTGCCTTATGATCCATGAATTTTATCCTGTTTTTAAAAACCGCTTGTTTTAATCAAATTATTGTCATCAATTGAATTATGAAAACTGTATTTTTTAGCATGCATATTTTATACTGTATTCCTTGTACTTTTATGATCTTAATAATTTTAAGCATCGAATAAAGTGATTTGACTGACTGACTGACTGACTGTTATGGGCCCTTGCATCGCATCGGTATGTTGATGTGAGTGAACTATCTGTTAGATTGGGCCTGTGCCCGGTGGTGTGAAAGCCTTGTGTGTGGTGTGTGAATGGCATGTGAATGGACCATAAAGTGGCTGATGCCTTGACGTGGCTTTTTGGCTCACTTTCTGAAGTCTTGGTTTCAATATTCAGAAAGTTTGATAAGTATTTGTGCTTTGAAGCCAGCATTTCTAGAGGTAATAAAACCAACCAGTGTAAGTGGTGGATTAACTTAAAAAAATTAGTATCAGATTTATATCTGTGCTGGTAAGGATACCCGTTGCAAATAAAATAAAAATGATGGATGGCTTCATCATGTTGATGCATTAGTGCATCAAATATAAAAAGGCATTGGGAGGAACTACCATTTCTGAGGCTCCTCTCAATGTTTAGAAATTGAACGCCAGGTTTGCAGTCATGTCTAAGTTTGGCGAGTATAGTAGTCTCAGCATGGCAGCTGTTAAGTCCTCTGCCAGGTTGAGGGAGTCTTCTTTATCAGCCAAAAGGTAAAGATGGCCCTTCCTAAGAACTACTTGGTTTTTTTTCCAATGTGGGTGCTATGGATTTTGGGCCCTAGCTCAGCCATCACCTCGGCAAACCTGCACATTTTTTTAAGCTAGATAACTAGGGGTGCATGACTTGCATGGCTCTCGCCAGGTCATTTTACCCAGAAGCCCTTGCAAACATCAAACTTTGGTAAGAAACCCACATTTTCATCACATTTATGTGATGGAAAGACATAGAATCTGCAGGGAGCCACAGGTTTTCTACCACCATGAGCTCCCACACATCTCCTGATAAGAATGGTACCCCACTTGTGTGGGTGGTCCAAGAGAAACCAATGCAAAAGGCCCTAATTCGCTATGTTGAGAGATAAGCAATAGGTGTAGGTGCTGTATTTGAGGCTGTGCTGTGGCCTCACCCATACAAACTTACAAACCACAGACATTTTTAATAACTAGAAAATCAGGATTATATAGTGTGGCATGCTTTGTGTGCATTCCACAAGGTTTTCTTACCCACAATTCTCTGCAAACCTCTGACTGAAATCATCTATTTTCCTCCCATTTCTGTGATGGAAACTTCCAGAATTGGCAGGAATACACACATTTCCTATCACTCTGCATTACTCCACTTGTGCTGACAAAAATGCTGCCCCACTTATGTGGCTGGGCCTACTGCCTGCTACAGGAATGGCTCAAACTATGGTCAACGGGAACCCTTGCCAGGGGACTCCCATTGACCTTGCCAGGGGACTCCCATTGACCTTGGTTTGATCCATTTCTGTCACAGGCACTAGGCCTAGCCACACAAGTGAGGTACCATTTTTATGGGGAGACTTGGGGGAATGCCGGGTGAGCAGAAGTTTGTAGCTCCCCACAGATTCCAGAAGTTTCAATCACAGAAATATGAGGAAACTTTGTTTTTTAGTCAATGTTTGAGGTATACAAGGGATTCTGTGTCACAAAACCTGGTGAGACTCATGCAAGTCAGCCCACCCTGGATACCCTTAGGTGTCTAGTTTAAAAAAATGTACAGGCTGGCTAGGTTTCCCTAGGTGCCAGCTGAGCTAGGGTCCAAAATCTACATTTATTCACATTGGAAAAAAGGATCAGTTTTTAGTGGAAAGATTTGGTGCATACATGTTGCATTTTGGGCCGTTTCCTGTTGCAAGCACTAGCACTACCCATACAAGTGAGGTACCATTATTATCTGGAGACTTGAGGGAATGCTGGGTGGATGGAAGTTTGTGACTCCCTACAAATTCCAGAACGTTTGAGGTTTGCGATGGATTGTGGGTCAAAAAACTGGTAAGAGCATGCATGTCAGCCCACCCTGTATACCCCTAGGTGCCTAGTTTTCCAAAATGTACAAATTTGATGGGTTTCCCTAGGTGCCAGTTAAGCTAGGGTCCAAATCCTACAGCTACCCACATAGGAGAAAAGGGTCAGTTTTCAGTAGAAAAATGTGATTCATCCATGTTGCGTTTGGGATGTTTCCTGTCCCGGGCACTGAGCCTAGCCACACAAGTGAGGTACCATTTCTATCAGGATACTTGGAGGAATTCTGGGTGGATGTAAGTTTATGGCTCCCTGTAGATTCCAGAACTTTCTATAGCAGAAATGTGAAGAACATTTTTTGTTTTAGTCAATGTTTGAGTTTTGCAAGAGATAGTGAGAAAAAACCATGGTGAGAGCCACGCAAGTCACCTCACTGTGGATACCCCTAGGTGCCTAGTTTTAAAAAATGGACAGCTTTGCTAGTTTTTCCTAGGTGCTGACTGAGCTAGGGTTTAAAATCTACAGCTACCCACATAGGAAAAAAAGGGTCAGTTTTCAGTGGAAAAATGTGATGTATTCATGTTGTGTTGTCGCCCATTTCCTGTCGCAGGCACCAAGCCTACCCACACAAGTGAGGTGCCATTTTTATCAGACGACTTGTGGGAGTATAGAATAGTAGAACATTTGTTCTTACCAACTGGATTTCACAGCATTTGTGGCTTTCAAATGTAAGCCAGTGTATAAGAAAGAAGACATTTTTGAAAAATACCCTCTAAATCATACACTAGTATGGGTACCCACAAATTCAGAGATGTACAAATAACCACTGCTCCTAAACTCCATATCTTGTGTCCATTTAAAAATTACAAAGGTTTCGTTGATACCTATTTTTCACTCTCCCTATTTCAAATATATGAATCGGTCTACACTCGGCACTCAATGAAAAACCATTGTAGGGTGCAGCTCAGTTGTTGGCTCTGGATACCTTGGGTTCTTAAAGAACTAACAAACCACATATATCCTCGCACCTAGAAGGGTCTAGCGGACGTAATGGTATGTTGCTTTTGTAAATTGGCCATCATGACAAAAAGTTACACATGAAAATGTTGTAACAAATGGCTGTTTTTTTCCTACAATTCTCTACAGTTATTTTCCTTGAGAAAACCTTGAGGGATCTACACATTGACCTCTTGCTGAATTCAGAATTTAGTCTTCTTTTCTGAATTCTATAGCTTTCCTGGATCACCCATTAGTTTTACACTGGTTTCCATTGCAAACTGAAAGTAGGGTGAGAGCACAAAATATAGGAAAAATGGGCTGTCTCTTTGAAAAATGTCAAAACTGTTGTACAAAATTAGGTTTTTTAATTCAGATCTGTATGTTCCTGAAATCTGGTGAGATGGGGACTTTATTACAGCAAAATGTTTGTTGATGCTATTTTTAGAATAAAATAGACACTTTTATCTGGAGCACTTTTTCTCTATTTTTCTAAATAAACTCAACATTTTACTATATTTTGCCTATTTTCTTGGTCCCCTCTAGGGTACTGCACAAACCCTGGATACCTTTAGAATCAACAGGAACTTGGAAAAAAGGACCCAAATTTAGCATGGATAACTTATGTGGAGTTATGGAGCCCTAAGCTTGAACTACCCCATAAAGCCAAAAAAAGGGCTCAGTAAGGGTGTTGGGGGGAGGCACAGCAGTTAAGGGGTTAAACAAGGTTTATTTGGTAACACCCTCTTCTCTAATGGTCCTGAGGTAATACCAATAACAACATTAGTGTCAGTGCTATACATAAGGTAATAATAGGAGTGTCAAGGGAAACGAAGTAATGGCAAGGTGTATTTGATTGACAGAGATGATTGAGGAAACATTACCACCTATGCCTATATTAGCCTGACTAGGCTACATGAAGGAAGTTCCCGGAATGGACTAGGCACTTCACTGTACTTGTACTTTCACTAGCAAAGAAGAGAGTAGCAATATGCTTGGGAAGCGACCGACACTTACAGTCAAACAATGAATTTCTGATGATTGCAATGAAACAACTGATAACTATGCTCCGATCCTCCAAATTCAACCTTGGCCTAAGGATATATGGGATCCCTTGAGACTTTACCTATTTCAGGCAAAGAACGATGACGTTGAGCACATTAACGCATAGGGGTATAGACATTCTTGATCTAGAAGGCAAAATGTTTGTTAAGATGTTATATTTACTTTTTATTGCTTTCATATGGGCAAAAGGAAGTTTCCGAGTCTATAATCACTGGAGATCTCCATGTTGCATATCATATCAAACTGACTCCTATTAAGTAGCCTTACCTGTGTTAGGATAGTAAAAACAGGTAATCTGTAACTCAGTATTGCTAATATTAAGACAGGCAAAACTGATAAAGAAGAAAACCAGTAACTAATGATTGTGAGCCAGTGGGTTCTGACGTTTTATTTTGGAGCTCCTGGTTTTTGGTTTTCTGCTGGCAGAAAGCCTCCCTAAAGCAGTCTCATTCACAGTAATTTTTGCTTAAAGTGAGCTTTAGCTTTTTACAACAAGTGCTGACTGTGCATTTGGGATAAGAGTCTCTGTGCTTGCTCCACATGTGCAGGCTAATTGAGGAAGACTGTTATCTGACTCAGCCTGATATCTGTGCCTAAGTAGTCTTGTTGCAAATGGGATCCAGAATAAATTGGTTATAGTCTGTGTAGGCCCTATAATTGAACTCAGACTCCAAAAAGAAATGTCCTGTTTCTTTTTGACTGAAGTGTAAGTCAGTAGTAACTGTATTTATACTTTGGGTGAAAAGTGCCTAATACAAAAGTTTAGGTTAGCTCAATGTAGAAAAGACATTAACGTAGCTTGTTCTATATTTCACTTGGTCTTGAATGGAATGAAATATTAATTTTACAAATATGCATTTATGCTATATACTATGATTTTTGTAATATTTGCAAGCCTTAATGAGATTTGAATTTTGAAATAAACTGCTGGGTCAAATTAATTATTCTTTTGACCAGCTGACAGTTCCAAGCTTCTCCTTGAAAAATTGACCCATTTGAAAGGGTTTCCCTGCTTGTAGAGGAGAAAGGAGACGGAGTAGGAAACTGGAGAGTTTGATTAGCTCTCACTCTATGACTAGCCTGGTCATGTCTTTCTCTCTGAGAGTAAGGGTGAGAAGACAGAACTCTGATACTACTCCCACCAGGGTATCCTTGGAAATCTTTGAGAGAATAAAAATAGCTGTGGGTAGGCAGAGCAAGGATCAGGGAATAGAACTTCCAGACCCTCACTTAATTCTGAAAAATGCCAGAATGCTGTGCAAGGGGTAGGTCAACCTGTGGACCACTCTCAGGAAATGTTATTTAAGTGTGATTGCTGATGTGGCATCACTAAACTGGATAGAGATGGCTCACCTTTTAGAACACCCAGGTTCAAACCCCTGAAATGGGTCAGAGGTTTTCAGAAAAGTGAAACTATAAGAAATAGGGTTGTTAGTTGACTGGGGTGTGAGCCCTGGTCAAGCAGCAACTACAATCCTCGTCAGGTGAGGCACAAGCCAACCACAAATTAACCTGTGCTCCACCCTCTGGTAGCTATAGAGCAGTCAGGCTTAATGTAGAGGCAATGTGTAAAGTATTTGTGCAGCACTTCAAACAGCAATAAAGTGATAATACTACACAAAAAGGATCCCACACCAAGTAAGCGAAATAGAACTTTGTCTAATAAATAAAAAAAAGACCAAAAAGATAAAAAGCCCAGCAATAGAACCGGAGATATTCAGTTTTAAAGATTTTAGTAAAAATAGCACCAAAAAGCACAAAGTGCCAACTGTGGATATCTGGTTGTCCTGGACCGTGACAAAGTCCCAAAGCACCAACCTCACCCTCAAGAAACACATGGCCAAAATTTGATCTGGCATTCTTGGCGCAGTTTCCCCTGACATTTTGCCTTCTGATATCCTGTTTTTGCTGACCTTGTTTTTGCTGGCCTTAGGATTTTCAGCACTAACCAGTGCTAAAGTGCATGTGCTCTTTACTTTAAACATGGTAACATTGGTTTTATCCACAATTGGCATATTTGATTTACTTATAAGTCCCTAGTAAAGTGCATTACATGTTCCCAATGCCTGTAACACAAATGTTACCAGTGTGCTTGAAGCACACTATTAACATTGACACATTGCCCCTACAGTGTGGATTAACCATTCAGATCCACCGCATTTGGAACTGGCCCTTCGCTGAAGGAACCTATGCATTGCTGCAGTTGCTTGGAGATATCCAGCGCAACACCCCAACTGCGTGGGGATCATCAACGCATCTCGTGCTGCGACAAGGATTAAGGTACTTTTGCTCAGCGGGCCCTGCATGGGTCCTGTAGATGGCCTGTGCTCCATCGCGGTTGATCTGAACTCTTGACTTGGTCCTGGTCCAGCATGACTAATTAACTCTTTGAGCGCTATTTGCTTCTAAGCGCTATGTTTGCATTTATTCTTTAAAAATTCATATGTCAACTTCTACTGATTGGATTTTTGCTGTTTTGGTCATGTTTTATTTATAAAATGATTCTCTATTTTTCTTAACTGGCGTGGATTCTTTTATGTGTTGTGTTCACTGTGTTACTGTGTGTTGTGTGCACAAAGGAGGTAGCCCTAGATCACTTACCTGGTCTTGGTAGCCACTCCCCCAGGCCGCTGCTGCAGCACAGAGGGACCTCTCCCAGCCCAACAGCTCAGCATCCGTGTTCAGAGCCTTGGTCCCTGAGCCATCCGTCTTGTGCCGTTCACTTTTGCCCTTCCCCTGGGTCATTGTGGTGTTTTTGTTTCTCTGCTCATGCCCCCCTGCTTTATTATTTTGCTGTAACCCCTTTTCATTGTTACTTCGATTGTACTTTTAGTTACTCTCTCTTTCTTTTATTTCCTTTGTATTTTGCTTTATCACCATTGTATATTAACTACTTGCTCTACTGTCTTTATTTCCTTTGTATTTTACTCATTTCTTTTACCCCTCGTCACTCTCCCCTCTCCTCCCCTGACCCCCGTTGCACTCCTCTCTCTGCTGCTGACTGGTCCATTCCAGTTCCCGCTTCCCCCGCTCAGCCCATGCCATCCTGCCTCCCGGACTGCTCCTCCCACCTCTCAGGGCTACTAAATGGAGGCCACAGTGCAGCTGCAGAAGGCATGCCAAAGCAGAGCCCGTTTGCACCCGTCCATGCCTGGACCATGCCCAGTGCCAGAACCCTTGGATCCAGAATCCATCACCAGTATTCCTCCGACGAGATCCGAACCCTCGACCCCAGGACCCGAGACAACAACTGCAGCATCACCTCGCCACACTCCACAGAAGGACCCTTCTCCTGCCACCATTGCTGCTTCATCTCCCACCCTGCCAACATCCAACTAGAGAAGAAGCTCAATTCCCGATCCCTTTGCAAGCATGCCATGGAAATCTGGGACACCATAACCACCCTCGCCCCCACGTGATGTTCATCACAGAAACCTGTCTCACCCCCTCATCAGCACCAGACATCGCCACCGCGACACCCCCGGGTTCAGGATGATCCACCTTGTCCGCCCTGGCAGACAAGGCGGAAGCATTGCAATCATTCACAGGGACTCCCTCAAATGCACTGCCTCGGATGATGACCCAACACCGATCATGGAACACCTCAACTTCCAGATCAAACTGGACACCAAAACTACCATCAGAGGAACACTCACCTACAGACCCCTGGAACCCCCTCCCAGCTTCTGCAACTCCATCCCGGACTTCATCGCCACCCTGGCGATTGACACCAACTACTACATCTTCCAGGGAGACCTAAACTTCCACCTAAAAGACCCCAATGATTCCAACTCCACCACCCTCTTAGAGAACATGAGCAACATTGGCCTCTCACAGCTGGCTACCACCCCATTGCACAGTGCAGGACACATTGGACCCCATCTTCTCCACTAGCGACAGTCAAGTTCTCCCACACAACCGAGCTGACCTGGACAGACCATAACATCATTCACTTCACCCTCTACGGCCCGGTAGACGCCCCATCTAGACTGACCTCTCACCCTCCCCAAAACTGAAACAGAGTCACTGCACCCCTCTAGAGCACAGCCCTCAAAGAATCAAGACCTGTCCCCTCAGACACCATCAAACTCAGCACCCAGAATGTCTCCTATTGGATCTCTACAGCCGCCGACACCATCGCACTCTTGAAGAACACTACCAGCAACAGACCCGCCAAGCGCACTTGTTGGTTCACTCCTGAACTACTGATCCTCAAACGTCACTTCAAGAAACTAGAAAGACACTGGCGCTCCAGTAAGACCCCCGCCAACCTCGACACCTTCAGATCTGCCCTCAACAGCTACCATCACGATCTCAGGGAGGCCAAGAAGGAAGCCCTCACCATCCGCATCGAGGCGAGCGCCAATCACACCAAGGAACTTTTCAGCATCGTCAGAGAATTCTCCTGCCCCTCCACACCGAGAACATGATTTGCCCCTCCCAAGCCCACTGCTATGCTCTGGTGGACTACTTTCACCACAAGATCTCCAACATCTACAGCAACTTCGACCCCAACCCACCGACCTCAACCACCGTCGCACCCAAACCAATGCCACCCACTCCCATTGGATCACCGAATGCAAGCAGCTCTTGACCGAAGACACCATCACTATCATGAACTCCATCCACTCCGGAGCACCCACGGACCCCTGCCCACACCACATCTACAACCCGGGAAGGGAAGTAATAAGCAGCATCCTTGCAGAAATCCTCAACACCTCCATCAACACAGCCACTGTTCCCCGACGCTTGGAAGCATGCATAGGTCAAGCCCCTCCTGAAGAAACCCTCTGCCAATCCCAACAAACTCAAGAACTACCTGCCCATCTCACTACTCCCCTTTGCAACAAAGTTCTTGGAGAAAGCCATCAACCACCAGATTACGAACTACCTCGAGGAGAACAACCTGCTTGACCCCTTCCAATCAGGCTTGCGGCCGAACCACAGCACTGAGACCACCCTGATCACATCCATGGGTGACAGCAGATTCATCCTCGACCTAGGAAAAACAGCTGCCCTCATCCTCCTTGAGCTCTCGGCGGCCTTCAACACCATCTCCTACCACACCCTCATCACCAGACTCCACCACATTGGCAACCAAGGCAATGCACTCAGCTGGATCTCCTCCTTTCTCTCTGGCCAAACACAGAGGATCCACACACCACCCTTCTCCTCCGCACCCTAAGACATCATCTGCAGGATCCCCCAGAGCTCCTCCCTCATCCCCACCTTCTTCAACACCTACATGACGCCACTTGCAGACATCGCCCGTACCAACAGACTCAACATTATCTATTACGCTGATGACACACAGCTCGTCCTCTCCCTCACAGAAGACATGGACACCACCAGAGCCAGCTGCCGAAACACCATATCCAACATCGCCACCTGGATGAAGGGCAACTGCCTAAAGTTCAACTCAGACAAAACAGAGGTCCTTATCTATGGAAACAAGCCCTCTCTATGGGATGACACATGGTGGCCCACCGCTCTCGGACCCTCACCCACCCCCATCGACCACACATGCAACCTCAGAATCGTCTTGGACAACCAACTGACCATGAAACAGCATATCAACACCATTTCCTCTGCCTGCTTCCACATCCTCTGCATGCTCCACAAGATCTTCCCATTGATCCCTGTCTCAATTAGGAAGACAGTCAACCAGGTCCTCATCTCCAGCCGACTTGACTACAGAAATACACTCTACGCCAAAACCATCAAACAGCTCCTAAACTGCATCCAAACCATCCATAACACAGCAGCAAGACTAATTCTTAACCTCCCCAGAAGAACCAGCATCTCTCCTCACCGCAGGGCTCTCCACTGGCTCCCCGTCCAGGAAAGATGCCTCTTCAAGCTCCTCATGCACGCCTACAAAGTCCTCCACAAAGCCGGACCCACCTCCATCAACCACCGCCTACCGTTCCTCCAACCGGCCAGGGAGCTCTGCTCCTCCACCCTCGCCCTGGCTCACATCTCCCGCATCTGTCGAAGCATCTGCAGAGGTCGTTCCTTCTTCTACATTGCCGCCAAGTCCTGGAATAACCTCCACCTACGCATCTCCTGATCACTAGAAGACTTCAGAAAGAAGCTCGAGACTCAGCTCTTCGACCATCATGGCCATCTGACCGAGGCTTGCAGAACCCCAGCTCCTGGAGACCCCCCGGGGTGACAAGTTGTGCTTTGCAAGACATATTGATTGATTGATTGATTGATTGATTGATTGATACTTTACAAATTGCCTCTTAAGTTAAGCCTGACTGCTCTGTGCCAAGCTCCCAGAGGGTGAGCATAGGTTAATTTAGAGTGCGTTACTGACTGATCCTAACTTGAATTGTGGTTCCTGCTTGGACAGGGTGCTTACTGTGCCAACCAGAAACCAAATTTCTAACAGCCAAGAAAACAAACTCTGCCTGTTGAAACCATTCTTATCAGAAAGCAACTTCAAAACCACTGTCCAAGCCCTTATACTTTGGCAATTGGATGCTCACAATGCCCTCTTCAAAGTATCCCAGACACTGCACTGTCACCCTTTAAGGGCACCATAAATACCACAGCATGCTTCATCAAGGGCCTGAAGAAGTATAACCACTTTATATCCACCATTATCATGCTTCAATGACTCCCCTTGACATTTTGGACCATCTTCAAAACCACCTGTGTCATCTACAAAGCCTTGCCTGTCTAGGTAACAAGCTCATCATCTACATTGGTTCTAAAGAAAGAAACTACCTAATCTATCATCTCCTAATCCATCAGGACTGCTGCAAACCTGTTCCACTTAGGAACGAGCTGTAGACTAACCTCTTTAAAGAACACATTACAATGTAGTAACAGTTCACTTTCATTCATTTAAACCAGCTACCTCACTAAAAACAAGTTGGCTGTGTCTTTGCACTTGTCCCTATACAGCACTGCATTGCGTTTTATCTAGGTGTGTGCCATTAAAATGTCAAATACATACATAAATATGTTATGCAATGTGGTGTGGCTCAAAAAAGGAAGTAGATGATTTTGTGGTGCTAATGTAGTCAGCATACGCAGTAAAGCAATAGATAGGTCAAACAGATGCAAGTGCAAGTGATATATTATGGGTGCAAACAATTTTTAAACGTGCTGTATTACAGTATCTCCCTTTCAAGGAATGAGTGCATAATATTCACATAGCATTCACGAAACACCTGATCAAACATCCTACCCATCCTATTAACTACCACACACTCTCAAAATACAGGACTCATATTCCAGGTCATGCTCTTTAATGCTCATAAACGGGAGACATCCTTTACCACGCAACATTTACAACGCGATGCTTTTACATCGCGGTTTTCACAACACAAGTCGTTACAACGACTTGCGCTGGATGGCGCTCTAACCTAAGGAATAGTATGATTTACTATTCCAACACCTTCCCTACTGTACGTAGACTGGAGTTGGAATAGTAAATCATACTATTCCTAAGTCCAGCGCCCTCCAGCGCAAGTCGTTGTAACGACTTGCGTTGTAACAAACGCAATGTAAAATACCGCGTTGTAAATGTATGCGTAGTAACGTCATACATTCCTCATAAACCCTCTCTCTGCAGTACACCATCCACCAGATATTGCAGGCTTCCTTTACCTGTCAAAAGCTTAATGCTTCCATCTCACAGGAACATGGTTCACCCTCACAGTCTCGTACATCCTACATGTCTCTCCTTCTATAGGCTACAGCATCCATCATTTAAGGTTACTCAGTCGAACAGCCAAGTCTTGAGTGCTCTCCCAAATTCCAGTAGAGAGGTGGAGGTCCGTAGCTGCAGAAGGAGGTCATTCTAGGTTTTCGCTACGAGGTAGGAGAAGAAGTGTCCTCCACTGTTGCTTTGGTGGATGTGGGGGGTTGGGTGAGTGAGAGGGAGGAGGAACGTAGTTGTCTGGTAGGGTGGTGGAAATTCAAACAGCTCATCATATCAGCCAAAGCAACACATACAGCTCATCACAGCCAAAGCAAACTTCTATAGCAACACCATCAATGAAGCCACCAACAGAGACAGAATGCTTTCCAAACAATCAAGTAATGCATTAATCCCCTGCAAGACCCATCTATTCCTCACTCCATAAAAAAATTCAATGCCATCAACCTGTTCTTCAGTGAAAAAATACAAAAGATCCAACTGCACATCAGCAATAGCAAGCCTGCTCTATCTTTTATGCCATCCTTTCCCGTAGAATCCCACAATTGTCAATCTTCAAAGTCCTATCTCTCACAGAACACTTTAACATACTTAAATACCTTAAAGCCACTTCTTAAGAAGATGACACCTTACCCTCACCCTTCATCAGCATTCTCTCTGGGGATGCTCTCTCACCCTACTCACTATTGTCAATGCCCCTCACTCAAAACATCTTCCCAGAACTCTCGTGACTGGCCAGATCCTCGTACCCCTAAAAAAACCTACACTAGACTCTCTTGACCTCATGACTACCCACACATCAATCACTTGCAATTCATGGAGAGGATCGGTATAATAGCTGTCTATGTTCAACTAAAAGATCACATCAAATCTCACCATATCTTGCATGTTTAATAGTCTGGCATCCAGACCACGCTGCAGCGCAGAGACCGCTACCTTACACATTGTATTCAATGCCCTCCTGACCATGTATGAAGATGACCCCTGCCTCTTGTAACCTGCCCTGACTACCCCCTCAAGCGCCACCTTTCTGATACCCACCAGACCTCCTGAGGATGCTTTCTTCCTGCTCAAAGAAGGCAGAAAATATTCGCGGTTTTCTCCCCAGAATAAGGAAAACTGCACAGAGACAGACCTGGTCTTACTGGCCTTATGCAGTTATTCCTCGTTCAGGAGAGAAATATTGTAATCACCAGAATTTGGTGAAGTGATACCGGCTGGATTGGGAGATTCCGGTTTCCTGGTATCCCTGAACCAAGTTCTGGCACACTCATAATGAGTGCAAAAACAACAGTTGATGGACAGAATGCAGAACAATGTCATACATTCACCCCAGTACAGAGATCTGGGCCTAAATCCATCGTTTTTTGCTCACCATGCCATTCCAGTTTGAACCCAGCCATATGCAAATCAGTCTTGACCCTGTGCCTCATGGGAACAGTCCAGCCCGAACTGCCAAGCCAGGTCCTCCCTGGACTGGAAACAAGCATCCTAGGACCGGTTTCGGGGTTTCACCCCTCTTCAGCCAGGATAGCTTGATTCCAGTGGCATGGAGAGCACGGGACCCACGTCTGGGCATACCCGTCCCACTCGGGGTGACAAATGCAAAAACAACAGTTGATGGACAGAATGCAGAACAATGTCATACATTCACCCCAGTACAGAGATCTGGGCCTAAATCCATCGTTTTTTTGCTCACCATGCCATTCCAGTTTGAACCCAGCCATATGCAAATCAGTCTTGACCCTGTGCCTCATGGGAACAGTCCAGCCCGAACTGCCAAGCCAGGTCCTCCCTGGACTGGAAACAAGCATCCTAGGACCGGTTTCGGGGTTTCACCCCTCTTCAGCCAGGATAGCTTGATTCCAGTGGCATGGAGAGCACGGGACCCACGTCTGGGCATACCCGTCCCACTCGGGGTGACAAATGCAAAAACAACAGTTGATGGACAGAATGCAGAACAATGTCATACATTCACCCCAGTACAGAGATCTGGGCCTAAATCCATCGTTTTTTTGCTCACCATGCCATTCCAGTTTGAACCCAGCCATATGCAAATCAGTCTTGACCCTGTGCCTCATGGGAACAGTCCAGCCCGAACTGCCAAGCCAGGTCCTCCCTGGACTGGAAACAAGCATCCTAGGACCGGTTTCGGGGTTTCACCCCTCTTCAGCCAGGATAGCTTGATTCCAGTGGCATGGATAGCACGGGACCCACGTCTGGGCATACCCGTCCCACTCGGGGTGACAAATGCAAAAACAACAGTTGATGGACAGAATGCAGAACAATGTCATACATTCACCCCAGTACAGAGATCTGGGCCTAAATCCATCGTTTTTTGCTCACCATGCCATTCCAGTTTGAACCCAGCCATATGCAAATCAGTCTTGACCCTGTGCCTCATGGGAACAGTCCAGCCCGAACTGCCAAGCCAGGTCCTCCCTGAACTGGAAACAAGCATCCTAGGACCGGTTTCGGGGTTTCACCCCTCTTCAGCCAGGATAGCTTGATTCCAGTGGCATGGAGAGCACGGGACCCACGTCTGGGCATACCCGTCCCACTCGGGGTGACAAATGCAAAAACAACAGTTGATGGACAGAATGCAGAACAATGTCATACATTCACCCCAGTACAGAGATCTGGGCCTAAATCCATCGTTTTTTGCTCACCATGCCATTCCAGTTTGAACCCAGCCATATGCAAATCAGTCTTGACCCTGTGCCTCATGGGAACAGTCCAGCCCGAACTGCCAAGCCAGGTCCTCCCTGGACTGGAAACAAGCATCCTAGGACCGGTATCGATGCGCTGTGATCTGTTCTTTGAGTATGGCATAGTTTTTGGCAGTCGCCTCAACTAGATTAAGTTGTTTAATCTCGTCCTCCAGAGTTTTTATTTCAGTCCGGAGTTTAGCACACCTCCTATCTGCATGAGCTATGAGTATCCTCATCATGTTAAATGAGGAATTGTGTAAGTTATCCTCCCATTCTGAGAGCAGGTCTGGATCTAAATCATCGAAGCTGGGAAATGTCAGGATCCTAAGCCCTCTGGGTACTTTCTTGTTCTCCAGATACCTTTTAAGAGTGACCCCGTCCCACCACTTCGATAGCTCGTTTTTTTTGTCTTTCAAGTTTTTGGAATTTCAGTTTCAACCCTTCCTTTTTGTTGCCAATATTCGATACTACTGACTTAATTTCGCTATTCTGTTTGAAGAGGTCTTTCGCTAGCTCCTCCCTGTCACTTTGCCACTGGATTCAAGCAAGCCTGGCTGATGACGGCTGGAATGCCAGAAACCGGTCCTAGGATGCTTGTTTCCGGTCCAGGGAAGACATGGCTTGGCAGTTTGGGCTGGACTGTTCCCATGAGGCACAGGGTCAGACTGATTTGCATATGGCCATGTCTGAACTGGGGTGGTGGAGTGAGCTAAAGAATGATGATGGATTAAACCCAGATCAGTTGACTGGGGGTGAGTGTTTGATTGGCTCAAACGTTCCGTCCATCATCCCCTTTGTATCGCTTTGTTCGCCCTAAGTTTGCGGGGGTATGCCCAGACGTGGGTCCCTTGCTCACTTTGCCACTGGATTCAAGCAAGCCTGGCTGATGACGGCTGGAATGCCAGAAACCGGTCCTAGGATGCTTGTTTCCAGTCCAGGGAAGACATGGCTTGGCAGTTCGGGCTGGACTGTTCCCATGAGGCACAGGGTCAGACTGATTTGCATATGGCCATGTCTGAACTGGGGTGGTGGAGTGAGCTAAAGAATGATGATGGATTAAACCCAGATCAGTTGACTGGGGGTGAGTGTTTGATTGGCTCAAACGTTCCGTCCATCATCCCCTTTTGTATCGCTTTGTTCGCCCTAAGTTGGCGGGGGTATGCCCAGACGTGGGTCCCTTGCTCACTTTGCCACTGGATTCAAGCAAGCCTGGCTGATGACGGCTGGAATGCCAGAAACCGGTCCTAGGATGCTTGTTTCCGGTCCAGGGAAGACATGGCTTGGCAGTTCGGGCTGGACTGTTCCCATGAGGCACAGGGTCAGACTGATTTGCATATGGCCATGTCTGAACTGGGGTGGTGGAGTGAGCTAAAGAATGATGATTGATTAAACCCACATCAGTTGACTGGGGGTGAGTGTTTGATTGGCTCAAGCGTTCCGTCCATCATCCCCTTTTGTATCGCTTTGTTCGCCCTAAGTTGGCGGGGGTATGCCCAGACGTGGGTCCCTTGCTCACTTTGCCACTGGATTCAAGCAAGCCTGGCTGATGACGGCTGGAATGCCAGAAACCGGTCCTAGGATGCTTGTTTCCGGTCCAGGGAAGACATGGCTTGGCAGTTCGGGCTGGACTGTTCCCATGAGGCACAGGGTCAGACTGATTTGCATATGGCCATGTCTGAACTGGGGTGGTGGAGTGAGCTAAAGAATGATGATGAATTAAACCCAGATCAGTTGACTGGGGGTGAGTGTTTGATTGGCTCAAACGTTCCGTCCATCATCCCCTTTTGTATCGCTTTGTTCGCCCTAAGTTGGCGGGGGTATGCCCAGACGTGGGTCCCTTGCTCACTTTGCCACTGGATTCAAGCAAGCCTGGCTGATGACGGCTGGAATGCCAGAAACCGGTCCTAGGATGCTTGTTTCCGGTCCAGGGAAGACATGGCTTGGCAGTTCGGGCTGGACTGTTCCCTTGAGGCACAGGGTCAGACTGATTTGCATATGGCCATGTCTGAACTGGGGTGGTGGAGTGAGCTAAAGAATGATGATGGATTAAACCCAGATCAGTTGACTGGGGGTGAGTGTTTGATTGGCTCAAACGTTCCGTCCATCATCCCCTTTTGTATCGCTTTGTTCACCCTAAGTTTGCGGGGGTATGCCCAGACGTGGGTCCCTTGCTCACTTTGCCACTGGATTCAAGCAAGCCTGGCTGATAACGGCTGGAATGCCAGAAACCGGTCCTAGGATGCTTGTTTCCGGTCCAGGGAAGACATGGCTTGGCAGTTCGGGCTGGACTGTTCCCATGAGGCACAGGGTCAGACTGATTTGCATATGGCCATGTCTGAACTGTGGTGGTGGAGTGAGCTAAAGAATGATGATGGATTAAACCCAGATCAGTTGACTGGGGGTGAGTGTTTGATTGGCTCAAACGTTCCGTCCATCATCCCCTTTTGTATCGCTTTGTTCGCCCTAAGTTGGCGGGGGTATGCCCAGACGTGGGTCCCTTGCTCACTTTGCCACTGGATTCAAGCAAGCCTGGCTGATGACGGCTGGAATGCCAGAAACCGGTCCTAGGATGCTTGTTTCCGGTCCAGGGAAGACATGGCTTGGCAGTTCGGGCTGGACTGTTCCCATGAGGCACAGGGTCAGACTGATTTGCATATGGCCATGTCTGAACTGGGGTGGTGGAGTGAGCTAAAGAATGATGATTGATTAAACCCAGATCAGTTGACTGGGGGTGAGTGTTTGATTGGCTCAAACGTTCCGTCCATCATCCCCTTTTGTATCGCTTTGTCCGCCCTAAGTTGGCGGGGGTATGCCCAGACATGGGTCCCTTGCTCACTTTGCCACTGGATTCAAGCAATCCTGGCTGATGACGGCTGGAATGCCAGAAACCGGTCCTAGGATGCTTGTTTCCGGTCCAGGGAAGACATGGCTTGGCAGTTCGGGCTGGACTGTTCCCATGAGGCACAGGGTCAGACTGATTTGCATATGGCCATGTCTGAACTGGGGTGGTGGAGTGAGCTAAAGAATGATGATGGATTAAACCCAGATCAGTTGACTGGGGGTGAGTGTTTGATTGGCTCAAACGTTCCGTCCATCATCCCCTTTTGTATCGCTTTGTTCGCCCTAAGTTGGCGGGGGTATGCCCAGACGTGGGTCCCTTGCTCACTTTGCCACTGGATTCAAGCAAGCCTGGCTGATGACGGCTGGAATGCCAGAAACCGGTCCTAGGATGCTTGTTTCCGGTCCAGGGAAGACATGGCTTGGCAGTTCGGGCTGGACTGTTCCCTTGAGGCACAGGGTCAGACTGATTTGCATATGGCCATGTCTGAACTGGGGTGGTGGAGTGAGCTAAAGAATGATGATGGATTAAACCCAGATCAGTTGACTGGGGGTGAGTGTTTGATTGGCTCAAACGTTCCGTCCATCATCCCCTTTTGTATCGCTTTGTTCGCCCTAAGTTTGCGGGGGTATGCCCAGACGTGGGTCCCTTGCTCACTTTGCCACTGGATTCAAGCAAGCCTGGCTGATGACGGCTGGAATGCCAGAAACCGGTCCTAGGATGCTTGTTTCCGGTCCAGGGAAGACATGGCTTGGCAGTTCGGGCTGGACTGTTCCCATGAGGCACAGGGTCAGACTGATTTGCATATGGCCATGTCTGAACTGGGGTGGTGGAGTGAGCTAAAGAATGATGATGGATTAAACCCAGATCAGTTGACTGGGGGTGAGTGTTTGATTGGCTCAAACGTTCCGTCCATCATCCCCTTTTGTATCGCTTTGTTCGCCCTAAGTTGGCGGGGGTATGCCCAGACGTGGGTCCCTTGCTCACTTTGCCACTGGATTCAAGCAAGCCTGGCTGATGACGGCTGGAATGCCAGAAACCGGTCCTAGGATGCTTGTTTCCGGTCCAGGGAAGACATGGCTTGGCAGTTCGGGCTGGACTGTTCCCATGAGGCACAGGGTCAGACTGATTTGCATATGGCCATGTCTGAACTGGGGTGGTGGAGTGAGCTAAAGAATGATGATGGATTAAACCCAGATCAGTTGACTGGGGGTGAGTGTTTGATTGGCTCAAGCGTTCCGTCCATCATCCCCTTTTGTATCGCTTTGTTCGCCCTAAGTTGGCGGGGGTATGCCCAGACGTGGGTCCCTTGCTCACTTTGCCACTGGATTCAAGCAAGCCTGGCTGATGATGGCTGGAATGCCAGAAACCGGTCCTAGGATGCTTGTTTCCGGTCCAGGGAAGACAAGGCTTGGCTGTTCGGGCTGGACTGTTCCCATGAGGCACAGGGTCAGACTGATTTGCATATGGCCATGTCTGAACTGGGGTGGTGGAGTGAGCTAAAGAATGATGATGGATTAAACCCAGATCAGTTGACTGGGGGTGAGTGTTTGATTGGCTCAAACGTTCCGTCCATCATCCCCTTTGTATCGCTTTGTTCGCCCTAAGTTGGCGGGGGTATGCCCAGACGTGGGTCCCTTGCTCACTTTGCCACTGGATTCAAGCAAGCCTGGCTGATGACGGCTGGAATGCCAGAAACCGGTCCTAGGATGCTTGTTTCCGGTCCAGGGAAGACATGGCTTGGCAGTTCGGGCTGGACTGTTCCCATGAGGCACAGGGTCAGACTGATTTGCATATGGCCATGTCTGAACTGGGGTGGTGGAGTGAGCTAAAGAATGATGATGGATTAAACCCAGATCAGTTGACTGGGGGTGAGTGTTTGATTGGCTCAAATGTTCCGTCCATCATCCCCTTTTGTATCGCTTTGTTCGCCCTAAGTTGGCGGGGGTATGCCCAGACGTGGGTCCCTTGCTCACTTTGCCACTGGATTCAAGCAAGCCTGGCTGATGACGGCTGGAATGCCAGAAACCGGTCCTAGGATGCTTGTTTCCGGTCCAGGGAAGACATGGCTTGGCAGTTCGGGCTGGACTGTTCCCATGAGGCACAGGGTCAGACTGATTTGCATATGGCCATGTCTGAACTGGGGTGGTGGAGTGAGCTAAAGAATGATGATGGATTAAACCCAGATCAGTTGACTGGGGGTGAGTGTTTGATTGGCTCAAACATTCCGTCCATCATCCCCTTTTGTATCGCTTTGTTCGCCCTAAGTTGGCGGGGGTATGCCCAGACGTGGGTCCCTTGCTCACTTTGCCACTGGATTCAAGCAAGCCTGGCTGATGACGGCTGGAATGCCAGAAACCGGTCCTAGGATGCTTGTTTCCGGTCCAGGGAAGACATGGCTTGGCAGTTCGGGCTGGACTGTTCCCATGAGGCACAGGGTCAGACTGATTTGCATATGGCCATGTCTGAACTGGGGTGGTGGAGTGAGCTAAAGAATGATGATGGATTAAACCCAGATCAGTTGACTTGGGGTGAGTGTTTGATTGGCTCAAACGTTCCGTCCATCATCCCCTTTTGTATCGCTTTGTTCGCCCTAAGTTGGCGGGGGTATGCCCAGACGTGGGTCCCTTGCTCACTTTGCCACTGGATTCAAGCAAGCCTGGCTGATGACGGCTGGAATGCCAGAAACCGGTCCTAGGATGCTTGTTTCCGGTCCAGGGAAGACATGGCTTGGCAGTTCGGGCTGGACTGTTCCCATGAGGCACAGGGTCAGACTGATTTTCATATGGCCATGTCTGAACTGGGGTGGTGGAGTGAGCTAAAGAATGATGATGGATTAAACCCAGATCAGTTGACTGGGGGTGAGTGTTTGATTGGCTCAAACGTTCCGTCCATCATCCCCTTTTGTATCGCTTTGTTCGCCCTAAGTTGGCAGGGGTATGCCCAGACGTGGGTCCCTTGCTCACTTTGCCACTGGATTCAAGCAAGCCTGGCTGATGACGGCTGGAATGCCAGAAACCGGTCCTAGGATGCTTGTTTCCGGTCCAGGGAAGACATGGCTTGGCAGTTCGGGCTGGACTGTTCCCATGAGGCACAGGGTCAGACTGATTTGCATATGGCCATGTCTGAACTGGGGTGGTGGAGTGAGCTAAAGAATGATGATGGATTAAACCCAGATCAGTTGACTGGGGGTGAGTGTTTGATTGGCTCAAACGTTCCGTCCATCATCCCCTTTTGTATTGCTTTGTTCGCCCTAAGTTGGCGGGGGTATGGCCAGACGTGGGTCCCTTGCTCACTTTGCCACTGGATTCAAGCAAGCCTGGCTGATGACGGCTGGAGTGCCAGAAACCGGTCCTAGGATGCTTGTTTCCGGTCCAGGGAAGACATGGCTTGGCAGTTCGGGCTGGACTGTTCCCATGAGGCACAGGGTCAGACTGATTTGCATATGGCCATGTCTGAACTGGGGTGGTGGAGTGAGCTAAAGAATGATGATGGATTAAACCCAGATCAGTTGACTGGGGGTGAGTGTTTGATTGGCTCAAGCGTTCCGTCCATCATCCCCTTTTGTATCGCTTTGTTCGCCCTAAGTTGGCGGGGGTATGCCCAGACGTGGGTCCCTTGCTCACTTTGCCACTGGATTCAAGCAAGCCTGGCTGATGACGGCTGGAATGCCAGAAACCGGTCCTAGGATGCTTGTTTCCGGTCCAGGGAAAACATGGCTTGGCAGTTCGGGCTGGACTGTTCCCAGGAGGCACAGGGTCAGACTGATTTGCATATGGCCATGTCTGAACTGGGGTGGTGGAGTGAGCTAAAGAATGATGATGGATTAAACCCAGATCAGTTGACTGGGGGTGAGTGTTTGATTGGCTCAAGCGTTCCGTCCATCATCCCCTTTTGTATCGCTTTGTTCGCCCTAAGTTGGCGGGGGTATGCCCAGACGTGGGTCCCTTGCTCACTTTGCCACTGGATTCAAGCAAGCCTGGCTGATGACGGCTGGAATGCCAGAAACCGGTCCTAGGATGCTTGTTTCCGGTCCAGGGAAGACATGGCTTGGCAGTTCGGGCTGTACTGTTCCCATGAGGCACAGGGTCAGACTGATTTGCATATGGCCATGTCTGAACTGGGGTGGTGGAGTGAGCTAAAGAATGATGATGGATTAAACCCAGATCAGTTGACTGGGGGTGAGTGTTTGATTGGCTCAAACGTTCCGTCCATCATCCCTTTTGTATCGCTTTGTTCGCCCTAAGTTGGCGGGGGTATGCCCAGACGTGGGTCCCTTGCTCACTTTGCCACTGGATTCAAGCAAGCCTGGCTGATGACGGCTGGAATGCCAGAAACCGGTCCTAGGATGCTTGTTTCCGGTCCAGGGAAGACATGGTTTGGCAGTTCGGGCTGGACTGTTCCCATGAGGCACAGGGTCAGACTGATTTGCATATGGCCATGTCTGAACTGGGGTGGTGGAGTGAGCTAAAGAATGATGATGGATTAAACCCAGATCAGTTGACTGGGGGTGAGTGTTTGATTGGCTCAAACGTTCCGTCCATCATCCCCTTTTGTATCGCTTTGTTCGCCCTAAGTTGGCGGGGGTATGCCCAGACGTGGGTCCCTTGCTCACTTTGCCACTGGATTCAAGCAAGCCTAGCTGATGACGGCTGGAATGCCAGAAACCGGTCCTAGGATGCTTGTTTCCGGTCCAGGGAAGACATGGCTTGGCAGTTCGGGCTGGACTGTTCCCATGAGGCACAGGGTCAGACTGATTTGCATATGGCCATGTCTGAACTGGGGTGGTGGAGTGAGCTAAAGAATGATGTTGGATTAAACCCAGATCAGTTGACTGGGGGTGAGTGTTTGATTGGCTCAAACGTTCCGTCCATCATCCCCTTTTGTATCGCTTTGTTCGCCCTAAGTTGGTGGGGGTATGCCCAGACGTGGGTCCCTTGCTCACTTTGCCACTGGATTCAAGCAAGCCTGGCTGATGACAGCTGGAATGCCAGAAACCGGTCCTAGGATGCTTGTTTCCGGTCCAGGGAAGACATGGTTTGGCAGTTCGGGCTGGACTGTTCCCATGAGGCACAGGGTCAGACTGATTTGCATATGGCCATGTCTGAACTGGGGTGGTGGAGTGAGCTAAAGAATGATGATGGATTAAACCCAGATCAGTTGACTGGGGGTGAGTGTTTGATTGGCTCAAACGTTCCGTCCATCATCCCCTTTTGTATCGCTTTGTTCGCCCTAAGTTGGCGGGGGTATGCCCAGACGTGGGTCCCTTGCTCACTTTGCCACTGGATTCAAGCAAGCCTGGCTGATGACGGCTGGAATGCCAGAAACCGGTCCTAGGATGCTTGTTTCCGGTCCAGGGAAGACATGGCTTGGCAGTTCGGGCTGGACTGTTCCCATGAGGCACAGGGTCAGACTGATTTGCATATGGCCATGTCTGAACTGGGGTGGTGGAGTGAGCTAAAGAATGATGATGGATTAAACCCAGATCAGTTGACTGGGGGTGAGTGTTTGATTGGCTCAAACGTTCCGTCCATCATCCCCTTTTGTATCACACTCATAATGAGGGCCTATAGGTTTTACCTATTTCTCCGTGCAAGATGTAAAGCTCTTGAATACAGTTATGGCCAGCATAGTAGCCATTAAAAACCTCCCAGAATTCACATAGATGTTGAACACTTGTTTTTTTCACTTGCTAAGACCATCAGGAATGGCTAGACAAGACATATTCTATACCACTGTATAAGAAAAGAAACTATTCTGTCCTATATAAGTACTGGTATGGACTACACAACACACATGCTTTGGCCTCTCCAATGTCATCAATATCATCAATCTCATGGGACAGAAAAGGCTACAAAACTTTTAAGACTCTCATTAATAGCCACGTAAAGAGCACTACCAGACATGGCTGAAAAGAGATCAATATGTCATTTATGTAAACACAGTTTAGAAACTTTAGCTAATGACTCGTGTTTTTGTACGCCCTATTTACAAGTTTGTTGAAAGTCTCTTTTTCTGGAACTAGGAATACGAGCAATAAAAGAGGTATCATTTTTCTGCTTAAGTTATCTAATAAAAATGTTTTAAGATTGTTTGATTTTGAAATAAGGAACAATTTTGTTGTGGTTGAATTGGTGTAACTAGCAGTACCAAAACGAAATCGATGCCATCAAATAATGGTACCTCAATACGAGAAAAAGTGCTATTAAACCTGAAATGCAATAAAGTTATTGTGCAACGCTCTGGATCATTTGTGTATTTGTAATACATGATACCCAACCATGCCCCTTGCATTTCTGAATTGCTTGATGATGCAAGACTACTACACTGCAGCATGAACTATCTCATAAGTACCTGCATGACTAACTGATCTCCTTAACTTCTTCAGGAAGTGCTGCATGACAGTGTGCATGAAGCCTGCTTGACAGCTTGTAATAATCATATATATAAAATTGCATTATAGTTAACAATGGCTTTATATCACAAACTGCACTACACGTTGCAGGATAGCTTGCTTAGAAACCAAATGATAAACTGTAATTCATATTAATGATGTGAGCATCCCACTGATCAAAATCATACCTTTCCACAAAGAACTTCAGTGCCTGGTCAAGTGTAGTACGCCATAAAAAATGCATATGCCCAAGGATACCAAATCATACCCCTAGACTGTAGTAGGATAGAAAACTAGTTTAGGATGTGCAGGAATACTAGCAGAAAAGGCTGTTATAGTGTATAATTATTGGTAAATATGGGTATTATTCACTTCATTTGGAGATCAAATATTCGAAGGAATAAAAAAATATATCAAATAAAAATAAAAATGCATTCTATTTGAATATTTGCACCCACTGATGAAATATGATATACAAAATGCTTCAGTTATCTTGGTATTGCCCAGAACAACAGGTCTTAATGAGCAGAGCCTCACTAGAAAATATTCATACTAAACATGGTGATCCAATCCATTGGCAGAATTTTTCACAATTGACAGTTGTGCAAGCCTCAAGCCACCTTCCTCAGAGCTATTTAGTGAAGTCAACTTACCTTCGGTGCCCAATGTTTAGTATTTCAGAACTACCAGGGTTATTGAGGTCTCTGATTTGTTATGGCTATTACCAAAATAACGTTAATTTTGTCATGCATGCAAACTAGACTAGAGTTGTTGCTATCTAAGGGGCATATTATCAACGAACAGCGATAATTATCGCTGGCCGTGCTTAGCGATAGATTACTTATCGCTGGCTATCTCCGGAAATGATCGCCCTGGTAGCGCGTTATTAACAACACGCTTCTCCAGGGCGATAAAAATTCCAGAGATAGCGAGGTTATCGCCGTTTTGCAGGGAACATCGCTGGTTTTCCAGCGATGTTCCCTGCAAGACGGCGATAACTCTTGCTGATACGACCCTGTGGTCGTATCAGCACAATCCACCCCTATGTTAGGGATGGCTAAGTCGGGATAATAGCAGACGTTAGAATGTGGCGAAAACGGCCGTTTTCGCCAAAATCTAACGTCTGCTATCATCCTGTGGGCTGCCTTGTAAATATCGCGATGTGCACATCGGCGATATTTACAACGTAGCCCATCTGGGGTACGCCTAGTAACGCCCACTTTGCATCTCATTAGAGATGCAAAGCTGGGCGATAAGAGAAAGGGCGAAAAGCATGGATTCACGCGTTAGCGTGTCCTTGCTAATAAGGCGTTAAAATTATCGCCGCTTTTCGTCCGAAAACGGACGCTAAAGCGGCGATAATTGTATCGCCTGCCCTTGTAGATATGCCCCTTAATTATTTTGGGGCATATTATCAAGAACGGCGTTAAAATTATCGCCGCTTTGGCGGCAGAAAACTGCCAAAAAAGCGGCGATAATGGGCTTGATAATATGCCCTGGAGAATTCCAATAGAAGCCCATGTTCTGGTGTGAACATGGGCTTCTATTGGAATTCTCCAGGGCATATTATCAAGCCCATTATCGCCGCTTTAGCGGCAGTTTTCTGCCGCTAAAGCGGCGATAATTTTAACGTCGTTTCTTGATAATATGCCCCTTTGTATTTTGCATGATCTGTTAAAAGTTTATTTTAATATCCCTTGTGCATACGTTAGGAACACTAAAAGTACCATAGCTTTTCTCTATGGATCTTTTTATAAAATGTTTTAAGATCGTTAAATTTTTAAATGAAGGACATTTTTGGGAGTTGAATCATAAAACGTATATGATGCTCTTTAGTAAACTGTATGTTTTAAATTGTATTTGATTTGATCATTTGGGCACTATGGTAAGCAAACTACTATATACATACATATGTTAAATTCAAAATTCAATCCAAATAGTAAACATGATAGAGATCATGTTTTGAAAATATTCATGCCTACATGTTCTGCCTCTGGTGGGCATGTATGCTGGCAAATGTTTATTTTCAGTTACATTCTATTTTTTTTTTAAAAAGCGTTTTGCTGCCTGAATCAAAAGGGAATAAGCATACTTCTGTTTTTAATCTAATAACTTTCATCCAGGAAGCAGAAATGAAAATTAAGTCTGATGACACAGATTTGGCTTTTCATGCGAATTAAGAATGATATTTAGGGGCCTATTAGCAATAACCGGCGATAATTATCGCTAAGCGCATTTAGCGCTAGGATAATTATCGCCGGCTATCGCCGGTTTCTATCGCGGAGATAGCGTGCTATCAGCAACGCTTATCTCCAATGCGATAGAAACCCCTGCTGTCGCTGGAAAACAGTGCGATTATCGCTGGAAATCCAGCGATAATCGCACTGTGACCAGCGATAGCTTGCTGATAGGGCAAGGAGGATTTAGCCATGTAATCCACCTCCCATTGGATTACATGGCTAAGTCAGGTTTGGACCAGGTGTAAAAAAACAAGCGCTAATAGTGTTTAGCGCTGGTTTCTTTATCGCCTTGATGGCCTCCCTAATAGGCGATAGCGATGTTAGCGACTATTTCCAGTCGCTGCCAGGTTGGGAACGCCTACTTTGCATGTCATTAGCGATAAATATCGCTGGCATGCAAAGTGGCACCCAACCCGGTCGCTATCGCCTAAAAGCTGTCGCTAACAGCTGTTAGCGACAGCTTGCTAATAGGGCGATAAAAATATCGCCGCTTTAGCGGCAAAAAGTGCCGCTAAAGCGGCGATAAAGCCCTTGATAATATGCCCCTTAGTTCTTATATTGCAGTCTTTACAATCAAGCTTACAGTTTTAACTCGTTTTTTTCTGATATTAAAATAATGGTTTATGTCGAAAGAAAAAGAGAGAGAGGATTTTAATATGCATTGGAAATTCAAAAAGTGTTGCGATAATTTTTATAGTAAAAACTGCTTTTTAGACCTACCTCTGCACATTTTCCCTCACAAGCAATAATTCATCATCTACCTAGTAATTTATTTCTTCTGGCTTTAATATGTTACAGATGAATGGTTGTATGTCTTTCCTGTTAGAGCATCGCCAGACAGGCCACTTCTACATTAGGCTGCTTCTCCAAAAGATACCTGTGGTGCTCTTCATGGTTCATGTGGTACTAATTTAAATGGGAAGTTGCACATATTTCATTGAAACACTTGGTAAAGCCAGCTTTCACAGAAGGGTGCAAATGATGGACTGTTCTCTGTGTGCGGCTGAACTGCTCTAAATGTGTCAGTGGAGGTTATGCATCATTTCACTCACCCATCAGCGCTGGTCCGCTGTGTGTACAAATCACAGTGCAGTGTCATCCAACAGAACGTTCCTGACAATACCTGAACATTTATAGTTCTGCTATTTTTAATAGGAGTCCTGCAACCCCGTTTGAGCAATATTACTTTTTTTAACCCTCTAAAAGCCAAAGTACGGCAGGTTGTTGTTTCATACTGGCAAGGGCTGCAAGGCTCAGACAGGCAGACGATTTGTTTTAAATGAACCATTACATGTAATGTAAAAAAATGCAAAGAGGGAATCGATAAGGATTAGACTTGGGACCTAGTTCATGAAGATATCATGCACATAAAAACGTAAAACTGGGAACAAAACTGCAATCGATAGCGTTTTACCGCATTAATATGAATTGTTGATAGAATTACACGCTGCTTCAGTTCAGAAGATGGTGTTTGGATCCTTTGGCCAAATGATATATTGTTTTATGCCAGCAATTCTATTGGTTCACAGCAAACACAATATAGCGCACGCTGGTTGAAGTTCTAATTAGATAAATAAATAATATTTATTAAAATAAGTAGTTCAGTAATGCAGAGCAAACAAAAAACTAACGGTAGTGTTTTTCTGATACTTTGATAATGCCTAGAAAACCTTCAAGAGGTCACTTCCTTCGGCAAATTATTCTAACCTCGCCAGCGTTCGACCTCAGAGTACACAAGATATTGAGAGCCCAGATTCTCTCACTTGGAGAAAAGAGAAAATCTTTATGGGGGACTGACCTTCTGTAGAGGTAAAATTAAATAAATAAGCTAAAGTGTCTTCTTGTTTCTTATGTATCTATTGCAGGGGCATCTAGATGTTGAAAGAGGTACGGTTTCCTTCCAACTACAATTAGGGGCATAATTATCAATGAGTTGTGTCGCACTTGCAGCACGCAAGGGGGAGCAAGGGCCAAGCAATAGTACATTAGATTTATCAAGCCACATCGAGATTTACTATTACTGGTAGACCTGGGAATGCGTCAAAATGATTCTCCTCCCCAGGTGAGGCGTAACGAGGAGAAATATCTCTATTTCTCCTAGTTTTTTCATCTCCATATGTGCTGCATTCTACAGCACACAGAGAAAGATGAAATGCTTCAGAGGATTGTTTCTGTGCAGGAAGGTGACCCTTACTGCACAAAAACAATCTTGCCTACAATGCAGGCCCCCATGCACCATGATGCAATTGTGCCTGCATAGGCGCTAGGCTGCTAATTGTGCACCAGCGCATGTAGAGCACATGCGTGCACCATATATTGATAGATATGGTGCATTCCTGCTCTCCCTCTTATCACGCGGTGTGGTGCACCGAGGTGTCTTGCTACATTGCACTGTATGAACGTTTGATAAATATGTCCCTTAATGTCTAGGTGGATTTATATCAGTGTACATGCAACACACATTACTTCCTACGTACACCCATGACATCAGGAAGTACTTTAGTGATAAACAGTAGTAACATTATGTATCAAATCACTATTTTAATCCTTGATCGCTTCACTGAAATGCCCATATTTTCACATTTATTTTTCTAACATATGGTATCCATTGCAGAGACATCTAGATACCGATTTCTAGAAGAAAAGAATGTCCATGAGGGTATTATTATTGAGTGGCTCTTCAGCAATCTTTTATTTTGACAAATTGACTCATGACAACAAAAATGGTATTAGAAAAGGAAGTGGCTGGTCACGTTATTTTTCACATCACCTTTGATGTAATCTCTGACATCAGTGAAGCCTCAGGCAGTTGCTCTTTTCCCCATATTTCTATTGACATGGAAACTGCAGTATTGCTTCGTTTCCCCATTTATTCATTCATTACAGGAGCTTCAGGATGCTGAAAACTGTACAACAGCATTTCAAATACAATAATGAATATTCATTTGTATATGTATTGTTTGAGGGAAATTCCAGCCTCCCTTATTTTCTAAAATTACTTTGAACACCAGAGAGTATTTCAGTGATAGCATCACTGATGACTTTACATAGCCCTTGATAAAATCAATGACAACATTGAATCTTAAAACATCTATTTAATGGCAGTGAGAATATAAGCTTTTTTTCAGCACCCTAGATACAATACCCTCTTTGCCTTGAGAGTAAGGGGATATGGAAAAGGGTGTGATCTTTATTATTTACGAAATCTTTATAAAGGGCATTGAGTATTTGTCCATGAATCTTCACTAAATGTAGGATAACTTTGATCAAGATGTCAATGGTGTTGTGATTTATGAAGAGGATCACTGACAGAATATCGAGGAGCAAAATATCGACCTGCCAAAATATCGATGACAAAATATAGAATGCCAGAATATCGACTTCCTATCTACAAACAGGTAAGTACAAAAATATGGAATCCAAAATATCGTTGTAAATAATATAGGGGCCCATTACGATGGCGGGCGGAAGCACAACCGCCATGCTGGCGGATGCAAAAACCACCAGTTACCGCCGGCACGCAGCAGTCCACACGCCCGCCCAATTACGATGCGAAAAGTAGGCCAAACACCGCCGGCAAGCCAGCAACACCGTCCGCCATCAAAATGCGCCCGTACACGTAGCGGCGCAGCCCAACTGACACACACCGTCCGACGAAAACACGTCCCGCCCGGCGCATAAATTACGATGCCGCAAACAAACGGCTCCCACGGCCAAGAGATACCGAACGACAAACCGAAGCGGTAACACGGACGCCGAGCACGGACAACGAAGAAGCGGCTCCCCCGAGCATGAATCCAGCACTGCAGGCCCTCCCCATGCTCCTGCTGATGCACCACCAAGGACACAACGTACCGCGGAGACGCAGGTAGGCACACACACAACAAGTGCACGCAAACAGCGCACACAGTGCAAGCGCGGAAAAAGCGGACAACCCCCCACCAGCGCGTGTACACTACACATCCACCATTGCATCCACATATGACACACAGGCCAAATCGTAACATCGCGTAACACATGTGTACACACCACCTGGGACTAGGAACCAACGACCCCGTCACGGCCCCAAAGCGGCGATGACGCCGCCACACATGCGCACAACGCAGAGGCCAACCGCAGCGCCATGCATGCGTCGCACACAGACACAGGGACACAACCAAGCAGCACACACATCAGCCCCACCCCGAACGCACATGACACGTGACAGGCCTGCCACAGACATGTCCCCAACGCCCAATTCACGGACAACACCCAACGCCACACAACCGACGCACACATGTCAGTGAAGTCACGCAACAGCAGGACACACCCCAGTGTAACAAACATGGCGTAGCACACAGCGGCGGCAACACCAACTAGGAGAAGCAGGGCCCCTTCGGGAAGTGGAACGCCAGTACCACACTGAAACACCCATACCACCCTGCACATATGAACAAGACACATAAAACGGAACACCAAAGAGCCCGGGGACCGACAACAGGTGGCCCAAGAAAAACATTCACACACAAGGCCCAACGCAGAGCGGAAAGGCAGCCTGCCGCCCACACAAGGGAGAGCAGACAGCACTGAATGACCTTCCATTCCAACTCCGAAACCACAGCCCTACGACAGAAGCCGGTGAATACAGCCATTGTCCAAGAATAGACCAACACAGGCATGCCGAGGAGACCGACCACAGGGCAGATAGCGCATATCACAGAAGCACACAACGGACGGGGAAGAAAGAAGAAAACACTCCCCCATGTCGGCCACATGCAAGTTAATTGGAAGGAGTCACACATCACTGACCTTGAACTGTCTGAGAAGCATGTGGGATGAGGGCCCGTGTCCTCCAAACAAGCCAACAGAACACAAGTCCTGTCTCCCTACGACTACACAGAGCTCACAGCAACCTCGGAGCGTGCACATTGCAGACTGCACACACAGCCGGAGCACGCCACCACAACGCACCGCTGCGAAATGGCAACCGCAACACACCTACCCAACTACACCGGACAGCTCAAGCTGTACAAAACCAACCTGTTACATATATTGGGATGCGATCTCCTGTCCCTGCTGAACGTAAGTTACCGACTGACTTACCGCATCACATTGTTCAGCTGCGTCATGCCCGTCTTCTACTGTCGGAGGTGTCCCTACCAGCATCCCGTGGAGATATGCCTCTCCAACCCGGCATGTCTAAAGGCGGACCTGCTACCACTACTCCTCCCTCTGGACGCACACGACAGGGCCTGCTCTGCCTATGGGGGCATGGCGTATGTGGCCAACATCGCACCCGCACTGAAATGGGACCACTGTGCCTCCACACGACGGATCATCGAGAACAGCTACATCGAATGTCACCCAGCATGCCCCATCATGGTCCTCCAAGGGACAACTTATGAACAACACCTTGACAGCCACCATCCGCTACATTGGCTGGCAAACATGTACACCACCAATGACATGGAAGCCCTGCTGGACGGCATCGCATACCTGACAACCTGTAAATTCGTCGGACCACAACGCAGGTTCCCCGATTGACCTACGATGTCCAACCCCGCACCCATGCTTAGCTTCCGCACGGACTGGCCAGTCACCACCACAACAGCCATACCAAACGACCGGCAACTGTAACCACACCATCAACGACATCGCCATGACATCGGATATGACCGGGACATGCACACTGTTCCCCATCACATCCAGGCACACCGCATGCATCGTGGGAGGCAGTGGCATGGGGTCTGTGTATCGCACCCACATGGACGGAACTGCACGAACAACCAGGACACGACATGGATCCAGCGCCCATGGACACACACACCGCTCAGTGGACATGAATAGGTCGCCTGGAGTCTGTGGGTGCTGCACCCCTCCCACCCCCGCCCCGGGAATCCCATACCAGGACCTTTGCATGGACGACAAGTGCATACAACAACAACACGACCCCAGTGACTGTGACATGTCCAGTAACCACCACAGTGCAACAACAAGTGGCACGCCGCTGCATGCACGCAAGCACATGCCCTGATGTCATCACACATGCACGCGTGCATGAGGAACAACCGCAGCAAACCTGTCACATGGAACTGAGATGGACTGTGCCCATGATGCCAAGCGGTCTGGTAGGCTACATGTATACCGTCTGTGTCAAAGTCCGCAGCTCCGCAGCTATACGTAAATGTACATTAGCACAGCCTTGGCCAAGCAGATGTAACTCTGAAGCCCACATCCCACATGCAACAGCCAATCACATGTAACCCCACACCCTATCCCATTTGCAATCATGCTCAGTATATCCTCAACATGTATTCCGCTGCCAGTAGTGTCCACTATACTGCATCACAGAGGACAGAAGACTCAATATAATGTTTGAAACCAAAACTGTCTCCGCTGACTCATTTCACAAGTATGAATGAGAGAGGATGAGAGCATGTGAAGTACACGGCAGTCGTGACATGACCATGTAGTCCACTGGTATTGGATGTCAACGCAAATGAGTAGCACAACTGTGGAAGACACACATGTGTCGTGTGAAGTCGTATGGACGCAGTGCTCAGGTGGGTGGGTGTGACGGGTAGATGCGCACATGCCAAGTTGGAGCACGCCGTGTCGGGAGGGGTCATGAACAGTACACCACCGCTTCCCTGGGCATTGTGAGAGGACACCTGTCGGGGGAGTGAACACGTGTGTGCACAGCAGCCGGGCACACGTACAAAGCGGTACCAGGCGCACCTCAGCCCACCCTTTGTGGACAAGCTGGATCCTGTTGTGCGCCCGCCATGCCCCTTGACAAGGCACACACAGCCCCAGTCGACCAGGTGTAACCCCAACATAGTCAATCCGCACAGGCGATACAGGGCACGGGATGGCAGTGGAGCATGGTGTGTGAGAGGTCTCCTCGCGCTCCTCCTGGTCATATCACGCAGGCAATAGAACCTCAACGTCTAGCATGGCACAAGTCAAATGGAAGTGTAGGGGGACGCACCACAGCACGAGCAGCACTGATGTCACGGGAGGTGGCTCGCACCATCCCATCCATTGCCCATTATACCAACCACGCCACATGCCATTGCGACTAAGTGCAAGCGCGTGCGCCACCACCCCCGAGCCCTCCCCAGAGAGGCCAAAGAGTGAATGTGTGGGCCATCAGTCACAGACGGACGCGGCATGGCCGCAAGGGCAGCCACAGCCACTGGGTGTCGCAGGTGGCGGATCCGGAAGGCGAAGACTGTGATGCATAGTCCATGCAGGCCGGGTCTCCATTTGGGGCACCACGCAGGTGGACGGCGTCCCGCAACACATCATACCCTGAGACAGCCCACTCGTGCAACTGGACCCACACATACACTCCTTGCCCTCTCTGGTGCGAGCTTGGGGCTGCCTGTGCAAGCGCTAGCCTCGCAGGTGCACATGCATATTGGGGGAGCGAGGGGAGGACATGAGGGCTGGGGCGAAGATGACTGTATCACTGTCAGTGAGTACAAGGGATGACCCAGATGTGGAAAGGAAGAGATGTGTCCTGTGTGTACTGCAACTAGTCGCCAATCCAACTACCCCCCATGTCCGGAATGTAAGCCCGCACCTAGGCCCGCCCATCCGCCACATCGAACATACCACCAGCACGACAACCTTCCCATTCGAAACACTGACTGGGGGTGGCGACCAGTGAACAATCATGTGTAGCCTACCCACGCGTACATGTGGGCCCTCCATGATCCATGTCACCTGCGGCAAAGTCATGACATGCGCAATGAGGGAAGTGAGGAGAGCTGTCCGCCCCACGCACAGAAGGTGCATCAGCTCCACAGAACCAGCAGCGAGTCCAGCAGGGGTCACATGTGCAGGGGCAGCTGTGCCTGGTGTGAAGGCACATGCATATAGACAGCACATCGACCAATGTGTAGTCTGCCCACATCTACAGTCCATCATCATGCGGACATAGGAATTGAACACAGGGCAACACATCTTAGTGGGTGCACCCACCGTGACCAACAATGCGCAATCATCGACGTACCCGCCCTGTGCATGGCCCCCCACCCAACGGAGGCACATCCAGTGCCACCATCCCACACACACAAGCCTTCCACGGAACATGCTGTGTCCAAAGGTCAGTACAGAGTCAGCGCCCATCTGGTGGATCCTGAACAGGAGACACATGCACACACATGCCAGCTCCCACTATGTACGTCTGCCACCTGGCACGTGCAATGTAACCTCTCACCTGTGACGTGTGACTGCAAGCACACAGCCGTCTTGGCATGGGGCTGTCAATGTGGACACCTGTCAATGTTTCGGGAGGTGTGATCCGTACAGTGCTGTACATAGGGTGCAGTGCTGACACCTACTACTGTCTCATATCCCCTCGTGCCTCAGGTCCCACTTGTTTTGGCCGCTCAGCCTGTGCCCACATCGTCGTCGTCGTGTGACATACTCATCCAGCCTCGGAAGCAGTTCCATGCTCAGCAGACATTCATGTTGCCGTGGCGTTGCCGCTTGACGAATATGCAGTCAGTCCCCATCAGCACGCCCCGCAAGTCATTGGGGCCTAGATCCCCATGTGCATGCACATGGCAGTGGTTTGTATCACTAGCCATTGCCATTGTTGGGAGACCTGTGTAAGTGTATTGTGGCCGTGCCGTCCCAGCTTGACAGCTGGGCTGTGGCTCATGTGCTTGCTCAGTCATGTCAGTGATGTGTATGCGAAATTGCTATGTGTTGTGTTGCTTTGACATGTGTCCACTGCCAATTTCCCTAGGCGGAGACCGAACATTGACCGCCCATACCAATTGCTGGCGGACATGGACGATACAGAGGTCATTAGGAAGTTTCGGCTGGACAGGCCAACCCTGCATCGACTGTGTGCCATGTTGGAACCCCATCTCCGTCCCCGCAGGGTGTATCCGACAGCTGTCACCCCCACGGCTAAGGTGATGGCCGCCATGCATTTCTTCGCCACTGGGTCATTCCAGCACACAGTGGGCAGTGGAGGAGGGATGTCCCAGCCCATGTTCAGCAAGGTGCTGAGGGATGTACTGGCAGCCATGATGCTGTACCGAAACAGGTACATCCGCTTCCCCAGGACTCGTGAATTGGCGGCAGTGAAGGGTGCATTCTATGCCCTTGGCAGAATCCCACACGTCGTTGGAGCCATTGACTGCACACATGTTGGCCTTGTTCCACCACAGGCCACTGAGCACCTGTACCGCAACAGGAAGCACACGCACTCCCTGAATGTGCAAGTGGTGTGCCTTGCGGACATGGTGATCACCCACGTGTGTGCAAAGTTCCCAGGCTCGGCCCATGACGCACACATAATGCGCAACAGCATCTTGCCACGACTGATGTCCAATCTGCAACAGGATCGTGGCTGTATTGTCGGTGAGTATGTGGAGTGGTGTAGCGTGCTGGTTGTGCGATGCTGTCCCCTGTCCAGTTGGAATAGCAACGGTTCTCTGTGTCCCTCACACCCAGGTGACTCTGCGTACCCGAATGGGGCATGGCTGCTCAGTCCATTGAGGAATCCTCGCACCCCAGCAGACGATCGCTACAATGAGGCACATGGGAGGACCAGACGTGTGGTCGAGCGTACCTTTGGCCTCCTCAAGTCCAGGTTCAGGTGCCTGGACCGCACCGGGGGTGCGCTGGCGTACTCCCCACAGAAGGTGTGCCAGATAGTGGTGGCGTGCTGCATGCTGCACAATCTGGCCATTCGGAAGCAGATCCCCCTCATCGTGGATGACGGAGATCAACCAGGGCCCCAGCCCGCAGACCAGGACAGCTCGAGTGAGGAGGACAGCGGAGAGGAGGAAGCTGGTAATGTGCGGCAGCAGCTCATCGCCCACTACTTCACTTGACGGTGAGTGTCCATGTACGACGGCTGATGTGGCTGTATCTGTGCAGGTGTGTGTGTGCTGTGTCAGGGTGGCCGTTTGTTCACTGCGTGCTGTGTGTCAACGCTCCATGGCCAGGGTTGTATGTCACTGTTGGTGGCTGTGGCATTGTGCCCTATTGCTCTGTGCGATGTGTGTACATTGCTTGTAGTTGTTGACATGTACTGTGTGATGGGTGTGTGACACACTCATTGAATGTGCTCCTGTTCTGTCTCCCACCCCTAGGTCCCTACAGGCCCTCCGGTTCCATTGCCATGCCACGCATCAGGTGCCTTTCCGCCCAAGGTGGCCGTTGTATTCCGTACAAATAAAACACAGGGCACAAACAGCAGTTTGTGTAAGAGGTGCATTTATTTCAAACTGTGACATGTGATTGTGTGTAAGGTGATGACAAAAGTGGTGCGTGCAGTGACAATGATCTGTCGGTCATGGCTGCGTGATGCTCAGGGTGTACCCACTGGTTCTATGTCCATAGTCCAACACACACATGCCATCCAGATGGCTGTGTGGAGTGGGATCGTAGTCCAAGTCAATGCAGTGGGTGGTCAAGGAAGGCTGGCTGGCTGCGTCACTTGCGTTTGGAGCGTGCGTAGTCCTCCCGGGAGATCTGTTTCCACTTCGGACGGCCCCTTCCACGTTTGCGAGGGGGGGTGCCTGCTTGCGACCTGCTGGTGGTTGAGGTGTGCTCACTGGCTGTGGACGCAGGGGAACTGGACACTGCTGCTCGACCCTCCGCCCCGGCAGGTGGTGGCGGAGGGGGAGCTGCTGTCCCTGGCTGTGACCTCACCGCCACCACCAGCTGGCCCATGAGGTCCACGAGTTGGCCCATACGGGCGTCCATGGACCTCAGCACCCCCAGCACCTCACGCGTGTCTGTAGCTGACCTGGCCCATTGTCCTTGGGCCTCTTCATAGGCCCCAAGGACTCTGGCCATTTGAGGCAGGGCATGGCTCCCAGGGGAGGCTGGCGTTTCCCTGACCCTGCTCCTCCTACCAGTCCTGCTGCCACCGGCCTGCCCACTAGCCACATTGCTCACCACGGTCCTCGCTGTGGCTCCCAGGGTGGATCCATTCGGCCGGGCCACCACCTGCGCTGGGGCTGGGGCTGGTGCCAGCGAAGACGTGGTGGTGGTGGCGGCGGTGGTGCTCGGTGCGGCGATGGTGGCGGTTGCGGCAGTGGTAGTGGCCGCAATGACCGTGGGTGTGGCCGCAATGACCGTGGGTGTGGCCGCAATGACAGTGGCAGCAGGGGGCTGGGAATGTTCAGCAGCCCTGGATGATGGGTTGGTGGGTAGGAGGGGTCCTGGGGAGCGGCTGGGCCCTGCCACACCAGATGGGCCTGCTTGGTGGTCCGTGTCCGAAGAGGTGGACAGATCCTCCACATCCGTGTGTCCTCGTTGGGGGCTTGTAGGCTGGCTGTGCTGGCTGCTGTCTCCATCCCCAGCATCCAGCAGTTCGTCACCTGTGGAGAGAATGAGATTTGTTATTGTGTTGCACCTGGCGAAGTATGTATTTGTCGTCTGACATTCACAGTTCGTGCAATCTCGTACATGGGTTTCCCGGAGGCGTGTGTGTGGCTGTACCATTTGTAGTTGTGTGTGCTTGGCAATGGGACTGTGTGCTGTGCACATGTGGCATGGGACGGATTGGCCATGCCGATGGGTGTGTTGCTGTGCCCCTACTTATTGTGACTCTGGTGTATGCGGGCTCCTGGCCCATCCTGGGTCTGGTTTGTACTTTGCTTTTGGGGTTCAAATGGGACGCTTAGGAACGCATATGGCAACATGGGGGCCATGCCCCAGATTCGCATTTGGGAGGGAATATGCTTTTGGGGTTCAAATGGAACGCTTAGGAACGCATATGGCAACATGGGGGCCATGCCCCTGATTCGCATTTGGGAGGGAATATGCTTTTGGGGTTCAAATGGAACGCTTAGGAACGCATATGGCAACATGGGGGCCATGCCCCAGATTCGCATTTGGGAGGGAATATGCTTTTGGGGTTCAAATGGAACGCTTAGGAACGCATATGGCAACATGGGGGCCATGCCCCAGATTCGCATTTGGGAGGGAATATGCTTTTGGGGTTCAAATGGAACGCTTAGGAACGCATATGGCAACATGGGGGCCATGCCCCAGATTCGCATTTGGGAGGGAATATGCTTTTGGGGTTCAAATGGAACGCTTAGGAACGCATATGGCAACATGGGGGCCATGCCCCAGATTCGCATTTGGGAGGGAATATGCTTTTGGGGTACATGCTGTGAGCCATGGGTGCCGAACGTGACATGTGTTGTGGCAGCATGACAGTGCATGGTCTGAGGTGTGTGCATGCCTGACATGGCCTGCATATTTGCTGTCTGTTGTGATTACTGGATATGGCATTGGACGCATCGTTATGAGTGAGTGATGGTTGTGTGCCAGCCAACGTATTGCAGTTGTCCCATCTCCTTGGTGTGCGTGCTGCCCTGTGCCATGTGCATCACTGCAGTGCTCGTGGGGGGTGTGGCCCATGTTGTGTGTTGTTGCTCACAGTGTGTCGTGCGCTTCATTGACTTCTGGCACATGGTTGGTCATGGGCATGTATCTTAGCGTGACTGCTGTATGTGTGGCAGCTGTGCGGATGACATGCCTTTCATGAGACTGGGGCTGACGGATGGGATGGATGGTATGTTGTATGTGCATGGTGTGTCTGTGTGTTTGATGGGTTCAGTGGTGTTCGTGTGCATTTATGTTGTTCCGCTCTGTTGCGTCTAGTGTTGTTTGTCTTACATAGGCATAGTTGTGGGGTGTGTGGTTGACAGGCAGTAGTGGCTACATGGACAGGACTTCAATGGTGTTTCGGTTGTGTGTGATGAGTTGCACAGTGGCTGCCGTGTGGTACTATATTCAGTGTGGCTTGTGCATGCAGACGTGGCTCCTTGGGTGTTGCTGTGTCTGTGATGGGTCATGTGAGGTGTGAGTCTGTGGTTCATGTCCGTGTGCACATTGTTCACTTGTTCGTGACGGTGGGTGGTGCTGCGTGTTCGTCTGCTACGTGACATGTCCCATGTGTTGGTCGTGTTACGGTCCTCATGCCTCCAGTAATCCAGCCCTGTCCAGTTTCCAACCTGCAGGTTGTTCGTGCGTGCACTGTACTGGATGCCACATGGTTCTAAGCGGGGGGTGCTCCATGTTGCAGGTCTGTGGGGGTGGGGGGTGTTGTGGGTCGTGGTGGTGGCTGGACACCCACTGACACCGATTGCTGTGGACCGTGATGTCTACCTTTCGGCTGTCGTTGTGCACTGCGGTGGCTGACACGTGGCTGTGGGGTGTGGGGGATGCTCCTCCTTGCTGTGCTGTGGGACTAGGGGCCTGGTGTGTTTTGTACTTGGGCTGTCCACCCTCCCACCCACTGCACTTTGTGTTCCTGCCACTTACCTGTTACTTGTCGGTTAGTGCAGCTATGGCGGACACATGGGTGTGGTGGGTGCTCGTTGTGGCGCTTCTGGCATATTTGGGGACCTGTTGGTGGTTACGTGGCTACGTGGCTGGCTGAGTGTACACGCATCTTACAGTTGTTCTGTTTGGGCTGTGTGTGGTGGTGTCTGTTGCATGTGTGTGTGATGTGTTGTGTATTGTGTGCTGGATATGGGGGTGTTTGTCCCTGGGAGCTGTGGCATGGTGGTAGTGCATGTGAGTACATAGCGGTGTGCTGGTATACATTAGTTTGTACTTACCAGCCTCCACTCCCCCTGCTAATCCGGCGAGGATCTCGGGATGTATGATGACTCGCACCTTCTCCTCCCACGCTTTGAAGGTCTTGAAGAGCGCGGGATTCCCTCCGCCAGTGACGGCTGCCAGCTCTCTGTTCTTGGTCTCCTTCTTCTTGACCAGGCTCTTGACGTCATTCCACCGTTTGTTAATTTCTACTCTGTTCCTGGGCAGGGTCCCGACTGCATTGACCTGGTCTACGATCCGGTTCCACATTCTGTTTCTGGTGGCTAGTGGTGTGTGCTGGACCATGTTCCCATAGATTTGTGGGTGCACCTTGATGATCTCGTCGACCATGACCATCAGCTCAATGGGCGTGAACTTGGGCATTCTTTGTGGTGCCATGGTGTTTGTGGTGCTGGTGCGGTGTGTGTTGTGTAATGTGCAGGGGGTTTGTGGTGCCGGTGTTTGGTGGTGGTGGTGGTGGTGGTGGTGGTGGTGGTGGTGTTTGGTGGTGGTGGTGTGTGGTGGTTGTGGTGGTGGTGGTTGTGATGTGTGCGTTTCTGTGGTGTGCTGCTGTCCTTGCTGTGTCACTGTGTCCTCTCCTCTCCTCTCTAGTTTGCAATGTTGCAAGGGGTTGTGGTCTGTGGGAGTGCTGCTTTTGTACTTACCTATGTGGGTGTGTCCTCATGGTCTGTTGTTTTCAGGTGTGTTGTGTCTGGGGTTCTGGCCTTTGTAGTTTTTGTTTGTCCAGGGGGGTGTTTTCGGGATGTGTACTGTGCTTGTGTATTTGTGCGTGCCTTGCTGTGTGGACTTGTTGGCCATGTTGTGTGCGATTGTTTTTGTCAGCGGATGGTTTCTGTGCAGGGACGTGGGCGCCATGGCTTCTGCCGTGTCGATTCTCATCGGCGTTGTTTGCGCAGGCGGGCGGTGTATTTGTAGTTTTCCCGCGCTCATGGCGGTGCGATCGTAATCTCACGTGCGGTGTGTCGGCCGTGAGGGCGGGCGGTTTTGTGTTGTCGTGCGTGTTTCCGTCCGTGGCGGGCGGTTTGACTCCGACTCGGACGATGGCGGGCGGTATCTTGTGTGGTTTTCCGCCGATGGCGGTTTTCGGTTTGTGTAATCGTAATGGCGTGGTTGGTGTTCAGACGGTGTGTGCGGGCGGATTTTTGCCGCTTCCTTGCCTGGCGGATTCTTTTACGCCGGGTATCGTAATGGGCCCCATAGTTTGTTAAAATATCGAATTTTTTAAATGTCTTAAAAGTAATGTAAAATAATAAAATAATAAATATAATTAAGTAAAACATACTTAAAAATACTTAAATAACCTTAAAATTAATAAATAATTAATGTACATTTAAAAAAAATAAACATGCATTTTTATTTTTTAATACATATATATGTTAACTTAATATTATTAAAAAATATTCAATATTTTAGTGTTGGATAGCGGGAGGGTACAATTTACTATTCCCACTCCAGTGAGTGCAACAGTAGGGAAAGCGTTGGATAGTGGGAGGGTACAAATTACTATTCCCACTCCAGTGAGTGCAACAGTAGGAAAAGCGTTGGATAGCGGGAGGGTAAAAATTACTATTCCCACTCCAGTGAGTGCAACAGTAAGGAAAGCGTTGGATAGCGGGAGGGTAAAAATTACTATTCCCCTCCAGTGAGTTCAACAGTAGGGAAAGTGTTGGATAGCGGGTAGGTAAAAATTACTATTCCCACTCCAGTGAGTGCAACAGTAGGGAAAGCGTTGGATAGCGGGAGGGTAAAAATTACTATTCCCACTCCTGTGAGTGCAACAGTAGGGAAAGCGTTGGATAGCGGGTAGGTAAAAATTACTATTCCCACTCCAGAGAGTGCAACAGTAGTGAAAGCGTTGGATAGTGTAGGGGTAAAAATTACTATTCCCACTCCAGTGAGTGCAACAGTAGGGAAAGCGTTGGATAGCGTAGGGGTAAAAATTACTATTCCCACTCCAGAGAGTGCAACAGTAGGGAAAGCGTTGGATAGCGTAGGGGTAAAAATTACTATTCCCACTCCAGAGAGTGCAACAGTAGGGAAAGCGTTGGATAGCGTAGGGGTAAAAATTACTATTCCCACTCCAGAGAGTGCAACAGTAGGGACAGAGTTGGATAGCGTAGGGGTAAAAATTACTATTTCCACTCCAGTGAGTGCAACAGGAGGGAAAGCGTTGGATAGCGTAGGGCTAAAAATTACTATCCCCACTCCAGAGAGTGCAACAGTAGGGAAAGTGTTGGATAGCGGGAGGGTAAAAATTACTATTCCCCCTCCAGTGAGTGCAACAGTAGGGAAAGTAATGATTTAATAATTAAATATATATAAATTAATTATCAATACCAATAAAAATGTATTAAAAATTAATTCCCAATGACAAATTGTTTAATAATTAATTAATTATAAATACCAATAAATATTAATTATTAAAAATTAATTACCTATTAATAATTAATTAACCACAAATTATTTTTCGATACCAAAAATTTATAAGTAATACAAAATGTTTACCAATTAATACTTAATTAACAGTAAATTAATTATCAATACACAAAAATATTTTCAATAATTATTCAATTACAATTAAATTACTTCCCACCCTATTCCCCTATAAACCCACAACCCGCTCCGAATAAAAAATTAATACAATTAATATAATTATCAATTAATTAATTAATAAAAATTAATTACCAATTAATAAAAATTAATTACCAAATAAAAATTAATTAACAATACATTAATAATCAATACCAATAAATAAAAATAAATAATTACTTAATTACAATTAAATTACTTCCCACCCTATTCCCCTATAAACCCACAACCCGCTACAGAACTAAAACGCAAAATTAAATTAAAAATAATTAATAATTCCTAAAAATTATTATTTAATTTACTATAATTAAATTACTTCCCACCCTATTCCCCTATAAACCCAAAACCCTCTACAGAATTAAATTACGCAAAAATTAAATAACATAAAATTCATTACTTTAAAAAAATTAAAACATACATTACAAAAATAATACATACTTTTAACACATATACTAACACTTAAAACACTATAAATAAAATCGATATTTTTAACAACTATATTATGACTGTCGATATTATGACAATCGATATTTCTTACCTGAATTTCGATATTCTGCACCACTATATTTTGGCAATTCGATATTCTGTCCATTCTATATAAAAAACTCGATATTTTGGCAATTCGATATTAAAAATTCGATATTATGTCTGTTCACCTTATGAAGACACTAATGCTGAGACTGATATTGTTAATTGTGGTGTCATCTGTGACATCATCCTAAAACATCTTTACTAAATATTTTTTGAGGAAATAGTTCTTTTCTGCAAAATGAATAGTCTGTAATCTTAGTAAACAATAATAACACCACTTTAATAAAGCTTTTAGGAAGAATAGAAGAAAATGCAATTTTAAACACAAACAAAACCAAAATATGTGAATGAGGTGTCATAGGCCAAGGACCCAAAGAGCATTTTCACATGCTATTCTTTGTGCCAATATGAAAGAAGTGATAGCATCACTGAACTGTCTATATTTTCAAATCCATTTTTCTGACTCATGGTATCTATTGCAGATAACTCTAGATTAAGCCTGGGCGTAGTTCGCGAAGTAGTGCTACGCGAAGCTACGCAAAGTGCAGTTCGCACTACGCGAACTACGCGTAGCACTACGCAAACTGCGTAGTGCACTGTTCGCAATGATTGCACAGTGCCGGATGCTTGTCCGCACTGTGCAATCATTGAAAACGGCATCTTGCACAGTGCAAGCTGTCTTTTACTGCCGCTCGAGTAGATTTTTACTCGAGCGGCAGCTCTCAACGCGAACTGGTAGTTTCTCATCGCGAGCGGTCGCGAGCATACGCGACCACTCGCAATGAGAAACCTGACCTCACTGCGTTGAGAATCTCGCCGGGATGTCATTTTGCTTGCTCGCGGTCGCCAACATGACGTTGAGGACCGCGAGCAAGCAAAAAATGACCGCTGCACTACGCTACGCTACGCTACGCGTGTTTGCACTGTGCTACGTGCAATTCGCGTTGTGCGAAGTAGCGCAAACTTCGCTAACTACGCGAGCGTAGCGTAGTGCTTTGCCCAGGGTTACTCTAGATGCCGATTTATAGATGAGAGGAATGTCCATGAGCACACCACATAGTATTTTTTTATATTTAGTTTGTAAAAAGGGTCATGTGTCATTATTCTGATAACTAACAATGGTTGAATGAAGGTACAACGCATTCTGTTGCAACGCGTGCCTTTACCACGCATGCGTTACAACGCGAATGCCTTTACCACGCATAACCTTTACCACACATGCTTTTACACTGTATTTTGTTGTAAAGTATGTATGTTGAAGGCCTATGTGTGATAAATGTTTTCCCTGACACCTGCCCTCAGTCCTCAAGCTGGACCCCGGCGCCCCCCCACACTGATCCTTTTTAAAAATTCCCAACCCCTGCCCTATTCCCTACAAATAGACCCCAGCATGACCCCCACCGGCCCCCTGCCCTTTTTAAAAATACCCAACCTCTTCCCTAAGCCCAAAATCTAGACCCCAGCATGACCCCATCCTGGCACCAGCCCTTTTAAAAAATACCTGGCCCCTGCCATAAACCCTAAATCCATACCCCGACCGCTCCCTGGCGCCCAGTTCCTTAAAAAAAACACCCCCAGTCTAAAGCGCAAAATCCATCCAAAAAACAATCCCCCCTACCTTAACAGGATGACGATGGGCGGCATAGGTCATCAAGAGGAAGAGGAAGGATCTCTTCACTCCTCTAACGATGCCGACAGCCTTGACCACGCAGGTGCCTTTACCACCTTTACCAGCATATGCCCTCACCACATACATTGTAAAAAAATGCGCAATGAAGGCTATGCGCGGTAACAGTGAATGCGTTGTAAAGGCTCTGAGTGGTAACAGCCGCATTGTAATGATTTTTTTCCACTAACAATATGCCTAAGTGCAATTCTTTTAATGAAATACTGAGAAAACATGTTCCACTTAGGCTAATTTGTTAAAATGAATCAGCACACAAATTATACTGTGGCTAATTATCACAACAAAAGTATGTGCCACTCCCAGTACAGAACAAAAATGTTGCAAATCACTAAAGGAACCATCAAGTGTAAAGAAAACAACTGTTATTTTTGCACAGTACTGCATCTCTAAAAAGCAATTACAATAGGCATTCTAGAATGCTTGTTTTATTGTGCCTGCTCGGTGTTGAGGTGTAACTTGAAATCATTAACCCGATGAACGCTTTAAGACTGCAGACATGGTACAGTGAAAAAAATTAGAATACTTTTTGTCATCTGGCCAGTGATGCATTTCCACATCTGTTTTGTATTCACATAAGGCTAAACCTGGTACACTAACCAGGAAACATGTTCCTGCTTGTGTTGTCCATGGAAATGCCAAATACATCTAAGTTTCCCCTTATGCAACTGTTTATGGCTTCCCCCACATAAGCAGTTGCATAAGGGGAAACTTAGATGTATTTGGGAATCTCTACTTCATCAGTTAGTCATTGCCATAATTTTGTGTACATTTGTTCACTGGATTCCCCAAGGGAGGATGTGGTGAAGGATCCTGAGGGGCGGGTACTTACCCCATAAATTTATGAACTCCCTATTTTATCATAGGATTCATGGAAGTATGCAAGTCAGCATTTTTTATTGGATTACTGGTTGCAGAGGATCTGCAAATTTATGAATCATGGAAATTGAGAACTGGTGAAGGCTTAACAAATCATGAAAAGTTAATTAGCTGTGGTTTCATGACTCATGAAAAATCCTCAGTAAAATGACACACACCCAGTTAAAAATATGGAGATTCTGGCTGGAATCAAGGCACAGCTGGCATGAATGGGACAAGTGCAAGGCCAGGCCACCAGGTGTCCACAGCTGATTCAGTGGGACAGATCAGCATTGAGTGCCAAGCCAGAGCCCAGAGCCATCAGCACCAGGCCACAAACCAGGTGCAACTTGTTTTGGTGCAATAGGGACCCTTGTCCAGCTCGCCCTGGATGCAGTCGAAGGTCATGCAGAGCTTAAACTGCAGCTCTGGGGTGGTCATGAGGCATCAGCCTTTGGCTGGACATCCTGAAGCAAGAGCCTGTAGTACAGGGTGAAGGTCAGTACCTGCTTGGTTTCTGTGCAATAGGGGGTGAACCGTGGGTCTCTACAAAGTCAAGGCACTGCATCCTGAAGTCACTTTGCATATCCAGAAGCAGTGAGCACAAGGTTTGGTTACATGAGACCCCATGACAGGCCATTTAAGAGGTTTCTGTGCAGCTGGTTTGGTGGCATAGGACCTGGGAACATATCCTGGACACAAGGCAGTCCCTGACCCCTGCTCCCACTGCAAGTGGTTGTGTGACATATGCAGCTGTTTTGCAAAGAAGAGTTCAGTGTGCTCTGCTGAAGGCTGTCTGCAGCTGAATCATTGAGAAAAGGGCAGGACCCAAAAGCCTGGCGAGGGTCGAGGTCTTGTGCTAAAGGTTGCTGCACACAGCTGCAGGAAGTGTATTGCTGGTGCAGTGGGTCAGGGGCTGGGTGCGGAGCCTGTAGTATTGATGGTGTGGGTGAGATGCGGTTTGACGTTGATGGAATTTTCTCATTCTCATTTTTCTGTATCAGTATAACCAACTTTAGGTCTTTGAAATAACTTAACGGTTACACATAGCTTTTTTTTGTATTTCCTAAACAAATACTTAACCAAATAATTCAGTAATGCTTTGTGGTACATTGAACTTGGCACAATTGTATTTTGTAGGCAACCAAATCTCTCATTATTTCAGTTTGCAACTGTTTTTCCATGACATCTGTAGGAAAGTGGATTAATAGTAGTGATAAGTATTACCACTTGTAATAAGGCCACAAACAGAATAAATGAGTCAGTCAAGGTCTCAATAAATTTTTCTTTTGCTCAACCCTTGGTAGCTGGCAACAAGCAGACAGGTGTAACTTAGGAGGCAGATGTGTAAAGCATTTAAAAACACCAATACATTAAATAAGTAGGACACAACACACAATAAATATCCAACTCCAATTTATGAAAATAGGTTATATTTTTATGAACAAATAGACATCAAAGCAACAAACATCCAATGTAGATAACCAGAGATATAAATATTTAAAGATTAAAAGTAAAACTAGCACTTAGAAGAGAATAGCGCTCAAGGGGTTAAAAGAGGTCATGATGGACCGGGACAAAGTCAAGAGTTCTTTACACTTACTTCCTGAAGTGTTTCTTGATGAAGGAAAGTGTCCACTACTCAAATCCAAGGTTCCAGAAGCTTTGAGTTGCTCCTTGGGGTCTGGGCCTACAACTCCCACAATGCACCTGGTCAACTTATGGAGCTTTTTTCAAACGTTGCTCCAAACGTCCCCAAACTTCTGGAACTTCTTCCTGAAGTTCATCTTGTGGGTTAAAAGTGTCCAAAACACAAATCCAAGGGTCTAGAAGCTCTGAAATGGTCATTGGGATGTTGGGACTTCAATTCCAACAATGCACACAGCGAAAGCCTTAAAAATCCACTAGACACACGCCAGGATGGGGACGTCTTGGTGGAGATGATGCAGGTGGACTCTGTTAACCTGTAACTTGCAGGGAGTCCACTCCTTAATCCTTCTTGAAGCAAGGCAAAGTCCTTGGGGCTGTAGTCCCAGAATGTGCAGCAGGTTCAGTCGTTCAGAGTGCAGACTTTTTGGGGTGCAGATCAGGTGTCCAGCACGGCAGTCCTTCTTCTCCTTGCAGTTTCAGGCAGCAGATCTGAGCAGCTATGCAGCTCTCCCAAACTTATTCACAGTTTCTGGGCGTTCAGCAGGGGGGCACTCCTGACCAATGGGATGCAGAGTTCCACCCAGGTGTATGTCCACTTCCTCCAAAGTGTGGCATATTCTTGTCGCAGAAAGCACTATTGCCTCAAAATCCAACATGTACAAAGTCTCTCCTTTGGGGTTAGATCTGGCTAAGCCAATTCACTGGTGTGGCTAAGTTTAACTTACACACCCCTTCCAACCCCCTGAATAAGCTAATTGCCGAGGCTCATGTGTGGCTAGGGGTGCAGGATATAGCGGTCAGCCTGTGCTGGTCCCTAACTATCATTCTCCCTTTGAAGACCAGTTTGGCCCCCCACCCTCTTCCTGCCTTTTGGCTTCTGCAGCTAAAGTTCTCCACCCACAGAAAATCTATTGTCTACTCTGCTAGGACACTTCACACCTCATCAAGCAGCTCTGGCTCAGCCTGGAAAAGGCTGACCAACAAGTAGAGGGCAGCTGGAAAGCTGGATTTTGGCTCACAGAAAAGAAAGTGTAATAACTTATTTTCCGTCATAGTTCTTAAAAATCAAATAGTGACAAGCTGTTGGATTTATCTTAACTATTAATTAGATACCTTGAAGTATATTTTAGGAGGCTCCTGTCAATATTTATACTTAAGTAAAATATTGCAATTTTTGCCTATGGAGCCCATTATCTCCTTTTTCCCTCACCAGGGTTTATACAACATATTTTATAATATCCCTGCTTATAGGTACATGCACTTATATGTAAAAATAAGGTAGGTTACTACTTTGTAGGTACATTTACTTCCAGAGTTGAAGTTGCATATGATTACAATTTAAAAACAGCCTGCAAGGCAGGTCTGGCTTTTAAAATGAAAGCAGGAAACTCAGCACTGCACACTCTGGTGCAGGAAATCTACTGGGCCTCTAAACCTACCTGCCCTATTATATACTAAAGACGTATAGGTAGTTTGAATCCCCCTTGCCTTATTATATACTAGGGACTTACAGGGGTCTGTCATTGCCAATTATAATTATACCTAATCATGTACATTTAATCAGAGCAAATGCCCTGGCTCTGGTTAGCAGAGCCCAGGGCATAATCAGAGTCAAAAAACCAACACCTAGTAGTCAGGATGGGGGTAACAAGTGGGGGGAAACTGCAAACAGATTCTGATTTCACACAACATATTTGCCTGAGGTTTTTATGGAAACATGTTTGAAATTATTTTTAATCGAAGAGCTGTTAATCTTTTTCAGCAAATGTTCTTATTTTACTAGATTTTAAAATCCCTCTCTATTCACAGTATGTAAAATAAGTTTACAAGTTTAAATTTTCAATTCTTCCCAAAGACATTGTTATGTTCTCATTAGTTAGAAATTGTGGCTAGTTTCACTAAAGTTACCTTTGAAAGTTCACCAAGCACAATGATTCTACCAAATATTTCAGCGGATTGTGATTGAAAGTGTTTAAATTTTTCAAAAGATGAGTGCAATCAATAGTTAAAAACCTTGCTAACTTTAACAATGATGAGTTTCTAAGTAGTCACCTATAAAGAAACTAACTTGATTAGAGTGCCACTCCCCTGCTGCTGAGGACTGCTCATTAGTATCTGGACTGACATAGTCCCCATTGGCTTTATTTCCACCGGTATTGTATTTGCTTTACCCTTGCTGTATTTTTGTCCTGGTACTGATTGTTGTTGTGTTTTATGTTCACTGCTCTTGCCATTTTGTACCCACTCTGTACCCTTCCGCCTCCCACCTCCTGCTAGCGTCTCCCACCCCCCAGAACTACTTATGGAGGCTGCAGCACAGTGATGCCGCTGGAGCACCAAAGGCAAGCCCATCTGTGCCTGTCTGTGCCTGGACTGCCCCAGTGCCTGTCTGTGCCTGGACTGCTCCCTGCACAAGGAACCCTGGCCCTACCGCCACCCAAAGATACACTGCAACGGAGCTCCAAGCCCTGGACCCAGGATTCCTCAACAACTACTGCTGCTGCATCTCTCCCTGATCCACAGTAGGACCTGTTTTCTTCTGGCATTGCCTCTTCTCCTGCAACAACAAAGCTCCAGCATACACGGTGACCACCACTACTCCAGACCATCTCAACGTATGATTTCTCTGCAAGCATGCCACACACATCTGGGACACCATCATCTCCCTCACCCATGACGTCAACTTCCTCACCGAGACCTGGCTCAACCCCGCATCCGTGCCCGACATTGCCTCGGCCACGCCCACTGGCTACAAAAATGCACACCTAGACTGCATCAACAAGCATTCATCACCATCATTCACAAAGGAACCATCCACTGCACCTCCTCCGCAGATGACGCCACATCACCCCGATCATGGAACACCTCAACTTCCAACTTCAAACAAACAGTAAAACCACTATCCGAGGCACCCTCGCATGCAGACCTCCAGGACCTTGCCTTAGTTTCAGCAACGCCATTCCAGACTTCATCACTCTGCTCACCATCGACTCTGAAAACTATGTCTTCCTCTGTTACCTCAACGATCTGTATGACACGAACTCCGCCAATCTCCTCTAAAGTATGTGTAACATCGGCCTTTAAAACTGGTCACCAACCTCACTCACATCGCAGGACACACACTCAACCCAATCTTCACAGCCAGCAACAGAATCAAGTACAGCCATGTTACCGAGATCACCTGGGCCGCCAACACCATCATCCACTTCGCCATCACGGAATCCACCCGCACCACCCACAAGCCACCCAGCACGCCACACCGCAGCTGGGACAAGATCTCTGAGAGCCAATGGACCACCGCCCTCAACACTTCCTGACCTCACACTGTAACCAACCAAGAACAGGCAGTCAAGAACTTCTATGCCTGGATCGGACACTGTGTCAACAGAACTGCCCCCAGCAAACCCATCAAGCTCAAACGTTTCTCCAAGCAAGCCAGTTGGTACATGACAGAACTAAGAACCTTGAAGCGCACCTGCAAACAACTCGAAAGGAAATGGCGCACCAGCATGGAGCCCACGGACCGAACAACATACAATACCACTCTCAACCAATACCACTAACTCCTGAAAAAAATGAAGAGAAGTGCCCTGGCTGACCGCATTGAAGCATGCTCCAACCACAGTAAGGAATTATTCAACATGCTCAAACAGTTCTCCAGCCCCCTCAGTCACCGAAAACATCATCATCCCCACACAGGAACTTTGCAACTCCCTGGTAGACTTCCACCATGACAAGATCTCCACCATCTACTGAAATTTCAAACCCCAACCCACTGACCTCCTCAACCATTTCAACCCTATGAATGAAGAATATGACCACCTGCTCACCATCTGGAGCCAGCTCACCACACAAAACACCTCAGCCATTATGACTTTCGTTCACTCAGGAGCTCCCATGTACCCCTGACCCCACCACACTTTCAACCTCGGAAGCAAGACGATCAGCAGCGAACTCACCACCATACTCAATGCATCCTACCACAGCCACATTCCCTGAAGAATGGAAGTGCGCAGAAGTCAAGTCCCTACTCAAGAGACCATCTGCCGATCCCAACAAACTCAAGAACTACCTCCCCATCTCTCTGCTCCCCTTTTCTGCCACCTCCATGAGAAGGACATCAACCGCCAATTCACAGAATACCTGGAGAACAATAATCTTCAATCCAGATTCAACCTCTCAGAGCATTCGACACAGTATTACACTGCACCCTGGTCAAAAGGCTTCACAACATTGGAATCCAAGGAGACACGCAAGTGGATCGCCTCCTTCCTCACCGGTAGAACTCAGAGATTCCACCTTCCGCCCTTCACCTCAGAACCCAGGAACACAATCTGCAGGGTCCCTCAAGGTTCATCCCTCAGCCCCACCCTGTTCAAAACTTACATGAATCCATTGGCCAACGTTGTCAGATCACTTGGATTGAACATCATTTCCTACGCCTACTATACCCAGCTCATCCTCTCACTATCAAAAGACCTCTCTGCCACACTGACCAACTTCCGCAGATACATGATGAACATCACCGACTGGATGAGAGACAACTGCCAACAACTCAACACAGACAAGACAGAATTGCTTATCTTTGGGAACAACACCTCCCCATGGAACAATGCTTGGTGACCCCCCTAAACTCTGACCCTCACCTGCCCCGACTGACCATGCCTGCATCCTCGAGATCATCCTGGACAGTAAGCTCACCAGGAAAAGTCAGATCAATGCACTCATCCACCTGCACCATCACACAAGCCCTGGTCATTAGCCGACTGGACTACGTCAATACATTCTACATTGGGCTCATTTCGCACCTCCTCAAGAGACTTCAAAGGATACAGAACTCAGTGGCCAGACTCATCCTAGACCTTCCCAAATGGACCCTCATCACCCCACCTCAAGAACCTCTACTGGCTCCCCATTCAGAAGAGATGGCAGTTCATGGTGTTGATCCACACCTTCAAAGCCCTCCACAACCAGGGACCAGCGTACATCAACCACCAGCTGAACTTCCACCTTCCCTCCTGGTACCTGCACTCTGACCCCCTCTGCCTCAACCACACCCCCGCATCTGCCATAGTAACAGTAGAGGACACTTTTTTCCTACCACACTGCAAAGTCCTTGACTGACCACCCACCACACCTATGGACCTCATCATCTCTGCTGCAAATCAGGAAAGGACTCAAGACCTGGATGTTCAACTGAGCCCCCTGCAGCAGCACCCTCAGTGCCGGATACACTCACAGGTGATTAGGCGTGCTTTTGCAAATCCAGATTGATTGATTGATTGATATACATTACATGTCAGGTTCATACATTCTTTCCTGTTGATGACGATAAATAGCTATTTCTAGAGCACACTTACTCCCCAATAGGGTAATATTGTGCTACACTGAGAAACAACAAGCTCAAGAGGACACAACATAATCAGTATGCAAAGCTAAGTTTGAAATAACTTACATAATGGAAGAAACATACTCCATGTGGTAAAGGAAAAAGAAGGGTGTTATAAATCTTGGTGGCCAGATAAAAAGATCAGGCTCCAGTCCAACAATGGCAGTAAACTGAAGTGACCAAATGAGCCTGGGAAGCAGCCTGAAGAGATGTTTTAAGAGTTTATGAACACAAATAACTACCACAGAGGAAGGCTTTGATACTGATGTGTAGTACTTTGAGTAGTATTCTTTTCTATAAAGGAAGGCAGTGAAGAGATCATTATAAGAAGAAATAGGTATACGTCCAGTGCTTAATTTTAGGCCTGGGTGGAGTTCGCAGAGTTTTACTCCACGGAACTCTACGAGGTGCCAGAAAACTTCTGCCAGTGGTGGAGTCTGTTAAGTCATGCTGATCGTACTGATTTTTAGCACCTGGAGTTTGTCCTGCACTGTAAAATTAATGTGAATGGCACTACTTGTCACGTAAGAGAGCACTGCTGCTTTCTGCCGCTCGAGTTCACATTCTACTCAAGTGGCAGCTTCCTCAATACGAGCAGCAGATTTCTCAACGCAAGCGGTCGAGACCTGCAGCGACCGCCTGCATTCAGAAATCTCACTGGGAGGAGGTCTAGTGCGTTGTTTTTACTCAAGATCACTCAGCAACTTCTTGTTGTAGAGGCACTCGAGAGAAAAAACTCCGCTCCGCATCACTTCACAGAGCTTTCCGGAACTCCACGCGGAGTGGGCAGAATTCTGCGAACACCGCTGGTGAAGCAGTATTCTTCGCCCACCCCTAATTAATCAGAGCCGGTGGTTGCAGGTGGGTTACACCGGCACTCATTTTTGGAGGCCGGAACATACTTTTCCTCCTCAGACTTCGATACAGAGAGAGAGAGAAACACAAAAGGAGGAAAGGAAGAGAAAGAGTAACAGTGTCAAAGGGAGAAAGCAGCATTTAAAAAAGATGCTAGAGTGAAATATGGGGACAGGGAATGTATGTGGTGAAAGAAAGAGGCATGAGTTGGCATGAATACTAGCATCTTTGATATGCGACAATGCCGATATTTGTCAGCACCAGCCAGAGGCTTCTGAGAAACACTTTGAGCAACAACACTTATTTTATTACAAATTAAGCACTGTATACGCCTACTGCACCATTGAACAAGTTGGTAAGCACAACTTCTGTTATGTTATGCTGTATTATGTTGATTTGCATAGCGCACTAATCACCCAGAGGGTATCCAGGCGCTTGGTCAGGTGTGTAGGTGTGTGGTCCCTAAGTTGTTTATACAAAGTGCCAGGTCTTATGCTTCTTGCAGAACTCAAGAAGTGAGGAGGAGGCTCTGATGTGTTGAGGATTAGAAGATAGGATTTGAAGGTGACTAAATAGATACTTAGGCAAACCAAAATATAATTCATTACATTAGGCAATGCAGGAAGCTTGACATGCTCTACTGGCAACAGCAGAAGGCAATGTAAAGTTTGACTACATGTAATAATACATATCCAGTTGTCTATTTAAAATAAATTCATAATATACTTTGTAAGAGAAGCATTCACAGCTCCAGCCTGGCTACTCATATACAAAAGTCATACTGCTGCAAGTGATAAGTTAGCTTTGTAGTTCATGTCCAGTTTCCACTGACTTCACAATATATCAATGTTTGAGTCTCATTAAGTTATGCTAAAATAGTAAAGAAGATCAATAGCCTGTGCATAGAATTCATTGATCAAATCTTTTAATTCCACCCTGGACATTTCAGCCTGATTTTGAATTTCCAGGTTCTATAGCTAATGGCCTCACATTGACACCATAGATGACGAAACTGCTACTCCCTACTTGCTCGATTCCCTTCTTAACATTTTTTTAAATGTAAAGTTAGAACTTCCTTCACAGTTTCAAAAGTCAAGTCATATGTTTGAAAGTTTCCCAGCAAATCATTTGTGATGTCATGGTTTAAACAGCTGCAATAATTAAAAATAAGAAAAAATACATTAACAGTTTATTTTGCCATGATAAATTAAATTAATTTTAGTATTCATTACTAAGATACTTTCCAAGTCCGTTGCTGTCATTGTTTGAACATTTGCTTGCCTTGTTAGGAGTTGCATAATTTCATATAGACGCATAATATCCACTACTTACTTACATCTAGAATCATAGAAAAAGGCAAATGGGTTCTGCTCGTTTAGTATGCCCAGATTTCTTTGCATTTTGATGACCTGATTTTGGACCTTTATTGTGGATGAGGCTCCATACCTTTCACTTCCAGTAATTTAATGGTAAATTGAACTGTATATGTGTACTACCAGTGTCTGCCATTTAAGTTAAAGCTGCTGTAATGCAGCTAGTGTAAGGGGTACAGGGCTTGTTACACTTAAACACGTGTTCACTAGTACAGGCACCACGTGCAAGACTACAGTGGTGCGCAGCCTGGTAGCTGCACACAGGTAACCTGCCTGTGACAGTTTAAACCTGAAAAGTTTTCCTGTCAAAATACCCTTTTGATAGGCCTAAACCTTCATTTTCAATATGAATAAGTCACCCATATGTAACCCTTATTGCCCATAAAGGCAGAGCACAGATATTTAAAAGTAGGGCATGTAGAAATTGATGATGAACATGTCCTTACAGTGAAATATGCCGCAAAACGTTGGGCTACATTGTTAGATTTATTAAATGGTAAATTCAGAGCTGTTGCACTAGAAAAATACTTCTTACACTCTTTTGAAATGTAATTTACAGTTCTCTTTAACGGCGAAGTCAGATTTAAAATTATTATTTTAGAAATGCCACTTTTAGACATTTGTCATTTTTCTGCCTAAAGTTTTTGGGAGTTTCCAGCTGACTCGACTGGCAATGGCTCTCCCATTGGGAAATGGGCATTGGAGCCAGACAGTGCACAAAAGGTCCTCGGTTTAGAGGACATGCTGGCTAGGGGGAGTTGGGCCTTGCACTGATTACACTTAAAAGAGATTTTCCCCAGCACACACAAAGAGACCTGACACCAGCCTTTTTTTCACTAGCCAGACTGGAGTCAAACCCAGGGAAGAGGGGAGAACTAACCAGAACCAGTTTTAGGATCAGACAAAGGGGTATTCCCCAACCGCAGCCTGGACTAGGCATAAAAGTGGCATCCCCAGAACGTGAAGGAGGGCAACACTATGGAACTGGACTGTAACAGCAGCAACACAATGGACATATGTAAGGAAAAAGACTCCTGATGGGGTGAAGACTCTGTCTGCAGCTGACCCAAGGATTAGTGAGCCTCCCCAGGCAAAGTGATGTTGGCCCCTAGCAACCCCTGAGGACCAGTTGGGAGAAGACTTGGACTCCACTGCCACCAGATGCCCTGCAAGACTGTCAGTAGGACATTGGGTCTGTGGAGGGCACAGCACAGGAGAATGTTAGAGCAGGGAGCCAGTGAAACCAGATCCCCACAGAATGCAACTCTTTTGAGGTCAGGAGCTGTGATGAAAGTAGTACTCCTTGTGGCATGGCTCACCACCAGGAGAAAACCAAGCCCAGAAATCAGCCCAGCACTGCCTGGGTTATAACCTTTTAAAGGATTTGACTTTTGCACCCCAAGAGACGGAGCACGTTGAACTCTGATGTCGTTTCTGAAAATACTCCTGGGGTGGGCCAGTGTCCAGGGGTGATGCATTATTAATTACATTTCTAGTCCCCTGACAGGGGGCGTGTGTGTGGCCTCCTCTCTGCATCGTTCATTGACCCCCAGGGGGGCCCCCATCTCCCTGAGTGCCGACACCAAAGAAATGCCAGGCCGCACAACCAGGAAGCAGCCGAGTGAGTTGAAACCAGGGTTCCAGGACCCCATCCTCGGGACCCTGATAGCTGGAGCAAAGGGCATGAGGGGGTCTGCTTTGATCCCACCTGAAGGCGGGAGCAGGAGAAGGTGCTGGGGCTCCTGCCACATGGGAGCCCAAGACTGGCAGCAGCAGAGCTCCAACAGGAGTTAAAGAGCCGGCCAGGCAGCTTTGAGTGGACTCCACGAGCTGCGTATTCCTTACAAAAAAAGAAACAAAAACGAAGCGCAGCATCAGGGTGTCCTGGTGCGATCTGGACCCCTCAGATAAGAAAAAAATGAAAACACACATGGCATAAAGCTGTATTGAAAAGGAGCAAAAGAAAAAGGATTGCAGCTCTCTAGAACGCACTGGGAGAGGCGCTAATAAAATATTCAGTGCTCCACAAAGAGAGCGCCCTATAATGCCCTGCAGGGGTTATTTTGAATTTAGAATTGTGCTTTGTGATGCCCCAGGATGGGGGGCACCCCCAATGAATCTTGAAAGGGATGTGGGGGCTGCAGGAGGTCAAACATTGACCCTATGTCTCCCAGGTCCTACAATGCATCACCTGGGAAGACTTTCGATTCATATGCAAGCATTTCCAAGGTTGGAATGTTTGTTCTACATCCTAGAAGTGCTGAAACCTCTAGTGGTTGGTTCTATGGCTGCAGTTTATGTGGCCTAAAGGTGCATAAGAAACATTCAGAAACATTTTCTATTCGGTTTTAAAGCTTTATTGACAGTATATTGCTGAGAGTGATTTTTAATAAACATTGCAATGTTTATTGACAATAATTATTACATTTAAACATAGTTATTGATTTCAATTACTACAATGGTGAATATTAACATGTAGCTATTGGTCTTTAATCTGGTGAATCTTCGACAAAGGCAACAGGCTTACCTTATATTTTATTGTGCTGACTCCTTCACAAAGCCTATAGGCTTGCATTATATTACTGTTGGGATGACTCTTTGGCAAAGCCAGTAAGCCTGCTTTATTTCAAAAGTATACCCCACTATAATGTGATGCTCTATCTGGTATAGGTGGGGGTACTGTGATTTTGGGGGCCATGACCCAGTAGTAATCAAATGGGATATATATTTGTAAATGAAAGCACAGTATGTATTAGTGTTTAAAGAAAAAGCACTGCCTGGACAATCTTTTACCGACTGTTAATATTGTGTGCCAGCGAATGGTGATTTCTAGTCCACACAGCCTCCCCAGAGTAGGCCATGGACGGCTCTCCTTCGCTACTCTGAGAGAGTCAAGTGCTGCAATGGTGTACTTGTTTCCCAGTAAGGAGAAATAGTGGACCTTTTACTTGTGTAGGCCTCACATCCTGCCCAACTAATGACTCAATTTCTTACATACTGTATTTAATGTGTTAAAAAAGTTTAGAATTTGCTCTGCCAGACTTTCAATTTCTCCAAAAGGACAAAGTACTATTTTGCGACTTATTGTTGGTTCAAGACTTAGCCAAAGAATTGTCATACTGTTCCCATATAAAATGCTTTCTGTAAGTTTTCCTGAGGATTTAAAGGTCCTACATTCCATTTTGGTGAATTTTCATAAGCCTAACTAGTACCAGACCCCCACCCCACTACACCTAAGTTACCACTTTTCCCCTTCTTACTGTCTCTTGGCTCGCCTCTTTTTCTTACACTGTATTATCGTCCTCTTTTTTCACAGTTAATGTAGACTGAAAAAAAGACTGCCACATCCAATTTATTTGTTCATTTTTTTAATAAATTTTTTTTTGCAATTTCCCCCGAGCTAGGATTTAAATAGATGGTATACCTTATCCACAATATATTTTTGGTGGGAGATGGTATTTTCTCATTATGCCCTTTCTTCAAAATGAAATGTCCCCAGCCTTGTTTCATCAGGCTTGCTTAGTTCATTTGGAAATTCTCAATAATGATATATTGACATTTATAAACCTTTATGTTAGTATCTTAACCACTTCAGAATTGAAGCAGTTTGTAACAGGATGTTTTCATATAAATTGATATCCTAAATGCGTCTGACACTTGGATACCTGCCATGTTATTTACTATACTTGTTTTTGGTATTTTATTCTTAATACATTAGAAAACAGAAGCATAATCTTCACATGGTGTCATATGGGCGAACACTGTACTTTCGTACCCCAATACTTGCCGTTTCACCTTTATTTCCCTGAGATATTTGTTCGGTTACAATAGTCTTTTGAATTTTTGGTAGGTATATAGAATGTTCTACACAACCGCGGCTGGTGCAGGTAACAGCGGTAGGGCGGTGGGGCCGGGTAAGGGGGGATTTCAAGGGACGATGCAGAGGGAAAATTAATTATTTATTTAATTTTCCCTCTGCATCGTCCCTCGAAATCCCCCCTTACCCGGCCCCACTGCCCCACCGCTGTTACCTGCACGGACCGTGGCTGGTTCTACAACAAGAAATGTAGTCCACGTTTGATCATTTAGAAGCAGTTGTTAAGTATTTACCTATTTCCATATCAGTTTTTGGTGTTTTCAGGAATAGTGGCGTATGCACAATAGTGTTTACTTAAAAGAATAGAAGTTTACACAAAGGTCATGCTTTGCCAGTTTTCCACCATAAAACATATTCAAAATTGCCTCACATGTTTCAATGATAATGAATACCATACCTTTAGGTAAAGCATTAGCCATGCGAAGAAGGTGCATTGCACATTTTAGGGATAATATATGTTTTGTATAGAGCATTACATCATGATGTGCTGCTAACATATGAATATGATGTAATGAACTTGATAATAAACCACCGGATATACAAGGTAATGGATGTTAGCCATATGATACTATAAGTTAGACATGGATGAATAGCTTGCAAGATTTTGGATTACTGACATTTTTAAGGAAAGTTTTTTATGCGCAGGAGTACTCATGGTAACTGTTCACACTACTTACATTTGTTGTATTCCAGAATTAGTATTAATTAATGTAAGTGCTCATTAGTGTTCAACCAACTGTATTATAGGCTTACTTTTTTTTAACACCTCATTTGTTCAAGGGTCGTACTCTGTCTAAGGTATATATGTGTAATCCATACGTAAGCTAATCAGGTATGAGATCATGAGCAAAATGGCAACTAACTAATGCATGTGCACTTTAATATATATATATATATATATATATATATATACACATATATATATATATATATATATATATATTTTCCACAATTGCGTTCAAGCCCAGGCACGCTCACTGCGGGTGCCAGCGAAGGGCTGAACCCTAGAGCCCAGAAGCAATTTCCACACACAAAATACGCTGCACTCAGTGATTTCTGTGTTTCGTCTTTTTAATTTAGAACAGCACTACTCCACCAACGCGTTTCAACCTCACAGGGTCTTTTTCACGGTAGGTTGGTCTTTTTTTAGTTTCTATTTATACCCTCTCCATCGTCTGGCCATTATGATGCATGATGGGAGTTGTAGTTTACAAAAAACATTACAGTTTTTCAACAAACATTACATTTTCCGCAGTTTGGAGATTTGTACCAAAAGTAACATGTAATATCTTAAGGTAAGGACAGGGACAACATATTACCAGCTGCAATTATTCAAATACCAGTTGGTACTGTGGGTATATAGTTTCCTAATGCGTTGAACAGTATAGTACCTTATTTAACATTTCAAAGACCACATTTACAGTCAAATTGTTGCATCAACTGTTCAATTGTCTCTTTTTGAATTGTACAAAAATGTAAGCTAAGGGTAGCCTACTATTGCTTGTCTGTCTAGTACCAGTGGCTCTAAATACCACCAAAAAATTATTTAAAACTCTTATTATGCAAACTGTAATATGGATAGATCTCCCTCTGCTTTATAGGTGCACAAAAAGTTCCTCATCAAAGTTGAGGCCAGTCGGTGTCTTCGTTCTGAGTCTTATTTTATATCAAGATTCCAGTTGTCTCAGTTTTCTTGTTCTGTCACCCCCACGTTTATCCTGTGGGATTGTATCCAGCCCAAAATAGCTCATTGATCTCCAATCTGCATTCTGACATTGAATCAGATGTCTCGCTGTGGCATAATTCACATCTATGTTCTTGACTGCTCGTATATGCTCTAATACCCTCTTTTTTAGCATACACGTTGTACTTCCAATATATTGCAGGCCACAGCTACATTCGATCACATATACTGCATATGTTGCTTTGCAGGTGATGTTATGTTTAATAAAGATTGTCTTTCCATCTTTGTTGATTAAATATTTTTTATTTTCTCAATTTTTGCAAGCCTTGCAGTTATTGCATCTTGTGAAGCCTCGTCTGGCTTCCACCAACCAGTTTTTTGTTATTGTTGTTTGTAAGTGACTTCGAACCAGCTTATCTTTCAGAGATTGAGTTTTCTTAGAAGTCACTGATGGTCGGGTACCCAGAAGGTGTCCTATATCTGGATCTTTATTGATCAAATGCCAATGTTTCTGTACTGCGTTTACAATTTTCTTGCTTTCTTTACTGTATGTTAAAATCAATCTTGGTGCTTCTTGATTTTCCTTCTCTGTGTGATGGATTGTCGTTTTGGTAACTAAAGTTTCCGCACGAGTTTTCGTTCTTACTTTCTTGAGGAAAGTAGTCAGTTCCTTTTGTTTGTATCCTCTCTTTCTCATCCTTGATATTGTCTCTCCAAACTGATGTTCTGCATCCTCATCTTTAGAACAGTTTTGACGCATTCTTATTAGCTCTCCATAAAGGATACTCTTTAACAGTGACTTTGGATGGAACCTTTCTCCATGGAGTATACTGTTGGTGGCCGTCTTTTTCCTAAAAAGTGTTAAATGGATTATGCCTTCTTCTATATAGATATGTGTATCCAGGAAGTCTATGTTTGATTGACTTGTGGTACATGTAAACGATAGTCCGATGTTGTTCTGATTCAATTTATCAAAGAATTCCATGAAGTCTTTATTGCTGCCATTCCATATTATGAAGAGGTCGTCGATATATCTGACCCATAATATGATGTTGTCAAGTTCCCTCTGATTTTCAGGTCCCCATGCTATCTCTTTTTCCCACCAGCCCATTGTAATATTGGCATAGTTAGGCGAAAAAGAAATGCCCATTGCGGTGCCGCATTTTTGATGAAAAAGCTTGTGGTTAAATATGAAAACATTGTTCGTCAGGCATATTTCGATCATTCTCAAAAGCATTTTTTAATGCTGTAGTTCACTTATGTTTCTTTGTTTAAAAAAATAGGTGCAGGCCTGCAGTCCTTCTTGATGTTCAATTGACATGTAAAGAGAAATGACATCGATGGTTGCCATCATATAATTATCATTCCAATTTGTCTCTGATAGAATGCGTAGGAAATCTCCAGTATCTTTAATAAAGGAAGTCAGTCTTTGTGCTATAGGTGCCAAATAGGTGTCCACATATATTGACATGTTCTCATAAATTGACTCACATCAAGAGACAATCGGTCTCCCTGGTGGATTGACAAATGTCTTGTGGATTTTTGGCAGGAAATGTATGGTGGGCATCATTGGTTGTTCTTTCAGTAGAAATAGATATTCATCCTTGTTTATCAGTTTCATTTCATCCCATTGTTTTAATTGTTTTTCCAATTCTATTATCATTTGATTGATGGGTTTAGATGTTAATTTTGTATATTTTGCCTTATCATTCAATTGTCTGTAGCCCTCCCGCATATAATCACTTTTTTTTGGAGGACTATGTTGCCTCCCTTATCCGCAGGCTTAGTTATGATTTGATCATTGTCCATTAACTCCTTAAGAGCCGCCCGCTCGTTGAGGGTTAAGTTCTCATTTTTGCTTTGTCTTGCTTTTGTTATTTTCTCCAATTCTCGAGTGATTGCATCCGAGAACATATCAAACTTATTTCCGGGAGAGAGGCTGGGACAAGATTTAGCTTTCCTTTTGAATTTACTGAACGAGTGTTGGTCAGTTTCTATTGCTAGTTCTTGCAATATGTCACTTTCAGTCATGTCTTCTTCATTGAGGTTATACATCAGATCAAACATATTTTTGAGGTCAGGCATTTGCTCAATTGTTAATTCATATTTTCCTGTTGTATTTCTAATGTAGTAGTCCTAATTCCAGTTGGTTTGCTTGCATGAATTTTGGCCAATTTTATTTTTCTTATATACTTGTATAAATCATTTTTGGTATCTGTATAATCAAAATGGGACTCCGGACAAAATGAGAGTTCTTTATTCAAGAGTGATTTTTCATCGTCTTTCAGTACATGAGTTGAGAGATTGACTATTAGGTTGTTCTCTTCATTGTTGGTTATTTCTTCTTGCTCAGGATGCACAGGGGATACTGTCTTTTTTCGCTTAGATCTTCTGGTTTTCCTTGTGCTTTTGAAGACTTTGTATCTCCGCTGCCACGTCCTCTGCCTATCCCTCTTCCTCTGCCTTTCCCTCTTATCATGGTTTGATCCAAATGCATAAGTCTCATTTCCTCTAAAAAAGTTGTTTTAACTGAGAGGGTTGAAGTGCTTGTTTCTTCCCCTTCACTAACATCTGATTCGCTCGTTATATCTCCTGTTATTTTTGGTATTTTCTTTGTTGCATAGTTTTGTTTCAAAACATCGAATCTTTTAGCGAAGGTAAGAATCCTGCCATGTTTATAGTCCATTTCATCTCTATGGAACTTTCTCTTCTTTCTTTCTTGGATGTCATCCTCATATTTCTCTAATCGGATTTCCATTTCCTTTCTCAATTTGGTAGATTCCTCTTTGTCTAAGTTGAGTATTATTTTAGATTCCATTTCCTGTATTAAAATATGCACCTCATTGATGTCAATTTTTGCGTGCTTTATTAAGATCTTCATCATATTCATGGAGCACTGCATGTTGTTGTGCCCCCATTCTTCCAGTAGTTCAGATCTCGTGTCTGGATGAGTAGGCATTGTGAAGATTCTTAGACCCCTCAGAACTCGATTCACTTCCACATATTTTTCAAGAACTATCACTTCCCAGCTCTTATTGGTTTCTTTCTTATACAACCGTTCTAATTGAAAAAACATTTGCTTAAGCGAGCCTCCTTGACCCCCTTGTATTGCTTGCTCAGAATCCCTCACAGTTCGATCTTCACTTGCTGGCTAAACATTGTTGCAGCTTTAGCCGCTCGTTTGACTTTCCGTGCCTCCATTATTAGTGCCACTGTTATATATCAGAGATTGTTACGCTTTATCACCTTCCACCGCGTTCATAAAATGTTCAATATGTATTACAGTTCTCCACTGCACTTCAATTCTATAGATAGAACACTCTCAATTGTTGCAGTGCGTTCCATTCCGTTTATTTAATACCAGTTGAATTTTCAGGGAATCACTGCTCTACATGTACGGAAGAGGGCTACAGTACTACACCCGACCTCCTCCTTGCTTGACAGAGCTATCACGCACAAGCCGCTTCAGCATTTTAACACCACTTTAACTTCCCAAGTCGGGCTTACCTGCGGGATACTGTCGTCATGGCGGCACCCTCCAGTCCCATCTTTCTGGCGTTCGTCCTCCGGTAAGTTTTCCTTCTTCCTCGTGTTGCGCCGGGCGCTGCCTAGGTCCAATATTTTCCACAATTGGGTTCATGTCCAGGCGCGCTCACTGCGGGTGCCAGGGAAGGGCTGAACCCTAGAGCCCAGAAGCAATTTTGACATGCAAAATACGCTGCACTCAGTGATTTCTGTGTTTCGTCTTTTTAATTTAGAACAGCACTACTCCACCAACGCGTTTCAACCTCACAGGGTCTTTTTCATGGTAGGTTGGTCTTTTTTTAGTTTCTATTTATACCCTCTCTATCGTCTGTTCATTATGATGCATGATAGGCGTTGTAGTTTACAACAAACATTACATTTTTCAACAAACATTACATTTTCCGTAGTTTGGAGATTTGTACCAAAAGTAACATGTAATACCTTAAGGTAAGGACAGGGGCGACATATTACCAGCTGCAATTATTCAAATACCAGTTGGTTCTGTGGGTATATAGTTTCCTAATGCATTGAACGGTATAGTTCCTTATTATTCAACATTTCAAAGACCACATTTGCAGTCAAATTGTTGAATCAACGGTTCAATTGTCTCTTTTTGTATTGTACAAAAATGTAAGCTAAGGGTAGCTTACTATTGCTTGTCGGTCTAACATGTGTATTTGTAACATAACATGTGTATTTGTAAAGCGCACGTTCACCCCAGCAACGGGGCATCTTGGTGCTGAATAACAGATGTTTTATTGTTACCCAACTCAATGGTACTCATTTTATCGACCTCAAATGGATGAAAGGCTGAGTGGACCCGCCAGGATTCGAACCTGTGACCATGAGGTCGAACACAGGCCCCTGCAGTGGATGCATTAGTCCACTGAGCCACCAGACCCGGCTGGTATAGTACCAGTGGCTCTAAATATCCCCCAATTTTTTTTTAAAACTCTTATTATGCAAACTGTAATATGGATAGATCTCCCTCTGCTTTATAGGTGCACAAAAAGTTCCTCATCAAAGTTGAGGCCAGTCGGTGTCTTCGTTCTGAGTCTTATTATATATTGAGATTCCAGTTGTCTCAGTTTTCTTGTTCTGTCTCCCCCACATTCATCCTGTGAGATTGTATCCAGCCCAAAATAGCTCATTGATCTCCAATCTGCATTCTGACATTGAATCAGATGTCTCGCTATGGCATAATTCACATCTTTGTTCTTCGCGAAATTTTCAAAACTAGTTTGCGCTCACTTCAGCTGCTGTTTTAAAAATTTCGGGGTGATACGTCAAGCAGGGGTGAGAAAAAGAGGGGGCCCCGAAATGATTTTTATCCATGTTAATTTCCATATGAAACTTTAGACACAGCTACAGCCTGAACTGCTGAACGGAATTACACTAAATTTGGCAAAAAGGTAGCTGTTGGTCCAGAAAGTACTCTTTTTGTTAAAGGATGTAAATCCGTTCAGTAGTTGCTGAGAAATGTAAAGATTTCTCAGATATACAACTGTGGCCGCAGTGGATCAGCAACCCCTCCCAATCTCGTGCCTGAGACCTGATTAGCTGCCAACACTTCAAACCAGGAAGTGTTGGCAGCCATCTTGTGACTCGGTTGAACCGAGTCACAAGAAAAAATATTTTAAAAAAGAAAAGGGGGCAGGTTAGAAACACCGTGACCCCTAGGCCTCTTAGGGGTTTAACAATTTTTAAAGTCATATGTCGCTTCTTCACTGTTTGCTATTTTAAAATATGTTTAAGAATTTAACATTTATGAAAAAGAACACAAATTGCATATTATGAGAATGAGTCTAAAACTAATATATAAATTCATAAATGTAAAAAGAATTTTAGACAAACAAACACAAAAAAATGGACACAAACATAAAACATTAGACAAAAATATATTATTTTAGTTAGTCCTTTATAAATTTTTAGGATACTGTCCATCTTGATTCTTAATTATAAACTTTTTAACAAGCATTTCATAATAACAATTAAATGATGTGGCAAGGTTAGATACTAGCGCAAACCTTGAGTATCCCAAATTATTCTCAAAATTAATGGTGCTCCAAAGGGAAAAGAGCAGCCACCAACACTCTCAATTTGTCTGAGGAAAACCTCAGTCACTTTAAATAGATGCAATACCCCATAGCATCCAACGTTATAAAAATACATATATGAGTACAAAAGCTTCTTTGCTCCTCATTCATTTACTTTCTTTCCTCTTCACATTTCAATTGTTGTTCCTAATACATTTCATAGTCATTCGGGTAGCTTCTGTAGTCGAACCGTGTTTCATCATTTAGGTATGTAATCCCCTCTGATTTAATCAGGGCATCAATTTGTATTATATTAGGTAAACATGAATGGTCAAAAAACGGTTCCTTAGTTATTTCTATGAAACGTTAATAGTCCACTCCACTTTTTATTGTGTGGTAAGTTCAATATGCCAGAGGGTAATTTCCTGTATCTCGTTATCAGATCCGAAAGAGAGTACTCCATCCATGTGTGTATAACGGCGTGGTAAACCACATATTGAACTTACCACATGATAAAAAGTGGAGATTACGGCCAGCAGCAGGCGAGGCGCACACACAGTGGTGAAGGGTCCCAATGGACATCATTGTGGGGCTGTGATTCCTGAGGGGGGACTGCGAACATTGTTTCCAGGTGCATAGCCATAGCGAACCGAGTGAGAATTGTACTGCCCTCCTATTGGTTGGAATTCCACCAATGGGAGTAACAGCTTGACAATTTAAACAAATCACACACTGTGTTGTATGATGATTTAATCGCATTGAGGAAGGCATTACGCCGAAATGCGTCTGCTTAATTAAATCCATTGAATTGCCACGTGAGTGCTCCTACCTGTTTTTGAAGTTGTTGTGCAAAATAACGTGTCTCACCCCCTGTCCATGGAGGCACCCGCTGCGTGTTCGGCATCCTGGGTGAAGTTGTGGTGATGAATATATATATATATATATATATATATATATATATATATATATATATATATATATATATATATAACATATATACATATATATATATATATATGTATATATATAAACATATTATCTACTGGCGGTCGCCAGTAGATAGTTATAGTTACAACCTATTATCCATAGGAAATCCGCGACATTCTATTTGAAATAACTCTCTTGCCGGTTGACGTATCTTCGCGAAATTTTCAAACTTCGTGGGGCGCTCCGGTCCGCTCCTACCCTGAAAGTCTCGGGGTGATACGTCAAGCGGGGGCCGAGAAAAAGGGGGTCCCAAAACGCGTTTTCCCCATGCATTTTCCCATAGGAAACTTTAGACACGGCTACAGCCCGAACTGCTGAACGGAATTACACCAAATTTGGCAAAGAGGTAGTTCTTGGTTCAGAAAGAACCCTTTTGTTAAATGGTGTAAATCCGTTCAGTAGTTGCTGAGAAAATCAAAAAGTAAAAGTACATATATATCTATGGGCACGGAGGATTCGCGCACCCTGAGCGCACCCTGCGCGCACCGTCCCGATCACGAGCTGCATGTTAATTGGCTGTCAGCTGGCTGTCAACATTCCGATTCAGGAAATGTTGGCAGCCATTTTGTCCCTCTGTAGAACCGAGGGACAGAAACAAGTGCGCAAAGCGCACAAAGGGGGCAGGGTAGAAACACCCTGACCCCCTAGGTTTGCTCAGGGGGTCCCACAAGGACCCCCTGGGCAAAAAAAATAAAAAAATAAAAAATTTTAATCGGCAGGATGCGCTCAGGGTGCGCGAATCCTGCCGAAGAAATCGAAGCGCGGTCTCCCGCGCTCGATGTTAATGGCCCCCGGGTGGCCCAAGTCCCGGGGGCATGGTGGGGGATAATTTAATGTGTGGGGGCCTCAAAGGGCCCCCCAAGCCCCGGGGACCGCCACCCCCCGGGGCTTTTAAAAGATGGTGCGGGAGGGCTCTGAGCCCTCCCGCAGCCCCGGGGACCACCACCTCCCGGGGCTTTTTTAAAAAAATTATTAAACCTGTGTGGGGGCTCCAGCCCCACACGCCCCGGGGACCACCACCTCCCCGGGGCACTAAACATTTTAATATGGGGGTCCGTTACGGACTCTCAGAGCCCCGGGGACCACCACCTCCCCGGGGCTGTGTACTGAATGGGAGGGGGGCCGCGCGGCCCCCTCCTGGAGCCCTTGATGGCCCTGGGGACCACCACCCCCAGGGCCGGCTCCTGCAGTGTCCCGGGGTGCCTACCCCGGGACACTGCTGTTTGCAATGACAGGACGGAGCCTCGCGGTCCCGTCCTGTCATTGCAAACTTGCTTTGGATATTGGAAGAGAGAGCAGGAAACCTGCTCTCTCTTCCAATATCCAAAGCCGATTGCTTTACACATGGGGAGCAGCATGTTAGCTGCTCCCCATGTGTAAAAGCAATGCCGGCACCCTAGGGACGCGGGAGCTGGCGGGACTGTGGGGGATTGGGGAACCCCCACAGTCCCCAACGAGAGGCCAGGCCCCGGGGGATGGGGTCCCCGGGGCAAGTAGTGGCCCGGGAGGGGGGCCACGCGGCCCCCTCCCCAAAAAAAATAAATAAATAAAAAATAAAAAAACGGAATGGCCGGCCCCGGGGATGGGGTCCCCGGGGCCTTAAATGGCCAGAGGAGGGGGCCACGCAGCCCCCCTCCAAAGAATATAAATAAAAACGAGGCCATGCCCCGGGGGATGGGGTCCCCGGGGCCAATACAGGCCCAGGGAAGGGGGGCCACGCGGCCCCCTTCCCGTTTTTTTTTAAAATTACAAATTAAAAAAAAAGGGGTAAGGCCCTGGGGGATGGGGTCCCCAGGGCATAAAAACAGGAAAAAGGAAGGGGGGCCACACAGCCCCCCTTCAGGGGACAACATTTTTTTTTTTTTTTTAAACGATCGGCCCGCAGGCCCCGCCCCCTTCCTTCACCACTCTGCAAACGCGCCCCCTGGCACATTTGCAGAGGGGGAACGAATTCCCCTTGAATACTGGGGGTCCCTGGGGGCCAACTAGCCCACCAGGAACCTCCAGTATGCGCCAGGGGCTGCGTTGCAGAGAGGTGTAGAGAGGCCACACCCCTTTTACACCTCTCTGCAACGCAGCTCTGTGGCGCTTTTTGGAGGTATATGGTGGGCTAGTTGGACTCCGGGGACCATCAGGATTCAAGGGGACTTAATCCCCCAACTTAAAACGCGCCACGGGCGCGTTTGCACAGTGGTGAAGGGAGGGGCGGGGCTTCAGGTGACATGTGTGCAAACAGGCCCCGTGGCGCGTTTTAAGATGGGGAATTAAATCCCTTCAATCCTGAGGGTCCCTGGGGGCCAACTAGCCCAACAGGTACATCCAGAAAGCGCCACAGAGCTGCGTTGCAGAGAGGTGTAAAAGGGGTGTGGCCTCTCTACACGTCTCTGCAACGCAGCCCTCTGGCGCATATTGGAGGTTCCTGGTGGTCTAGTTGGCCCCTAGGGACCCTCAGGATTCAAGCGAACTTAATCCCCCAACTTAAAACGCGCCACGGGGCGCGTTTGCAAAGATGTCACCTCAGGCCCCGCCCCTCCCTTCACCATTGTGCAAATATTCCTCTAAAATCAGCCAAAATAGGAATTCCGATTTACTCACCTGTTATAAGGAGAGACCTCAGTGCTGTATCTTTCAGCCCAGTACTGGTCCTGAAAAGTAATTTTAACCGTACTTACCGGTAACTTGAATTTCCTTCATAGGCTAACATTGACTGGTTTCACTTGGAAATTCTTCTAAGTGTGGAGTTTTGGAACTTTAAAATATTCCTCTAAAATCAGCCGAAATACGAATTCCGATTTACTCACCTGTTATCAGGAGAGACCTCAGTGCTGCATCTTTCAGCCCAGTACTGATCCTCAAAAGTAATTTTAACCGTACTTACCGGTAATTTGAATTTCCTTCATAGGCTAACATTGACTGGTTTCACTTGGAAATTCTTCTAAGTGTGGAGTTTTGGAACTTTAAAATATTCCTCTAAAATCAGCCGAAATACGAATTCCGATATACTCACCTGTTATCAGGAGAGACCTCAGTGCTGCATCTTTCAGCCCAGTACTGATCCTGAAAAGTAATTTTAACCGTACTTACCGGTAACTTGAATTTCCTTCATAGGCTAACATTGACTGGTTTCACTTGGAAATTCTTCTAAGTGTGGAGTTTTGGAACTTTAAAATATTCCTCTAAAATCAGCCGAAATACGAATTCCGATATACTCACCTGTTATCAGGAGAGACCTCAGTGCTGCATCTTTCAGCCCAGTACTGATCCTGAAAAGTAATTTTAACCGTACTTACCGGTAACTTGAATTTCCTTCATAGGCTAACATTGACTGGTTTCACTTGTAAATTCTTCTAAGTGTGGAGTTTTGGAACTTTAAAATATTCCTCTAAAATCAGCCGAAATACGAATTCCGATTTACTCACCTGTTATCAGGAGAGACCTCAGTGCTGCATCTTTCAGCCCAGTACTGATCCTGAAAAGTAATTTTAACCGTACTTACCGGTAACTTGAATTTCCTTCATAGGCTAACATTGACTGGTTTCACTTGGAAATTCTTCTAAGTGTTGATTTTTGAAACATACAAATATTCCTCTAAAATCAGCCGAAATCCGAATTCTGATTTACTCACCTGTTATCAGGAGAGACCTCAGTGCTGCATCTTTCAGCCCAGTACTGGTCCTGAAAAGTAATTTTAACCGTACTTACCAGTAACTTGAATTTCCTTCCATAGGCTAACATTGACTGGTTTCACTTGGAAATTCTTCTAAGTGTGGAGTTTTGGAACTTTAAAATATTCCTCTAAAATCAGCCGAAATACGAATTCCGATTTACTCACCTGTTATCAGGAGAGACCTCAGTGCTGCATGTTTCAGCCCAGTACTGATCCTCAAAAGTAATTTTAACCGTACTTACCGGTAACTTGAATTTCCTTCATAGGCTAACATTGACTGGTTTTCAGCAAAAAGTTTCAAAGTGTTGATTTTCACAAACTACAAATATTCCTTAAAAATCGCCTGTATGACTTAAACGCATTCTTTCAACTGTTTACAGGAGATGCACCAGTGCTGGATCCAGGATCCAACACTGAGTAAGAAAAAGTAACGATAACAGTTTTTACCTGCTAAGTGAATTTCCTTCCATAGGATAACATTGGTGATTCTATGAGAAAAAGTTTCAGTGTCAACTTTTAAAATACAATAATATTCCTTAAAAATCACGACTGTAACCAAAACGCTTTTACTCAACTGTTTACAGGAGATGTACCAGGACTGAATCTAGGATCCAGTCCTGTGGTTACAAAAGTAATCCATAAAGTAACTAATTGCATTTAACTAGAAATTCACATTGAGCTGAATGTTGCATTGTGTTTGAAAATGTGTTGCCCATTGCAACAACTGTAACTACTGTACTTAAAAGTCTATTGCCTATCTGCAAAGTATTTAAACTAAAGTAATTCATTCTGAGAAAGTATTTTTTGTAATGTAATGTATAATGTAATTACAATGTAATTTGACAAATAAAATATGTAAAAAAAAATTGTTTCTAAAAATGTAGTAAATCAGTATGAAAAAAATTAATATAACAATTAATACATTTAAAAATTGTCATTTACAAAACCTTTGAAATTCACTGAAAAAACCGTAGGTTTCAGGCACGTTATAGTTAGAAATTAGCATTTAAAAAACCTTTGAAATTCACTGAAAAAACCATAGGTTTCAGACACGTTATAGTTACAAATTAGCATTTAAAAAACCTTTGAAATTCACTGAAAAAACCATAGGTTTCAGACACGTTATAGTTACAAATTAGCATTTAAAAAACCTTTGAAATTCACTGAAAAAACCATAGGTTTTAGGGACAGTTATAGTTACTTGGACATTGCACTCGTACAAAACCCGTGAAATTCCCCGTTATAGTTAGTTCAGCTAACTATAACTCGCGCCCCGCAATGCACTGCTGATGACGTCACATATTACATCACTCATGACATGGTCAGTGACATCACTGATGACATCACTGATGACATCTCAAATGACATCACTGATGACATCATCCACGTGATAATCTGATGCACCTCCTCACACCCTAATATAACCTTTGATACACCCACTCTAAATTACAGACTGCCATTCGCAAAACCATAGACACTCCAACACCAATAACTACATACCCACTCACTGATTCTTAGGTCTACACACACACATCCACTCACTCACCCGTACAGTCACTCATACTTACGGTCACTCAGTACAGGACTATCATATGCACTCTTACTCCTATATAGACACTCAAACAACGCCACTCATCCATAGAGATACTCACACACCTAGTCAGTCATGCAAATAATTAAACACACTGCCATTTACTCACCTATACAGTTATACACACACCAGCTCACTTACTCATACAAATAGTAGCACATTGTTACGCTCTTATACAATCACTGATACAAGCACACAATCATCCATACAGCCACTATCACAATCACTCACTCTTGCTTATAGCTATTTATATACTCCAACACACATATATACTGCCTTTCACATATGTAGTTACTCACACATGTACCACTGGGACATACATTCACTCACTAACACACTCTTACACACACTTACCCACCCATACAGTCTATCACAGATGCACTCTTGAAACCATCCACCCAGTGAATCACCCACTCACACATCTATGCACAGAGTTGCACACACCCTCCCACACAAACACTCAGGCACCCATACAGATACTCAGACAAGCATTCAATAACTCATATAGAAAATCATTTAGCTATTCACAAACACATGCAGCCACTTACACAGCAACAGACAGACGGATACAGACATACACCCAGTTTAGTCACTAACCCATGCATTCAGTAAGATACGTTAAATCACTCACTTATAGAGTCAGTCACGCACCTACTAAATCATCCATACAGACACTTACACACCCACTCATTCTTCAATACGTCTTTTCCTATATATATTAAAAATATTTAAACTTTACAGAAACACACAGTCACTGGATGATGTCATCAGTGATGTCATTTGAGATGTCATCAGTGATGTCATCAGTGATGTCACTGACCATGTCATGAGTGATGTAATATGTGACGTCATCAGCAGTGCATTGTGGGGCGCGAGTTATAGTTAGCTGAACTAACTATAACGGGGGAATTCACGGGTTTTGTACGAGTGCAATGTCCAAGTAACTATAACTGTCCCTAAAACCTATGGTTTTTTCAGTGAATATATATATATATATATATATATATATATATATATATATATATATATATTCACTGAAAAAACCACAGGTTTCAGTCACGTTATAGTTAGTTGGACATTTCACTCGTACAAAACCAGAGAAATTTGGCCATTACAGTTAGTTCAGCTAACTATAACTCGCGCCCCTGTAATGCACTGCTGATGACGTCACATATTACATCATTCATGACATGGTCAGTGACATCACTGATGACATCTCAAATGACATCACTGATGACATCATCCAGTGACTGTGTGTTTGTTTAAAATTTAAATATGTTTTATATATATGCCAAGGTGTATTGAAGAATGAGTGGGTGTATAAGTGTCTGGATGGAGGATTTAGTAGGTGCATGAATGTCTGTATAAGTGACTGATTAAATGTGTCTTAGTGAATGCATGGGTTAGTGACTAAACTGTGTGAATGTCTGTATCAGTTTGTTTGTTGTTGTGTAAGCTGCTGCATGGGTTGGTCAGTAGCTACATGAGTGTCTATATGGGTTATTGATTGGTTGCCTGAGTATTTGTATGGGAGACTGAGTGTGTGTGTGTGTGGGTGGAAGGTGTGTGACTGTGTGCATAGATGTGTGAGTGATTGATTCACTGGGTATATGGGTTCAAGAGTACATGTGGAAACAGCAGTATGGTGGGTGAGTGTGTGTATGGGTGTCTTGGTGAGTAACTGCATATGTGAAAAGCAGTGTATGTGAGAGTTGGAGTATATAAATGACTATACATGAGAGTCAGTGATTGTGAGAGTGGTTGTATGGATGAGTGTGTACTTGTATCAGTGATTGTATAAGAGAGTAAGTATGTGTTAGTATCTGTTTGAAAAAGTGATGTGGTGTGTGTATAACTGTATAGGTCAGTAAACGGAAGTGTGATTGATTCTTTGCAAGACTGACTAGGTGTGTGAGTAACTCTGGATGAGTGGTGGTGTGTTAGTGTTTGTATAGGTGTATGAGTGCATATGATAGTGTTGTATTGATGAGTGACTGCATGTATGAGTGATTGTATGGGTGAATGAGTGGATGTGTGTGTGGACCTAGGAATCAGTGAGTGTGTATGTAGTAACTGGTATTGGTGTGTCGAGGGTTTCGAAAATGGTAGTCTGTATTTTACAGTGGGTGTATCAAAGGTTATATTAGAGTGTGAGGAGGTGCATCGGATTATCACGTGGATGATGTCATCAGTGATGTGATCAGTGATGTCATTTGAGATGTCATAAGTGATGTCACTGACCATGTCATGAGATGTAATATGTGACGTCATCAGCAGTGCATTGCAGGGGCGCGAGTTATAGTTAGCTGAACTAACTATAGCGGCCGAATTTCTCTGGTTTTGTACGAGTGAAATGTCCAACTAACTATAACGTGACTGAAACCTGTGGTTTTTTCAGTGAATTTCTAAGGTTTTTTAAATGCTAATTTCTAACTATAACGTGCCTGAAACCTATGGTTTTTTCAGTGAATTTGAAAGGTTTTTTAAATGCTAATTTCTAACTATAACGTGCCTGAAACCTATGGTTTTTTCAGTGAAATTCAATGGTTTTTTAGATGCTAATTTCTAACTATAACGTCCCTGAAACCTATGGTTTTTTCAGTGAATTTCAAAGGTTTTTTAAATGCTAATTTCTAACTATAACGTTCATTAAACCTATGGTTTGTTCAGTAATTTTGATTTTTTTTGGGTGATATTTTGTAAGTTTAATATCCTAAAAATAGTTTTTGTTATTTTTTTTTGTTATTAAAATTATATAATTTCTTCTGTTTTCTTACATATTATTATTTATTTATTTTTTTAGAAAAAGTGGAGTCGCGCACCCATCGTGTACCTATCTCGGTGTGTGCGCGGATTCAAGCCGCCATATTGGCAAAGTCGTGAAGGATGTGCATTTGGTTAGCGACGGGTGCGCGGTGCCTGCCCCGCGTAACATCATATACGTATGAGATCGCGTTTGGTATGTGACGGACGCGCGGTTCCCCACCCTGCGTAACGTAATGAACGTGTGCTGTCGCGCTGGGTGCGCGACTTTCGCGAAATTTTTTTTATGTTGAAAACTATATGTATACTAGTTGAATATGTATATTAGACCAAGAGATTATGTAAACTAATTATGAAAATGATATATTTCTAATTGCAATAAAGTTATATCACTGTTAAATATACTTTCGCGAAGTCGCGTCGGGTGCGTGCTGGGTGCATGCTGGGTGCGCGACCCCATGTGACTTTAAAAGAAAGCATTTCATTGGTTCATAAGGTTTTCCATTCTAGAAGTTGGAGGACCACACCCATTTTTCTCATTCTAGATACATCATCCCAGGAGACACACCTGCTGTGTTTTTTGAGCTTTCTTGTATATTTCTTTGGTGTTTTCTTTTTGACATTGAAATGGCTTCTTCTACTCCTGTGCTGGATATTCCATCGGAAGAAGATGAATTGGACATTCCATTGAAGAAAAAGAAGGAAAGCATCATGTGGAAATTTTTCACTATTCCACCTGGTGAAAAAAAAGTGAACGCGCGAAAGGTCAGCTGTACTCTTTGTTCAAGAGAACTCTCGAGGGGGAGTGATAAGAAATACTCCTGCGGAACATCTAGTATGTTCAAACATCTGCAGACAATTCACCCTCGACCATTTGCATGGGAACAACTGCGACGTCCGCAAGAACAAATGCAGCAGGATGTCCAGGGAGCTGGTCCTAGCACTTCAGGAGCCTCAAGCTCCTCATCTCGAGCCCCGGACATTCGTCCAGAATTTGCCAATCTCAAACAACTTTGCATGAAGTGCAACACTGTGCTTTGCTGTGGGGAGCAATCCGTAGATGCTGTGGTTTCTGCAGCAAGAAATCACCACTGTTAATTTTTTTTTTTTATGTTGCAATGACTGTTTAATTGCCAAAGTTCAAACTTTGTTCTTTTGTTTTTCCTGTTTTTGAAAAAAACACCCAAAAAATATACAAAATAGTTTAAAAAATACAAAAAAATTATAAAACCAAAAAAGAAGAAAAAAAGAGTTCTTTTCAGAACTACCTTATCTGGTTAAAAAAGAGAAATAACTGCATGCTAATGCGTGGGTGATTGCATGAGTATATCTGTAGATATTGATTGATTCAAACAGTGCATGGGTGATTGTATGACTGCATGAGTAGTGCCTATTTAACTGGATGATTAGAGTACATGATGAATTTGCAAGTGCTTGTGTATTGATGGAGTGATTGGATAAGTACATGGTACTGGCTGGATGACTGGAGGAGTGCACGGGGAGTGACAATGTGATTGCTGGACTGCATGGGTGGTACCTGGGAAAATGAAGGTGTGAATGAACAACATGTAGGTGGTTAGAGGACTGCATGGATAGTGCACATGTGATTGTAGCACTGCATGTGTTAGTGTTTGGATCATTGCATGAGTACATGGGATGGGACTGGATGATTACAGTACTGCAAGGAGAGTGTATGATGAATTTATAAGTGCTTGGGTATTGGCGGAGTGATTGGAGGAGTGCACGGAAAGTAACAGTGTGATTGCTGGACTGCATGGGTACTACCTGGGTAATTGCAGCAGTGAATCAGTAGTGTGTAGGTGGTTAGAGGACTGCATAGAAAGTGGACATGTGATTGTAGCATTGCATGGGTTAGTGCCTGGGTCATTGCATGAGTACATGGATAGTGACTGGATACTTAGAGTGTTGCAAGGAGAGTGCATGGTGAATTTATAAGTGCTTGGGTTTTGGCAGAGTAATTGGATAAGGACATGGGACTGGCTGGGTGATTGGAGCAGTGCATATGTAGTAAGAGGGAGATTACTAAACTGTATAGGTAGCACTCAAAGGATTGCAGCAGTGCATGTGTTTGTGACTGGGTCATTGCATGACTACATGGGTAGTGACTGGATGATTAGAGTACTGCAAGGAGAGCGCCTGAGTGAATTTATAAGTGCTTGGGTATTGGCAGAGGGATTGGATTAGTACATGGTACTGTCTGGATGACTGGAGGAGTGCACGGGGAGTGACAATGTGATTGCTGGACTGCATGGGTAGTACCTGGGAAAATGAAGGTGTGAATGAACAACGTGTAGGTGGTTAGAGGACTGCATGGATAGTGCACATGTGATTGTAGCACTGCATGTGTTAGTGTTTGGGTCATTGCATGAGTACATGGGTAGTGACTGGATGATTACAGTACTGCAAGGAGAGTGTATGATGAATTTATAAGTGCTTGGGTATTGGCGGAGTGATTGGATTAGTATATGGTACTGGCTAGGTGACTGGAGGAGTGCACAGGGAGTGACAGTGTTATTGCTGGACTGTACGGGTACTACCTGGGAAAATGAAGGTGTCAATAAGCGGTGTGTAAGTGGTTAGAGGACTGCATGGATAGTGCACATGTTATTGTAGCACTGCATGTGTTAGTGTCTGGGTCATTGCATGAGTACATGGGTAGTGACTGGATGATTAGAGTACTGCAATGTGAGTGCATGGTGAATTTATAAGTGTTTGGGTATTGGCGCAGTGATTAGCTAAGAACATGGTACTGGCTGGATGATTGGAGAAGTGCACGGAAAGTAACAGTGTGATTGCTGGACTGCCTGGGTACTACCTGGGTAATTGCAGCAGTGAATCAGTAGTGTGTAGGTGGTTAGAGGACTGCATAGATAGTGGACATGTGATTGTAGCATTGCATGTTTTAGTGCCGGGGTCATTGCATGAGTACATGGATAGTGACTGGATACTTAGAGTGTTGCAAGGAGAGTGCATGGTGAATTTATAAGTTGTTGGGTTTTGGCAGAGTGATTGGATAAGGACATGGGACTGGCTGAGTAACTGGAGGAGGGCATTGGTAGTAACAGGGAGATTAGTAAACTGTATAGATAACAGTCAAAGGAATGTAGAAGTGCATGAATAAGTGCCTGGGTAATTGCATGTGTACATCGGTACTGACTGGATGATTAGAGTACTGCAATGTGAGTGCATGGTGAATTTTTAAGTGCTTGTGTTTTGGCGGAGTGATTGGATTAGTACATGGTACTGGCAGGGTGATTGGAGGAGTGCACGGGGAGTCATAGTGTGATTGCTGGACTGCATGGGTACCACCTGGGTAATTGGAGGAGTGAATCAGTACTGTGGAGGTGGTTAGAGGACTGCATGGATAGTTCACATTTGATTGTAGCACTGTATGTGTTAATGCCTGAGTTATTGTACAAGTACATGGATAGTGACTGGATACTTAAAGTGCTGCAAGTTGACAGCATGGTGAATTTATAAGTGCTTGGGTTTTGGCGCAGAGATTAGATAAGGGCATGGTACTGGCTGCATGATTGGAGGAGTGCACGGAAAGTGACAGTGTGATTGCTGGACTGCATGGGTACTACCTGGGTAATTGGAGGAGTGAATCAGTACTGTGGAAGTGGTTAGAGGACTGCATGGATAGTGCACATCTGATTGTAGCACTACATGTGTTAGTGCCTGGGTCATTGCATGAGTACATGGATAGTGACTGGATACTTAGAGTGTTGAAGGAGAGTGCATGGTGAATTTATAAGTGCTTGGGTTTTGGCAGAGTGATTGGATAAGGACATGGGACTGGCTGGGTGATTGGAGGAGTGCATACGTAGTAACAGGGAGATTACTAAACTGTATAGGTAGCACTCAAAGGATTGCAGCAGTGCATGTGTTTGTGACTGGGTCATTGCATGACTACATGGGTAGTGACTGGATGATTAGAGTACTGCAAGGAGAGCGCCTGAGTGAATTTATAAGTGCTTGGGTATTGGCAGAGGGATTGGATTAGTACATGGTACTGGCTGGGTGACTCAAGGAGTGCATTGGGAGTGACAGGGTGATTTCTGGACTGCATGGGTAGTACCTGGGAAATTTAAGATGTTAATGAGCAGTGTCTAGGTGGTTAGAGGACTGTATGGATAGTGCAGAGGTGAATGTAGTAGTGCATGGATAGTTTTTGGGTTACTTAATCTTACCTTTACAATAGTTGATATATAAGTATTTGAAAGAATTTTTGCAGTTGTTTTTTATAATTTAAATTTTAAAAACTTTCAAACTTTAGAATTAGGGTCTGTAAAAGAGAAGAAAAATACAGTTATAACATATAATATTATAATTTTAAGAACACAACATAATTTTACCATTATATAACATATTCAGTTTGCCTTTTTGCTGTTCTCAGAATCTATTGAATTTCACCATAGACAGTGATTTCAATGTTGCTCATCATATAACAGTGGGCAAAAAAATACAATCAATAAGATTGTTAAAAAAACAAATATGTGTCCAAAATATTTACAACAAAGTCAACTATCTGTTCACATTTCCTAAAATAAACATCCTCAATAACATTACATATAATACAAATATCAAATATATAAAATGCTTCTTTCTAAGAGAATTTTCTAAATACAATATCAAAGAACAGAAACGATAATTGAATCAGCAATTCTTCATAACTTCCCTATAGTCTAAATGATGTTCTTTAAAACATTTGCAGTGAGAATATCCAAAATACACTTCTTAATTCATATCGATATCTTCCCACTAGGCCGAATGATATTCCTGAAATCCTTTATATTGAAATTATCCAAAATAAATTCATTAATTCATATTGACATATTCCCAATAGGCCGAATTATGTTCTCAGAACTTTGGCATTAAGAATATTAGGTATGAATTTGGTAATTGGTTAGGCAACCGATATTTGAAAACCAAATGTGCATCATTACAATATGTCCATCCTTTATTGCACTTTAAATAGACAGTGTAGTGTACAGATGTCGTAGAAGGTCCATCGTGGAAAATAATTGCTACTGCTATAAAAGTTCTTCCTGATATTGATAGTTGACTAGCTACAAAATTTTTAATTAAAGTTTCCAATTTTCTTCCATCTGCTCTACAACGTTGTATCATTAAAATTATATATTGTCCAAATCTTTGTATAAATAATGTTGATAACATTTCTGATTTGCAGTGGCTACACTCCATATTTTGATTGGCTGATTTAACTAATTTGTTAAAAGACACTGTTTTACAATCTGGTATTGTCAAATATATGAATCTTTCAGTGTCTATCTTAGTGGTAGAAGTAAATGTACAATTTTCACATTCATGTTTCCATGTATAACAAAGTCCAAACAGATTTTCAATTTGTATTCCTTCATCTTCCAATACTGCAAGCATATACATAAGAAATTCCTGAGCATCTTGTTGCACATTCTGTGTAAATTGCGAAGAACCAGAACATATATCCAGAAGATTCCGAATACCAGAAACACTTTGGATTTTAGTTTTATCAGTTCTCAATTTTTCAAAAATAGAATGCAACAAGGAACAAAACCTTTTTCTCGATTCTCCATAATTTGCTGTTGGAGATTTTCTAGAAAAATACGACGTTCACCACTACATTAGCATAGGAGTTGATACCTGAACTATTTTCTAACTGATATCCAACAATCTCTTCAACACTGTCCCTTTTCTTTTTGTTTGGAATCTCAACATTGTCTTGATTTTTTTCTTCTTTGCAACTTCACTACAGAGATTCTCATATCTTCGTTTTTGACCTACTACACGCTTTTCATATACAGGATATTCACCTAAATTGGGAGCATACAGTCTTCTTAACCGATTATACTCTCTTACTCAATTTGCATCTGCACTAATCTTTCTCTCATCAAAATCAATCAAATACAATCCAGATAAAGTTCTGACTCGGGACAATGCAACATATGCCATTCCCTCCTTAAACACTGTATTTCCAATGTTTACCAAAGCGCTGCCTACACTTAAACCTTGAGATTTATGAATGGTCACCGCATATGCTAAAGAAAGAGGAAACTGTTTTCTACGAACATACTAATCTTTAACAAGCAAAAAACGAACAGAACAACGTCCAATCTGTTTTACTTCTTCAATCTGATCAAATTTAATCTTTAAAAATTCAATTCCATCTCTATTTTGATAATTAACAAAATCAACAACTTTTCCCATTGCTCCATTTACTAAACCTTTTTTTACATCCAAATTACGCCGTAAAATTACCTGACACTTTTCACATACATATAAATTCTTTTCTAAACCAGCAGTCGTAGATATAGATTTTTCCAATCAATCCAATTTTGTTTTAAATTTTTCTGTCAAAATAATAGTAATACCTTCGTGCTCTATTTTATCAATGGCTTCCATTTTTATTATTTGTTGTTTTTCCAGCTTTAAAAGTTCTTCATTGAATGTAGAACACTTTCGCAGTGTTGGCATTTGGCAGATTTATTTTCTCCGATTTTTTTGTATATTATTTCTGGAGCAACATCTTCATTTGGAAACAAGTTTGTAAGTAGCCGACTTTGCAAAGCTTCTTTACCATGTTCTGTCAATACACCAATTCTTATATATTGAAGAATACTTCCATAGTCTTCATCACTTGCCTGTCGCAAATTTTTAATAAGTTCTTTGTATTCAAAATATGACCAAATGTTCACGTTTCCAACACTTCCCAAAGACTTTCTGGTGTCTTCATGCACAAGTGTTTTAAATACTGGTTGCCCTTTTACAGGAGTAAGTTGCAGTAGATCGTCAAAAACTATCACATGTTTTCCTCCAAATAAGATATCGTATTCAGTTTTTAAAATTTGCTGCATTCTTAAATGCACAAAGGCAAGCATTAAGTTTGAGACCATGCTCACCTCATCAATAATCAGAAGTTTCATTTTCTTTAGCACTCTTGAAACTTCATAACAAGCTTCTCCAGATAGCTTGTGGTATTCCAATTTGTTTTCATGTTCAACAGGTAGCATTAGTAAGCGATGTAATGTAATTCCTTTAATGCTGTGTGCTGCTAACCCAGTTGGAGCGGTTACAACACAAGATAAATGTGAGTCAGTGGTTTTCTGTAGATAACTGGTCAAAACTTTAATTAAGAAACTTTTTCCTGTACCAGCTTGACCACTGACATACATTCGGATAGGTTGAAATGATGTGCATGTGCATTCTTTTTCTCATGAAGAAAACCATGGTCGATTTGTTGTCTCACTTGCTGATATATTTCTTTCTGTTCAATATGTAGTTGTTCTTCTAAGTTTCCTAAGTCCATAATATCATGTTGAGCTTGATGCATTGCTGTTTCCACTTCACTCATGGCGATTGCTGCTTCATTTTCCACAATTGGTTGTCCTAGTGGATCTTGACTCAGTGGAGCAGAACTTTGACTATCTTGAGAACTGTCTCTAGCAATCTCAACTGCAATAGTAGTTTCTTGATCAATTTCTTCATTCAACATTTTGAGATAATTTGGAAAAACTGTGCATTCAATGCTATCTTTACATGCATTAAAAGAATCTTCATAGCACTGAAAATCTCCAAGTAATTCCAGTTCTGTACGCCAAGGTTTGAAGAGTTGCAGAAGTGCTAAATATTAAAATTCCCTTTTATCAGGAGTATCGCAACTCAGTTTCCTGTGATTAATCAGATTTCCTTTGCTATGTTTCACCAAACATCCTTCTGAACCAATCACTGCATATTTTTCTTTATTTATGCTCTCTGTGATATTTGTCTTAAAAGTATAATATTGCAGCACTTCATAGAGACATATGTTTTCAAGATGAGGACTTCTATTTGGATAGTATGTGTCCAACATGTTTGTTTTAACAATATCTGTGCTTTCCGGTTCATTTAATGCTAAATATTCGATTTCTTGTACAGATTTAAGTACTTGATTTCGTGTTGTAGCAAGACCTAGACTAACCCAAATTATTCCTCTTGACTTTGAATAGAAACTTGCAGAGGACAAGCGATCTGAACATTCGTAGGATCCAATCTCTCGATGGGACAGCATCTTCAAACTAAAGCTGTACAATTTCTTACTAAGACTCTTCTCGTGGGAAATTTCTTCCCACATTTCTTTCCACTCCGTCTTTTCTGATTTTGTTATGTATGACATTACATACCGAGCAACAGCAATGGAATTATCTGCAACATACTGGATATCCATATTAGCATTCCACATCAACAAAATAACCGGATTATAATCATTAATATACTTTGATTCTTCATTTCTTTTTAAATTGTAAGTATTTTTGGGAGATTTTCTAGTGATGGTATGTCTCACTGCTGACATAAAACTATTCACGCTTCCTTTAGATATTACTGGACGTGGAAATCCAAAACGCAATTTGGTATAAAACTTTTCCTTCGACTTGTATTTCCGACGACAGTATTTCCCACATCGATGACTTTGAAACCGTAACACTTGTTGCCTTAAGGTGTTTTCTTCTCTTGTTTTTGGTATACCACATGTAACAAAGTTTTCAATAAAAGATAAAACAGTCTCATTTGAATCAGTTCCAAATTTGGGTGCATCCTTGATCCATAAAAGCATATGTATATGAGGAGCACCTCTAGCTTGATACTCCTTTCTCCAAAAGAAATCAATAACTTCTCCAAGAGGAGGATTGTTTTTATTGCAGATAAAAGACATCATAGCTTGAAACCTATGACTAAAATATCTGCACACATTTACAGGATCCAAGGAACACAGTTCTCCAGGTGTTTTGAATTCAATGTTTTTAATATTTGAATTTGCTTCTCGAAGAAATTGAAGTAAATCGTCCCATGCGTATTCAGCACAGCTTAGCGTAACAAACCACGTAGGAGTTCCTAAGTTCCTTAGCATGCATTTAAGTTCGCCATGACGACGATACCAATACTCATTAGTACCACACTGACATGCCATCAAATTAATCAATTGAGATTCTAAATGATCATCTCTCTCATGTACTTTGTCCATGAATTCCTTTGCAGAAACATTTTGAAGATGAACTCCAGTTTTTAATATGTGGTTGACTGCATATGAAAGTCCAGACAAGTCACTTTCAAACAAAAGATGAAATATATATGGCATACATTGTCGAAATCTTGGATCTTCTGCGTACAATCTTGTTGTCCGATATTCTGATGCGGGAATCTGTACTGGTCTTTCGTCATATCGTCCACCTTTTCCAGTGGGGAAGAGCTGTGGAAAACAACGAGCTTCCAAACTTTTTTCCCAAACACTCATGGGAGTCCCCTTCGCTTTCTTCATTTGGAATAATTCAATAGTATTCCCCATCACTTCTTTGGAATGTAAAGGATGTACACTATAATGTTCATAAATTTCTTCACTTTTGGACATGTCCACTTTCTCAATTTGACCACTTGACATTTCACTATCATCTCCTAAAACTATTTCTTCTTCTTCCACATACACATTTGTGTAGTAATCATTGTTTTTTATAAGATACAATGTTGCCTTTCGCACTTTGCTGACATCTACTAATTCTTGCCAGATTTTCTTACTCTTTGTAGGAACACCATTAACTAGAATAACTACTGGTTCAGTTTCCTCTTTCTCTACACCAATAGTTTCAATGTTTTTCTTTAAATCTAGAGGTAAATATACAACTCTTCCTTTTAATCCTCTCTGTAAATCTGTGGGAGGCAACTTACCTGTTTTAGGCTCCATACGAACAATAGCCTGAAACGGGTGCACAGATTGAATCAGAATAGACTCATATGTGTTTAAATCTACCAGTTCTGGAGGAATAGCTACCAACTCTAGATTATTATGGACAGCTCGAGCTGGCATTTTGTTGTCCTCTAATTTGTTATAACAATATTTACAAATACGTTGATCAGTACCCAAATCAAAGCAATCCTCTACCAACAAATAAATTGCAAATTCTTTCCATTTATCATTATTTTCTCTTTCACTTTTTAAATACAGATCATCATTCCTAGTCTGATTTTTTTAGTGAGTTCGTCGACAACAAATACAAGCATAATTTGGTCTTTCACACGAAATTACCTTGAACTTTGTAATTTGTTCTTCAAACTTCTCAGTACTACTATGTTCCACATCTTCTTCAACACCTACTTCTATCAATGTCTCACTTTGTCTACACTCTTCTTCTGGACCAAAGTAACGAAACTCTATTTCATCACAAACTTTTTTTACATCTGATACTGACCCATGCAAAAGAGCACTGTTTAACTCATTTAAAAATATTGCTGGACTTTTTGCGTAATACAATCTTCTGACTAACTTCCGCATTTGAGAGTGATGTACTGCTAACATTCTAAAATGATGAAAAACACTTTGACACACTTTTCTAGAAAGAAAAGCCAGAGAATGACCTTCAAACCAGCATTTTGTCTCACTTTGCAAGGATCTAGTCCTTGCAGCATCTTAATCTTTTGTTTAACACTTTTTTTACTATACTCTCGTAAGAAATTGCGTAAAATATCAATAGACTCCTATCGTATACTACAAATACTACTACAATTCCAAGTATACACTGGGGCTTTACTATGTCTCCCTAGAACTTCATCAGCTATCACTTCTTCTACATTTCTAGGAACCATCTTTTCTTTTTCAATTGGACAACCGTTCTTCACTTCATAAGCACAACCACTGGTTTCAACTGCGTACACTAATGTATTGGTTTGAAAATAGCTCTCTTCATTAAAAAAGGCTCTGAACTTGAACTGTGCTTCCATTCACCCCAAAAAAATCGCAAAAGTTAGTCCTGTTAATTACTCTCTTCTTTTTACTTTTGGACTTCATAAAATGAATTGGCTTATCTATTGATGGAATCCTGTTTAAAATTAAAATGAATAATTTCCTTTTTAATTGAAAAGCCTTTTCAACAATAGTTTCAATCTGTTTCTTCTTTTTATAAAATACTGATCTTTTTTTATATTTCTTGGCATCTTTTAATAAATTAAGTACTACTCTATTGTGAAACATTTTTTCCTTATTTCATGAAATTGATTGTTTCTCCTTTTACCATAGATTGTTTTTTGAAAACGTGATTTCTCATTAATTTCTCCTTTTTTCTTTTCATTCTACTTTGTTGTTGAGGTATTCTTTGTACTTTCTACATTGTGCAAACTGTTTCTTGTCTTTGAAAGTCTTTTAATACATTCTTTTGTTCTCTTACCGCAAGACTATTTCTTTTTTCCCACATGTTCTACTTCTTCTAATTCTTGCTGTTGTCTTTTCTTCAAGTAATAGTCTTTCTTTTGTTGTTTCCTCTTTACTGTTTTTTTAGTCATGATAAGTCTTTTTAATGATGCTGAAGAATATCTGTAAAAAAAAATGTAATATTAATATAAATCTATAAAATATACCAATCTATTACTAAACAAACACGTTCTACTTAAAAACCATTTAAACGCTTTGTTTTGATATCACAATACATTTACTGCAGTACACAGGTAGTAACTGGATAATTGTAGTAGTGAATGAGAAGGGTTTAGCTATTTAGAGGAGTGCATAGGCAGTGCATAGAGAATTTTAATAGTGCATGTATTAATACCTGGGTCATTGCATATGTACATAGGTAGTGACTGGTTGATTAAAGAACAGTAAGGAGAATGCATGGTGAATTTATAAGTGCTTGTGTTTTGGTGGAGTGATTGGATTAGTACATGGTATTGGCTGGATGATTGGAGGAGTGCATGGGTACTACCTGGATAATTGGAGGAGTGAATCAGTAGTGTATAGGTGGTTAGAGAACTGCATGCATAATGCACATGTGATTGTAGCACTGCATGTGTTACTCCCTGGGTCATTCCATGAGTACATGGATAACGACAAAATATCTAGAGTGCTGCAAGGAGACTGCATGGTAAATTTATAAGTGCTTGAGTTGTGGCATAGTGATTGTATAAGGACATGAGACTGTCTGGGTAATTCGAGGAGTGCATAGGTAGTAACATGGAGATTACTAAACTGTATAGGTAGCACTCAAAGGATTGTAGAAGTGTATGAGTTAGTGCCTCAGTAATTTCATGAGTACATCGGTACTGACTGGATGATTGGAATACTGCAAGGAGAGTGTATGGTGAAATTCTAAGTGACTGGGTTTTGGCGGAGTGATTGGATTAGTACATGGTAGTGGCTGGGGGATTAGAGGAGTGCACAGGAGTGACAGTGTGATTGCTGGACTGCATGTGTACTCTCTGGGTAATAGGAGGAGTGAATCAATAGTTGGTTACAGGACTGCATGGATAGTGCACATGTGATTGTAGCACTGCTTGTGTTAGTCCCTGGATCATTGCATGAGTACATGAATAATGACAGAATAACTAGAGTGCTGCAAGGAGAGTGCATGGTGAATTTATAAGTGCTTGGGTTGTGGCAGAGTGATTGTATAAGGACATGAGACTGTCTGGGTAATTCGAGGAGTGCATAGGTAGTAACATGGAGATTACTAAACTGTATAGGTAGCACTCAAAGGATTGTAGAAGTGTATGAGTTAGTGCCTCAGTAATTTCATGAGTACATCGGTACTGACTGGATGATTGGAATACTGCAAGGAGAGTGCATGGTGAAATTCTAAGTGACTGGGTTTTGGCGGAGTGATTGGATTAGTACATGGTAGTGGCTGGGGGATTAGAGGAGTGCACAGGAGTGACAGTGTGATTGCTGGACTGCATGTGTACTCTCTGGGTAATAGGAGGAGTGAATCAATAGTTGGTTACAGGACTGCATGGATAGTGCACATGTGATTGTAGCACTGCTTGTGTTAGTCCCTGGATCATTGCATGAGTACATGAATAATGACAGAATAACTAGAGTGCTGCAAGGAGAGTGCATGGTGAATTTATAAGTGCTTGGGTTGTGGCAGAGTGATTGGATAAGGACATGGGACTAGCTGTGTAATTGGAGGAGTGCATAGGTAGTAACATGGAGATTACTAAACTGTATAGGTAGCACTCAAAGTATTGTAGCAGTGCATGTGTTAGTGCCTGGGCAATTACATGAGTACATGAGTACTGACTGCATATTTAGAGTACTGCAAGGAGAGTGCAAGGTGAATTTATAAGTGCTTGTATTTTGGCGGAGTGATTGGATTAGAACATGGTACTGGCTGGGTGATTGGATGAGTGTACGGGGAGTGACAGTGTGATTGCTGGACTGCATAGGTACTACCTGGATTATTGGAGGAGTGAATTAGTTGTGTGTAGGTGGTTATAGGACTGCATGTTTAGTGCACATGTGATTGTAGCACTGCTTGTGTTAGTCCCTGGATCATTGCATGAGTACATGGATAATGACAGAATACCTAAAGTGCTGCAAGGAGAGTGCATGGTGAATTTATAAGTGCTTGGGTTGTGGCAGAGTGATTGGATAAGGACATGGGACTAGCTGTGTAATTGGAGGAGTGCATAGGTAGTAACATGGAGATTACTAAACTGTATAGGTAGCACTCAAAGTATTGTATCAGTGCATGTGTTAGTGCCTGGGTAATTGCATGAGTACATGGGTACTGACTGGATGATTGGAATACTGCAAGGAGAGTGCATGGTGAATTTCTAAGTGCTTGGGTTTTAGCGAAGTGATTGGATTAGTACATAGTACTGGCTCAGTGATTGGAGGAGTGCACGGAGAGTGACAGTGTGATTGATGGACTACATGGGTACTACCTGGATAATTGAAGGAGTGAATCAGTAGTGTATAGGTGGTTACAAGACTATATTGATAGTGCACATGTGATTATAACACTGCATGTGTTACTCCCTGGGTCATTGCATGAGTACATGGATAGCAACAGAATACCTAGAGTGCCCCAAGGAGAGTGCATGGTGAATTTATAAGTGCTTGGGTTGTGGCAGAGTGATTGGATTAGTACATGGTACTGGCTGGGTGATTGGAGGAGTGCACGGGGATGACAATTTGATTGCTGGACTGCATAGGTACTACCTGGATAATTGGAGGAGTGAATCAGTAGTGTATAGGTGGTTACAGGACTACATGGATAGTGCACATGTGATTGTAGCACTGCATCTGTTAGTCCCTCGCTCATTGCATGAGTACATGGATAACAACAGAATACCTAGAGTGCTGCAAGCAGAGTGCATTGTGAATTTATAAGTGCTTGGTTTGTGGCAGAGTGATTGGATAAGGACATGGGCATGGCTGGGCAATTGGAGGAGTGCATAGGTAGTAACATGGAGATTTCTAAACTGTATAGATAGCACTCAAAGGATTGTAAATGGGTACTGACTGGATGATTGGAGTACTGCAAGGAGAGTGCATGGTGAATTTCTAAGTGCTTGGGTTTTAGCGAAGTGATTGGAATAGTGTGATTGTAGCAGTGCATGTGTTAGTCCCTGGGTCATTGCATGAGTACATGGATAGCGACAGAATACCTAGAGTGCCCCAAGGAGAGTGCATGGTGAATTTATAAGTGCTTGGGTTGTGGCAGAGTGATTGGATAAGGACATGGGCATGGCTGGGCAATTGGAGGAGTGCATAGGTAGTAACATGGAGATTTCTAAACTGTATAGATAGCACTCAAAGGATTGTAAATGGGTACTGACTGGATGATTGGAGTGCTGCAAGGAGACTGCATAGTGAATTTATAAGTGGTTGAGTATTGGCAGACTCATTGGATAAGGACATGGAACTGGCTGGGTAATTAGAAGAGTACACAGGTAGTAAGAGGGAGATTAGTAAACTGTATACGTAGCACTCAAAGGATTGGAGAAGTGCATGACTTACTGCCTGGGTCATTCTATGAGTACATGGGCAGCGATTGGATGATTAGAGTGCTGCAAGAAGAGTGCATGATGAATTTATAAGTGCCTGTATTTTGGCACAGTGTTTAGATAAGGACATGGCAGACTGAATAAAAGAGTCCACAGGGAGTGACAGGGGGATTGCTGGACTGCATATGTAGCGCTCTGGCGATTTTATCACTGCATCAGTTAGTGCATGAGTCATTGCATGAATGCATGGGTAGTGCTTGGATACTAACTGGGTGTTTGCACAATATAGAATCAGTAAATCATTTCTTACGAAATTATCAAATCACATATTCACTACCTTTGCACTCCTGTAATCAGTCAGTCATCTCTTAATAATTCAGTAAATAAACATACAACTATATAAATACAATCTGAACACATACATGACTCATTACATACCAGAAAGAGTAAAATGTGGTGGTTTATTTTTGAGCTACATCTTCACTATTAAATCTAGAAATGTGCGACATCATCAAACTATACCTCTCAACAGACTTAAGAAAGAAGACGAATTTACAACACCTTTTATGAGCATTTCTAAAACCACACTTTTATGACACATCTTCACCATTGTATCTAAAATTTTGTGGCATCATTCAACTATACCTTTGCTTAGACTACAAAAAGAAGCATAATTAACAACACCTTATTTCACCATTCTATCTTAAAACATATGGCATCATTTAACTTTACCTTCTGTACAAACTGATTACTGAAACGTAATTATTAACACCTTATATAAACATCTTTCAAAATACACATTTCTACTGCATGTTCCACCAACTATCTACAAATATGAGGCATCATTCAGCTATACCTTTGAACAGACTTAAAAATATATATATTACTATACAGACTATTTTTTAAACGAACTTCAATTACAATGAAACTAATTCCAATATACATCTCTACATTTAATCATATATTTCAAACAACACATTTTTAGAATAATGTCAAATCTTTTTTAAAGAAACCTCAAAAATATATAACTCACCTTGCAAATAAATCTGTTGAATGAAAAATCTCACACACTCAAGCAGGATTTTCTTTTGCACACAGTCAATATAAATCACCAGACTCTGTAAGGTGAAACCAGTAATGGCAAGGTTTCCCTCTCTTTTCCATACAAATACACATAAGCAACAAATGACATTGCTTCCCAGAGATTTTCAAATTGTAAAACACATTTCCATTGGTCACAAATAATATCCCTTATCAACTGACTTCTTTACCCCTTCTGCTTAATGTCAGTTTCCATAGCAACAGGTCATGCAACATTCAACTTAACTGACAGGTCACAAGTTCACCACACAATGTTGCAAATGACAACAGCAGGTGTGGTTGGCTTTGCAAATTATGACCTTATCCTTTCTGCTGTACCTTCCAAACCCTTTTTACTAACCAATAAGAAACTTGCATTTTAACCCCTTCGATGCTCATGACGAGCTGGATTCGTCATGGCACACAGTGGTCGTGTGCTCATGACGAGTCCAGCTCGTCATGACCCTCAGCATGGGAAATCCCTCTGGTGCGGGCACCAGAGGGATTCCCTTTTCTCCCCTAAAGCCTCGGGAGCTGGGGAAGAGCTTCCCCAGCTCCCGAGGCCCCCCCTGGTTTCCCTGAAATGACGATCGGCGCGCATGTCGCGCTGATGTCATTTCAGTGAAACTGAAACTGAAATGAGCCAAGAGGCTCATTTCAGTTTCAGTTTCTACGTGCTCACGGGGCTATCTCAGCACCCTGAGCACGTAGAAACTCAGGAGAGATATCGTTGGAAAGGGAGAATCTCCCTTTCCAATGGTACCCTTCCTAGTGGATCCCTGCTTGGGGATCGCCCCAGGAGGGCGATCCCCAAGCAGGGATCCACCCACTAGGCACCAGGGAGGGGGGAGCGGCCCCTTGGACAAGGGCCTTTGCTCCCCCCATAAACATTTTGGCAAGATTAGTCTTTCTTCCCCCCCTGGGGGGTAGATGGGGGCAGTAGCCCCCAATCTGCCCCCCCGGGGGGGTAGAAAGCCCACTAGACACCAGGGATTTTTTATGGGATATTTATTAGGGGTGGGGGCTTCCCAAAATGGGCATGCCGATGCCCCCACCCCCCCGGCCACAAAATTAGTCTTTCTGACCCCCCAGGGGGGCAGAAAGCCCACTAGATACCAGGGATTTTTTTTAAAATTATAGTTAGGGGTGGGGGCTGCCCAATATGGGCATGCCAATGCCCCCACCACCCCCCCGCCGCAAAGGTACAGATTTTCTGCCCCCCCGGGGGGCAGAAAGCCCACTAGACACCAGGGTTTTTTTCCCCTCGATAAATTTAGGGGTGGGGGTTGCCCAAGATGGGCATGCCAATGCCCCCACGCCTCCCCCCACAAAATTCCAGTCTTTCTGCCCCCCCGGGGGGGGCAGATGGTGGCAGTCCCCACCAATCTGCCCCCCTGGGGGTTCAGAAACACCCTAGATGCCAGGGATTATTTTTTTTATAGGCCCGGGGTGGGGGCTGCCCAGAATGGGCATGCAAATGCCCCCACCCTACCCCCAAAGAAAAAAAGACTTTCTGCCCCCCAGGAGGCAGATGGGGGCAATAGCCCCTGATCTGCCCCTCCCAGGGAGGGGGCAGAAAGCCCACTAAGCACCAGGGATTTTTTTTTAATATAGGTAGGGGTGGGGGCTGCCCAGAATGGGCATGTCAATGCCCCCACCCCAAAAAAAATGCTACAGTCTTTCTGCCCCCCCCTGGGAGGCAGATGGGGCAATAGCACCTTATCTGCACCCCCCGGGGGGACAGAAAGCCCACTAGCCACCAGGGATTTTTTTTTTTACAAATTTCGGGGTGGGGGCTGCCAAGAATGGGCATGCCAATGCCCCCACCCACCCCAAAAAAGATGCCACTGTCTTTCTGCCCCTCCCAGGAGGCAGATGGGGGCAGTAGCCCCTGATCTGCCCCCGGGGGGGCAGAAAGCCCACTATGTGCCAGCGATTATGCTGGCTTTTTTATACGCAGGGGTGGGGGCTGACCAGAATAGGCATCCCAATGCCCCCGAACCCGCAAAAGAATAGCCACAGTCTTTCTGCCCCCCTCTGAGGCATATCGGGGCAATAGCCCCTGATTTCCCCCCTCCCCAGGGCGGCAGAATGCCCACTCGGCACTGACTTTTTTTTGGAATGTGCCTACCTGTTGAATTTGGTTCCTAGCTCTGCCGGCACCTAGGGAAACCTAGCAAACCTATACATTTTTTAAAACTAGACACCCAGGGGAATCCAGGATGGGCTGACTTGACTGGCTCTCACCAGGTTATGTTACCCAGAATCCCTTGCAAACCTAAACATTTGTCCCAAAAAACACATTTTCCTCACATTTCTGTGGTGGAAAGTTCTGGAATCTGCGTGGATCCACAAAATTCCACCCACCCCGCGTTCCCCAAAGTCTTCCGAGAAAAATGGTACCTCACGTGTGTGGGTAGGACTAGTGGCCGCAACAGGAAACGGCCCAAAACGCAACGTGGACACACCACCTTTTCACAGTGAAAACTGACCCTTTTTTTGCAAAGTGCTTAGCTGTAGATTTTGAACCCTAACTCTGCCGGCACCTAGGGAAACCTAGCAAACCTATACATTTTTGAAAACAAGATACCCAGGGGAATCCAGGATGGGGTGACTTGATTGGCTCTCACTAGGTTCTGTTACCCAGAATCCCTTGCAAACCGAAACATTTGTAAAAAAAAACACATTTCCTCACATTTCTGTGGTGGAAAGTTCTGGAATCTGCGTGGATCCACAAATTTCCACCCATCCCGCGTTCCCCAAAGTCTTCCGAGAAAAATGGCACCTCACATGTGTGGGTAGGCCTAGTGCCCGCGACAGGAAACGGCCCAAACGCAACGTGGACACACCACATTTTCACAGTGAAAACTGACCCTTTTTTTGCAAAGTGCCTAGCTGTAGATTTTGAACCCTAACACTGCCAGCACCTAGGGACTAGACACCCAGGGGAATACCAGGATGGGGTGACTTGACTGGCTCTCACCAGGATCTGTTACCCAGAATCCCTTGCAAACCTAAAAATATGTCCAAAAAACACATTTTCCTCACATTTCTGTGGTGGAAAGTTCTGGAATCTGCGTGGATGTACAAAATTCCACCCACCCCGCGTCCCCCAAAGTGTTCCATGAAAAATGATACCTCACTTGTGTGGATGGGTGAAGTACCCGCGACAGGCAAGGGCCCAAAACGTATTGAGGAGACATCAAAATTACCTATCACAAAACAACCTGGTTTTGCAAGGGGGGTCACCTGGGTTTTTGGCCCCGGGCTCAGCGGCCATCTTGGGAACCTACCAAACCCACACATTTCTGAAAACTAGACACCCGGGGGAGTCCAGCGAGGTATGGCTTGCATGGGTCCCCAAACGTTTTCCTACCCAGAATGCCCTGCAAACCTCAAATTAAGCTGAAAAAATCACTTTTTACTCAAATTTCTGTGTGGGAAAGTTCTGGAATCTGCGTGGATCCACAAATTTCCTACCACCCTGCGTTCCCCCAGGGCTCCCGATAAAAATGGTACTTCACTTGTGTGGGTAGGCATAGTGGCTGAAACAGGAAATGGCCCAAATCGTATTGTGGAGACTTCAAAATTACCTATAACAAAACTACCTGGTTTTGGGGGGCACCTGGTTTTGGCCCTGGGCTCGCCGCCATCTAGGGAAACCTACCAATCCCACACGTTTCTGAAAACTAGACACCCTGGGGAGTCCAATGAGGTATGGCTTGCGTGGATCCCCCAACGTTTCCCTACCCAGAATCCCCTGCAACCCTCAAATTTAGCTGAAAAACATATTTTCCACATATTTTTGCGTGGAATCACCGTGCTGGCATAAATGTCCTACCACCCAGCGTTGCCCTTGTTCCCCCGAGTAAAATGATACCTCACTTGTGTGGGTGTCCAAAGCAGAACTGGCTAAAAATGTATTTTTTTTAAAATGTAGCGCTTAGAATTCTCGGTGCTATACCCTAAATCCCTATGTTTTGGGCTCTTCCCGGTCACAGGCCTTTGGCCCACCCACACAAGTGAGGTATCATTTTACTCGGGAGAACAAGGGGAAAGCTGGGTGGTAGGACATTTGTGCCGGCACGGTGATCCCACGCAAAAATGTATGGAAAAAGTGATTTTTTCAGCTAAATTTGAGTTTTGCAGGGGATTCTGGGTAGGAAAACGTTGTGGGACCCACGCAAGCCATACCTCGCTGGACTCCCCCGGGTGTCTAGCTTTCAGAAATGTTTGGGTTTGGTAGTTTCCCAAGATGGCTGCCGAGCCCGGGGACAAAAACCCAGGTGACCCCTCTTGCAAAACCAGGTTGTTTTGTGATGGGTAATTTTGATGTCACCTCAATAGGTTTTGGGCCCTTTCCTGTCGCGGGTACTTGGGCCTCCCACCCGAGTGAGGCACCATTTTTATCGGGAGACCTGGGGGAACGCTGGGTGGTAGGAAATTTGTGTCAGCCCCGTGATGCCACAACTTTACCACACAAAAATGTGTGAAAAAAGAGATTTTTTCAGCCAAATTTCAAGTTTGCAGGGGATTCTGGGTAAGAAACCTTTGGGGGATCCACGCAAGCCATACCTCCCTGGAATCCCCCGGGTGTCTACTTTTCAGAAATGTGTGGGTTTGGTAGGTTTCCCTAGGTGGCCGCCGAGCCCCGTGCCAAAACGTCATGGGACCCCCCTTGCAAAACCAGGTCGTTTTGTGATGGGCCATTTTGAGGTCACCTCAATACGTTGTGGGCCCTTGCCTGTCATGGGAACTTGGGCCTCCCACCCGAGTGAGGCACCATTTTTATCGGGAGACCTGGGGGAACGCTGGGTGGTAGGAAATTTGTGTCAGCCCCGTGATGCCACAACTTTACCACACAAAAATGTGTGAAAAAAGGGATTTTTTCAGCTAAATTTCAGGTTTGCAGGGGATTCTGGGTTAGAAAACGTTGGGGGATCCACGTAAGCCATACCTCCCTGGAATCCCCCGGGTGTCTGCTTTTCAGAAATGTGTGGGTTTGGTAGGTTTCCCTAGGTGGCCGCCGAGCCCCGGGCCAAAACTTCATGGGACCCCCCTTGCAAAACCAGGTCGTTTTGTGATAGGCCATTTTGAGGTCGCCTCAATACGTTGTGGGCCCTTGCCTGTCGGGGGTACTTGGGCCTCCCACCCGAGTGAGGCACCATTTTTATCGGGAGACCTGGGGGAACGCTGGGTTGTAGGAAATTTGTGTCAGCCCCATGATGCCACAACTTTACCACACAAAAATGTGTGAAAAAAGGGATTTTTTCAGCAAAATGTCAGGATTGCAGGGGCTTCTGGGTAAGAAAACGTTGGGGGATCCACGCAAGCCATACCTCCCTGGAATCCCCCGGGTGTCTACTTTTCAGAAATGTGTGGGTTTGGTAGGTTTCCCTAGGTGGCCACCAAGCCCCGGGCCAAAACGTCATGGGACCCCCTTGCAAAACCAGGTCGTTTTGTGATAGGCCATTTTGAGGTCGCCTCAATACGTTGTGGGCCCTTGCCTGTCGCGGGTACTTGGGCCTCCCACCCGAGTGAGGCACCATTTTTTCGGAAGACCTTGGGGAACGCGGGGTGGGTGAAATTTTGTGGATCCACGCAGATTCCAGAACTTTCCACCACAGAAAAATGAGGAAAATGTGGTTTTTTTGCCAATGTTTTAGGTTTGCAAGGGATTCTGGGTAACAGAACCTGGTGAGAGCCAGTCAAGTCACCCCATCCTGGATTCCCTGGGTGTCTACTTTTCAAAAATGTATAGGTTTGCTAGGTTTCCCTAAGTGCCGGCAGAGCTAGGGTTCAAAAACTACAGCTAGGCACTTTGCAAAAAAAGGGTCATTTTTCACTGTGAAAATGTGGTGCGTCCACGTTGCGTTTTGCGCTGCTTTCTGTCGCGGGCACTAGGCCTACCCTCACAAGTGAGGTACCATTTTTTTCGGAAGACCTTGGGAAACGCGGGGTGGGTGGAATTTTGTGGATCCACACAGATTCCAGAACTTTCCACCACAGAAAAGTGAGGAAAATGTGTTTTTTTGCCAATTTTTAGGTTTGCAAGGGATTCTGGCAAACAGAACCTGGTGAGAGCCAGTCAAGTCACCCCATCCTGGATTCCCTGGGTGTCTACTTTTCAAAAATGTATAGGTTTGCTAGGTTTCCCTAAGTGCTGGCAGAGCTAGGGTTAAAAAACTACAGCTAGGCACTTTGCAAAAAAGGGTCATTTTTCACTGTGAAAATGTGGTGCGTCCACGTTGCGTTTTGCGCTGCTTCCTGTCGCGGGCACTAGGCCAACCCACACAAGTGAGGTACCATTTTTTTCGGAAGACCTTGGGGAACGCGGGGTGGGTGGAATTTTGTGGATCCACACAGATTCCAGAATTTTCCACCACAGAAAAGTGAGGAAAATGTGTTTCTTTTGCCAATTTTTTAGGTTTGCAAGGGATTCTGGGTAACAGAACCTGGTGAGAGCCAGTGAAGTCACCCCATCCTGGATTCCCCTGGGTGTCTACTTTTCAAAAATGTATAGTTTTGCTAGGTTTCCCTAAGTGCCGGCAGAGCTAGGGTTCAAAAACTACAGCTAGGCACTTTGCAAAAAAAGGGTCATTTTTCACTGTGAAAATGTGGTGCGTCCACGTTGCGTTTTGCGCTGCTTCCTGTCGCGGGCACTGGGCCTACCCACACAAGTGAGGTACCATTTTTGTCAGAAGACCTTGGGGAACGCGGGGTGGGTGGAATTTTGTGGATCCACGCAGATTCCAGAACTTTCCACCACAGAAAAGTGTGGAAAATGTGTTTTTTGCCAATTTTTAGGTTTGCAAGGGATTCTGGGTAATAGAACCTGGTGAGAGCCAGTCAAGTCACCCCATCCTGGATTCCCCTGGGTGTCTACTTTTCAAAAATGTATAGGTTTGCTAGGTTTCCCTAAGTGCCAGCAGAGCTAGGGTTCAAAAACTACAGCTAGGCACTTTGCAAAAAAAGGGTCATTTTTCATTGTGAAAATGTGGTGCGTCCACGTTGCGTTTTGGGCTGCTTCCTGTCGCGGGCACTAGGCCTATCCACACAAGTGAGGTACCATTTTTTTCGTAAGACCTTGGGGAACGCGGGGTGGGTGGAATTTTGTGGATCCACGCAGATTCCAGAACTTTCCACCACAGAAAAGTGAGGAAAATTTGCTTTTTTTGCCAATTTGTTAGGTTTGCAAGGGATTCTGGGTAACAGAACCTGGTGAGAGCCAGTCAAGTCACCCCATCCTTGATTCCCCTGGGTGTCTACTTTTCAAAAATGGATAGGTTTGCTAGGTTTCCCTAAGTGCCGGCAGAGCTAGCGTTCAAAAACTACAGCTAGGCACATTGCAAAAAAAGGGTCATTTTTCACTGTGAAAATGTGGTGCGTCCACGTTGCGTTTTGCGCTGCTTCCTGTCGCGGGCACTAGGCCTACCCACACAAGTGAGGTACCATTTTTTTTGGAAGACCTTGGGGAACGCGGGGTGGGTGGAATTTTGTGGATCCACACAGATTCCAGAACTTTCCACCACAGAAAAGTGAGGAAAATATGTTTTTTTTGCCAATTGTTTAGCTTTGCAAGGGATTCTGGGTAACAGAACCTGGTGAGAGCCAGTCAAGTCACCCCATCCTGGATTCCCCTGGGTATCTACTTTTCAAAAATGTATAGGTTTGCTAGGTTTCCCTAAGTGCCGGCAGAGCTAGGGTTCAAAAACTACAGCTAGGCACTTTGCAAAAAAAGGGTCATTTTTCACTGTGAAAATGTGGTGCGTCCACGTTGCGTTTTGCGCTGCTTCCTGTCGCGGGCACTAGGCCTACCATCACAAGTGAGGTACCATTGTTTTCGGAAGACCTTGGGGAACGCAGGGTGGGTGGAATTTTGTGGATCCACGCAGATTCCAGAACTTTCCACCACAGAAAAGTGAGGAAAATGTGTTTTTTTAGGCAATTCTTTAGGTTTGCAAGGGATTCTGGGTAACAGAACCTGGTGAGAGCCACTCAAGTCACCCCATCCTGAATTCCCCTGGGTGTCTACTTTTCAAAAATGTATAGGTTTGCTAGGTTTCCCTAAGTGCCCGCAGAGTTAGGGTTCAGAAACTACAGCTAGGCACTTTGCAAAAAAAGGGTAATTTTTCATGAATTGGTACGTCCACGTTGCATTTTGAGCCATTTCCTGTTGTGGGCACAAGGCCTACCCACACAAGTGAGGTACCATTTTTATCGGGAGACTTAGGGTAACACAGAATTGTAGAGCAACCGTTATTACCTATTGACTTTCGATGCATTTCTGCCTTCCAAATGAAAGGCAATGTGTAAAAAATAAGTCATTTTGAAAAATGACCTATAATTCTCATGCTAGTATAGGTACTCCCAATTTCGGAGATGTGCAAATATCTACTGTTTCTAAAATCTACATTTTGTTCCCATTTCAGAAATACATAGGTGTCTTTCATAACAATTTTTCCATGTATACATTTTCCGAAAATAATTGCTAGATACCCGGTACATAATAAAAAACCATTGCAAGATGCTGCTCAGTTATTGGCTCTGGGTTCGTCGGGTTCTTGGTGAACCTACAAGTCCTATATATCCCCACAACCAGAAAGGTCCAGCGGATATAACGGTATATTGCTTTCAAATAGCTGTCATAATTAGAAGAAGTTACAGGTGAAAAGGTTGACACAAATGGCTGTTTTTTTCAACTAATTTTCAATTTTTCCTTTATGTAACTGTTAGTTTCTATAAGGAAAACTTTAAGGATCTACACAAATGACCCCTTGCTGAATTCAGAATTTTGTCTACTTTTCAGAAATGTATGGCTTTCCAGGATCCATTATTGGTTTCAGACCCATTTATACCATTAACTGGAAGGAGGTTGAAAGCACAAAAAATAGCAAAAATAGGCTATGTCCCAGAAAAATGCCAAAACTGTGTAAAAAAAAGTTGGTTTTCTGACAAAAGTCTGCTTGTCCCTGAAAGCTGGGAAGATGGTGATTTCAGCACCACAACCCCTTTTTTGATGCCATTTGCAGGGAAAAAACAAGACGCTTTCATCTGTAGCCCTTTTTTCGCGTTTTTCCCCCAAAAAACAAAATTTTGCTGTATTTTGGCTAATTTCTGGGTCCCCTCCAGGGGAATCCACAAACCCTGGGTACCTTCACAATCCCCATGATGTTAGAAAAAAAGGACGCAAATTTGGCGTGGATACCTTATGTGGTCAAAAAGTTACAGGGGCCTAAGCGCGCACTACCCCAAATAGCCAAAAAAAGGCTTAGCACAGGGGGGGAAAAGGCCTAGCAGCGAAGGGGTTAAACAAAGTAAAATGCACCCTATTTTTGAATGTACAATGTTCTTAAACAGCCAATCAAATCTCTACTTTCTTAAAAACACCATTTTGTCCACCATTTTAGATATCTCTCATTCTACCAACTGACTACCTCAGCTACAGACATCTTTTCATTACCTCCAGTCATCACTTCAAGATGCTTTCAGTGTGGATTGTTGGGCACAGCTATGTTTTCTGGTGCAAAAGGTATGCTGAACGCAGAAGTATTGACAAAGACCTAACTTTGCAAAATGTAGAAATTAAATGGATTGGACAGAGAGGATTAAAGTGGCACCAATTGATGCCTTTGGTTAAAACCTTTTTGCATCTCCAAGCCCCTGACCTCATGATTGTGCACTGTGGTGGCAATGACCTAGGCACATTGACTGGGGTAGGTCTGGAAATGCTAATGAAGGACACTTTTGCAGAATTGATGTTGCTTTTCCCCCAAACTGCCTTTGTATACTCTAACGTATGCCAAAGACAGCCATGGAAGTGGTCCAATCAATTTTGTCCTCAGATTGAGAAAGCTAGGAAGAATGTCAATAAAGCTGTTTCTGCTTACCTCAGAGACCATAGATTGGGCTCCATATATAACAACAATCTACGTTTCCATATGGAGGGCATCTACAGAAATGACGGAGTACACTTCACTGATGAAGGGAACAGAGTGTTTCTCAACAACCGAAAGCTCTGCATCCGCACTTACATGTAGCTGCAAGAAACTCATAATAAACACAAGGGCTCTTTTTAGAGCCACCCAATTAGCCAACATATAACCTAGATTTATATAAAAAATAATCTTAATTAGAGTTTTATTTAATTGGAGTCACGCACCCAGCGCGATATAGAGCCGCACACCCATCGCGTTCACACTAGGGGGCCGCGCTGAGCGCCACGCACCCATCACGTTCACACTAGGGGCCGCGCTGAGCGCCGCGCACCCATCGCGTTCTCACTGGGACCGCGCAAGGGTCAAAAATAAAAAATATCCACTTTCATTAATTTACATTCGCCCCGGGGACCCCATCCCCCAGGGCATGCCCAAATGTTTAGGGACCGTGGGGTGAGCCCCAAGCCCCCACGGTCCTGCCGGCTCCCCGTCACCTGCGGGAGCCAGCATTGCTTTTCCACACAGGGAGCTGCTGACATGCAGCTCTCCGTGTGGAAAACCAATCTGCTTTGGATTTTGGAAGCGAGACCAGGAAACCTGCAAAATCCAAAGCAGAGTTTGATATGACAGGGCGAGAGCCATGCTCCCGCCCTATCATAGCAAACACCAGCGTCCCAGGGGTGGGCACCCCAGGGCACTGCAGGAGCCGGCCCTGGGGGGTGGCAGTCCCCAGGGCCCTCAAGGGCTCCGAGAGGGGGGACGCGCGGCCCCCCTCCCAACGTGTTTAAAGCACCGGGGAGGTGGTGGTTCCCGGGGCTTGGGGGGGCCTTGAGGGCCCCCCACACATTTAAACAAAAGCCCCGGGAGGTGGCAGTCCCCAGGGGTGCGGGAGGGCCACGTGTCCTCCCGCATATGATATACATAGCCCCGGGAGGTGGCGGTCCCCGGGGCTGAGGGGGCCCCAGCGGGCCCCTGCTAATGAATTTATGGTGCCCCTGGGACTTGGCCCACCCGGGGGCTTTTTTTAAACGAAGCGTGGGGGAGCCTGCGCTTTGTTTTTTTTAATAATTTCAGCAGGATTCGCGACTCCAGCACGAATTCCGCCGAAATTATAAAAATAAAATGCTTTTTTTGGCCCCCCTGAGCAGGCCTGGGGGGCCAGGGTGTTTCTACCCTGCCCCCTTTTCTTGTTTTTCACCTTTGTTTCACTGTTTTCTTGTGACTCGGTTCTACCGAGTCACAAGATGGCTGGTTTAGAGTGTTGGCAGCCAATCACAGTGAAGCTCGTGGTCGGGAGGGTTCGCAAATCTACCGCGTCCCTAGATATCGAAACTTTTATTTTTTGAATTTCTCAGCAACTACTGAACGGATTTACACCATTTAAAAAAAAGGTCGCTTTCTGAACCAAGCACTACCTTTTTGCCAAAATTGGTGTCATTCCGTTCAGCAGTTCGGGCTGTAGCCGTGTCTAAAGTTTCCTATGGGAAATTGATTTTCCGACCTCTATTTTTTGAATTTCTCAGGAACTACTGAACGGATTTACACCTTTTAACAAAAAGGACTCTTTCTGAACCAAGGGCTACCTTTTTACCAAATTTGGTATAATTCCGTTCAGCAGTCCGGGCTGTAGCCGTGTCTAAAGTTTCCTATGGAGAATAACATGGGGAAAACGCGTTTGGGACCCCCTTTTTTCTCGGCGACCGCCAGTAGGTATATATATATATATATATATATATATATATATATATATATATATATATATACTACAAATGGCTTCAATCACAGAGCGCTGACATGGCCGGTGCTTGTGTTCAGGGCGGAACCAAGCCCCCCTTATATTTAGCACCAAAAAGAATTTCTACGCCTCACTCCAGGAGTTTGATCATTTGTCAATATGTTTATTTAATCACACCATCACCAACGCGTTTCAACCACCAATGTCTTGTTGCCACATAGTTGACACATGATGTTGTTATTTCAATTAGGAGCATTTAATTTCTCTCCCATCTCTATAAATGGCACAACATCTTCCTCTGCGGGGTTCAAAAATAATTCCACACCCTACCTTTTCCATATAAGAGTAAAGAAAAGTATATAATATATATGTGCACTACACGAATGGATGCGGATTTTAAATTAATGTATATTTTTTCTAACAACTACATATCCCACAATGCTTCATTATGGGCTTACTGGGTATTTGTGTATAATTATGAAAATCAGGAAGGGACTCACTTAACCATAACAAGACCTAGGTGGTCGAAACGCATTGGTGATGGTGTGATTAAATAAATATATTTACAAGTGATCAAACTCCTGGAGTGCAGCTATATATATATACAACTGGCAGTTTCAATAGGATACTCACATAACTTTAGCACCGTTTGACCAATCTTAACGAATTTTCAAAAATAGTTTGCCAGTCACTTCAGCTGCTATCTAGAAATTTTCGGGGTGATCCGTCTAGTGGGGGCCAAGAAAACGTGGAGGGCTTAAAACGCATTTTCCCCATGCAATTTTTATAGGGATTTTAGACATGACCACAGTGGAACCTCTTAATGGAATTACACTAAATTTGGCAGAAAGTTAGATCTTGGTCCATAAAGAGTGCTTTTGTAATTTGGTGTAAATCAGTTTAGTAGTTTTGGAGTTATTAAAGTCATAAATGTGTGTATATCTAGAGACATGGATCTTCCGCAGATCCACTTAGATCCGCAGATCCATTCGCCAACAGCAATGCTGTGATTGGCTGGCCATAATCTGAGAGGAAAGTTCCATCCACCATATTATGCATCATAATATGGTTCCCAGGAGTGAAAATAAAATTTGAAAGTGATAGAAGGGGTCAGGGTAGAGGTACCCTGACCCCCTGGGACTGATGGAGGGGTCTCTGAGGGAGCTCTCATGGGCAAGAAAGTATCCAAAAACGTGTATTAGTATCCACAGATCCACCCGGATCCTCCCAGATCTACCTAGATCTGGGTGTATTCAGCTGGATCCAGGGATCCAGACTCCAATAAAAAAAAAACCCTATACCCACTCACAGATACTCACATACTCACAACACACTGACACACCCACTTACACAGCCACAGATACACTTACACACCCACTCAACACTAGGCCTGGGTGGTGAACTTTGCTCCGTTCGCGGAGTTTGCGGAGTTTTCTGCACTCCGCGGAGCTCGCGGACTACAGAAAACTCCACTTCGCGATGTGCAGCAGAGTTTTTTCCCCACTTGCGATCGCGAACGGTAAGTTCGCGATCGCGAATGGTAAGTTCGGGAGTGCGAGCTACCGCTCGGGTAGAATTTCTACCTGAGCGGCAGGAATACCAGCAAAAACTGCAGTTCGCACTGCACTCCGCCACTCGCGGAACTTCGCGGAGTTTTATTGTAACTTCGTGGAGTTCCGTGTAGCAAAACTCTGTGAACTACGCCCAGGCCTACTCAACATCCATACAGCCACTTACACACCCACTCACAGACCCACAAAACCATTCGCAAACCGACTCACAAATGCACACAGAACTCACACAGCCCCTCACATACCCACTTACACACCCACACAACCACTCACACACCCATGCAACCACTCACACCACCACGTGCTCACCCACGCAGCCACTCACATACCCATGTAGCCACTCACACACCCACACAGTCACTCACACAGCCACCCAAACACCCACACACATGCAGTGAAAAATAGAAATTTCAATAGCATATGTTTGTCTTAAATGTATTGTTGTTTTAGTATTAAATATGTACAATATACCAGCAGACCCCTCATTTGTCCAAGGATTGTCAACAGATGGGCGGGTCCATAAAATGAAAAAAAAGACTTGGTGCATTGCATTTATAGAAAGACTTCATAAGTTAATTTACCTTCATTTTTAAGGGCCCGATTCATGAAGGTAAACTTAGTCGTTTTTTTCTAAACTTAGACCAAATGTTTAAGTTTATGACTTTGGGAATTCACAAAGGGCATTTACTATCTTTATGTACGCACTCAGGCGGACATAAAGATAGTCATACACTTAGATGTTTGGTCTAAGTTTAGATCAAACGTCTAAGTTTACCTTTGTGAATTGGGCATCACATTTTTAGTTTAAAAAAGTTAATAAGAATGAATGTGTGAATAAAATGTATTTTAAAACTTGTGAAAATGTATATTAGTAAATTGAACTTATGGGTCAAATAGTAGTACAATTTATATTAAAAGAAAATGGAGAATTTAGTAAAAAACAAAGGTTACAGGGACATCATAGTCAGGAAATAGATTTAAAAAATCCGTAGAAATTTGCTGTGAAAAAACAAAGGTTACAGTAACGTTATAGATAGGTTCACATTTTACACACACAAATTCAGCAGTTATAGTTATCTTAAGTAACTCTAACTCATGCCCTAAGGAAACGATAACTCTCTCCCTCTCCATGTAATCCTAATTACCCCACATATTACATCGCTCATGGCATCTTCTATGACATCATTGATAATATCACTGCAAAGTTTGCACTGGAATTATTAATGAGAAAACTGTGCATGGCGGGTGGCATGACTTATAGTTACCTTAGGGCATGAGTTATAGCTACTTGAGATAACTATAACTATAACTGCCGAATTTCTATTGTTATGTGTGTATATAATCTAAACTATAACTGTAACCTTTGTTTTTTTGTGTGTATATATATATATATATATATATATATATACATATATTATCTACTGGCGGTCGCCAGTAGATAGTTATAGTTACAACCTATTATCCATAGGAAATCCGCGACATTCTATTTGAAATAACTCTCTTCCCGGTTGACGTATCTTCGCGAAATTTTCAAACTTCGTGGGGCGCTCCGGTCCGCTCCTACCCTGAAAGTCTCGGGGTGATACGTCAAGTGGGGGCCGAGAAAAAGGGGGTCCCAAAACGCGTTTTCCCCATGCATTTTTCCATAGGAAACTTTAGACACGGCTACAGCCCGAACTGCTGAACGGAATTACACCAAATTTGGCAAAGAGGTAGTTCTTGGTTCAGAAAGAACCCTTTTTGTTAAATGGTGTAAATCCGTTCAGTAGTTGCTGAGAAAATGAAAAGTAAAAAGTTAGTGATATCTATGGGCACGGAGGATTCGCGCACCCTCAGCGCACCCTGCGCGCACCGTCCCGATCACGAGCTGCATTTTAATTGGCTGTCAACATTCCGATTCAGGAAATGTTGGCAGCCATTTTGTCCCTCGGTAGAACCGAGGGACAGAAACAAGTGCGCAAAGGGTAGAAACACCCTGACCCCCTAGGTTTGCTCAGGGGGTCCCACAAGGACCCCCTGGGCAAAAAAAATCGGCAGGATGCGCTCAGGGTGCGCGAATCCTGCCGAAAAAAAAAAAAATCGAAGCGCGGTCTCCGCGCTTCGATGTTAATTGGCCCTCGGGTGGCCCAAGTCCCGGGGGCATGGTGGGGGGATAATTTAATGTGTGGGGGCCTCAAGGGCCCCCAAGCCCGGGGACCGCCACCCCGGGGCTTTTAAAAAAATGATGCGGGAGGGCTCTGAGCCCTCCCGCAGCCCCGAGGACCACCACCTCCCGGGGCTTTTTAAAATTAATGACAACCTGTGTGGGGGGCTCCAGCCCCCACACGCCCGGGACCGCCACCTCCCGGGGCACTAAACATTTAAATATGGGGGTCCGTTACGGACCCCAGAGCCCCGGGGACCACCACCTCCCCGGGGCTTTGAACTGAATTGGAGGGGGCCGCGCGGCCTCCTCCTGGAGCCCTTGATGGCCCTGGGGACCACCACCCCCCAGGGCCGGCTCCTGCAGTGTCCCGGGTGCCTACCCCGGGACACTGTAGTTTGCTATGGCAGGACGGAGCCTCGCGGCTCCCGTCCTGCCATAGCAAACTGCTTTGGATATTGGAAGAGAGAGCAGGAAACCTGCTCTCTCTTCCAATATCCAAAGCACATTGCTTTCCACATGGGGAGCAGCATGTCAGCTGCTCCCCATGTGGAAAAGCAATGCCGGCTCCCAAGGGACGCGGGGAGCCGGCGGGACTGTGGGGGATTGGGGACCCCCCACAGTCCCCAACGGAGAGGGCCAGCCCCGGGGGATGGGGTCCCCGGGGCAAGTAGTGGCTCGGGAGGGGGCCACGTGGCCCCCTCCCCAAAAAAGAAAAAAAAAATAGAAAGGCCAGCCCCGGGGATGGGGTCCCCGGGGCCTTAAAATGGCCAGAGGAGGGGGCCACGCTGCCCCCTCAAAATAATAAATAAAGAGGCCATGCCCCGGGGGATGGGGTCCCCGGGGCCAATACAGGCCAAGGGAAGGGGGCCACGCGGCCCCCTTCCCGTTTTTTTTTGGGGTAATTAAAAAGGGGTAAGGCCCTGGGGGATGGGGTCCCCAGGGCCCAAAAACAGAAAAAAGGAAGGGGGCCACACAGCCCCCCTTCAGGGGACAAAAAAAACAACAACAAAAAAAAACGATCGGGCCCGCAGGCCCCGCCCCCTTACTTCACCACTCTGCAAACGCGCCCCTGGCGCGTTTGCAGAGGGGAACAAATTCACCTTGAATACTGGGGGTCCCTGGGGCCAACTAGCCCACCAGGAACCTCCAGTATGCGCCAGGGGCTGCCTTGCAGAGACGTGTAGAGAGGCCACACCCCTTTTACACCTCTCTGCAACGCAGCTCTGTGGCGCTTTTTGGAGATATATGGTGGGCTAGTTGGACTCCGGGGACCCTCAGGATTCAAGGGGACTTAATCCCCCAAATTAAAACGCGCCACGGGCGCGTTTGCACAGTGGTGAAGGGAGGGGCGGGGCTTCAGGTGACATGTGTGCAAACAGGCCCCGTGGCGCGTTTTAAGATGGGGAATTAAATCCCCTTCAATCCTGAGGGTCCCTGGGGCCAACTAGCCCAACAGGTACATCCAGAATGCGCCACAGAGCTGCGTTGCAGAGAGGTGTAAAAGGGGTGTGGCCTCTCTACACGTCTCTGCAACGCAGCCCCTGGCGCATATTGGAGGTTCCTGGTGGTCTAGTTGGCCCTTAGGGACCCTCAGGATTCAAGGGGACTTAATCCCCAACTTAAAACACGCCACGGGGCGCGTTTGCAAAGATGTCACCTCAGGCCCCGCCCCTCCCTTCACCATTGTGCAAATATTCCTCTAAAATCAGCCGAAATAGGAATTCCGATTTACTCACCTGTTATAAGGAGAGACCTCAGTGCTGTATCTTTCAGCCCAGTACTGGTCCTGAAAAGTAATTTTAACCGTACTTACCAGTAACTTGAATTTCCTTCCATAGGCTAACATTGACTGGTTTCACTTGGAAATTCTTCTAAGTGTGGAGTTTTGGAACTTTAAAATATTCCTCTAAAATCAGCCGAAATACGAATTCCGATTTACTCACCTGTTATCAGGAGAGACCTCAGTGCTGCATGTTTCAGCCCAGTACTGATCCTCAAAAGAAATTTTAACCGTACTTACCGGTAACTTGAATTTCCTTCATAGGCTAACATTGACTGGTTTTCAGCAAAAAAGTTTCAAAGTGTTGATTTTCACAAACTACAAATATTCCTTAAAAATCGCCTGTATGACTTAAACGCATTCTTTCAACTGTTTACAGGAGATGCACAAGTGCTGGATCCAGGATCCAACACTGAGTAAGAAAAAGTAACGATAACAGTTTTTACCTGCTAAGTGAATTTCCTTCCATAGGATAACATTGGTGATTCTATGAGAAAAAGTTTCTAAGTGTCAACTTTTAAAATACAATAATATTCCTTAAAAATCACGACTGTAACCAAAACGCTTTTACTCAACTGTTTACAGGAGATGAACCAGGACTGAATCTAGGATCCAGTCCTGTGGTTAGAAAAGTAATCCATAAAGTAACTAATTGCATTTAACTAGAAATTCACATTGAGCTGAATGTTGCATTGTGTTTGAAAATGTGTTGCCCATTGCAACAACTGTAACTACTGTACTTAAAAGTCTATTGCCTATCTGCAAAGTATTTAAACTAAAGTAATTCATTAAGAGAAAGTATTTTTTGTAATGTAATGTATAATGTAATTACAATGTAATTTAAAAAATAAAATATGTAAAAAAAAAAAATTCTAAAAATGTACTAAATCAGTATGAAAAAAATTAATATAACAATTAATACATTTAAAAATTGTCATTTACAAAACCTTTGAAATTCACTAAAAAAAACGTAGGTTTCAGGCACGTTATAGTTAGAAATTAGCATTTAAAAAACCTTTGAAATTCACTGAAAAAACCATAGGTTTCAGACACGTTATAGTTACAAATTAGCATTTAAAAAACCTTTGAAATTCACTGAAAAAACCATAGGTTTCAGACACGTTATAGTTACAAATTAGCATTTAAAAAACCTTTGAAATTCACTGAAAAAACCATAGGTTTTAGGGACAGTTATAGTTACTTGGACATTGCACTCGTACAAAACCCGTGAAATTCCCCCGTTATAGTTAGTTCAGCTAACTATAACTCGCGCCCGCAATGCACTGCTGATGACGTCACATATTACATCACTCATGACATGGTCAGTGACATCACTGATGACATCACTGATGACATCTCAAATGACATCACTGATGACATCATCCACGTGATAATCTGATGCACCTCCTCACACCCTAATATAATCTTTGATACACCCACTCTAAATTACAGACTGCCATTCGCAAAACCATAGACACTCCAACACCAATAACCACATACCCACTCACTGATTCTTAGGTCTACACACACACATCCACTCACTCAGCCGTACAGTCACTCATACTTACGGTCACTCAGTACAGGACTATCATATGCACTCTTACTCCTATATAGACACTCAAACAACGCCACTCATCCATAGAGGTACTCACACACCTAGTCAGTCATGCAAATAATTAAACACACTGCCATTTACTCACCTATACAGTTATACACACACCAGCTCACTTACTCATACAAATAGTAGCACATTGTTACTCTCTTATACAATCACTGATACAAGCACACACTCATCCATACAGCCACTATCACAATCACTCACTCTCGCTTATAGCTATTTATATACTCCAACACACATATATACTGCCTTTCACATATGTAGTTACTCACACATGTACCACTGGGACATACATTCACTCACTAACACACTCTTACACACACTTACCCACCCATACAGTCTATCACAGATGCACTCTTGAAACCATCCACCCAGTGAATCACCCACTCACACATCTTTGCACAGAGTCGCACACACCCCTCCCACACAAACACTCAGGCACCCATACAGATACTCACACAAGCATTCAATAACTCAAATAGACACTCATGTAGCTATTCACAAACACATGCAGCCACTTACACAGCAACAGACAGACGGATACAGACATTCACCCAGTTTAGTCACTAACCCATGCATTCAGTACGATACGTTAAATCACTCACTTATACAGTCAGTCACGCACCTACTAAATCATCCATACAGACACTTACACACCCACTCATTCTTCAATACGTCTTTTCCTATATATATTAAAAATATTTAAACTTTAGAGAAACACACAGTCACTGGATGATGTCATCAGTGATGTCATTTGAGATGTCATCAGTGATGTCATCAGTGATGTCACTGACCATGTCATGAGTGATGTAATATGTGACGTCATCAGCAGTGCATTGCGTGGGCACGAGTTATAGTTAGCTGAACTAACTATAACGGGGAATTTCACGGGTTTTGTACGAGTGCAATGTCCAAGTAACTATAACTGTCCCTAAAACCTATGGTTTTTTCAGTGAATTTTATATATATATATATATATATATATATACATATATATATATATAATATATATATATACATATATATATATCAAACATGAACACACTCCTTCTGGACTGCATGGGACCCTTGGAGAGTGGCGTGCACGCCGGCGGAGCACACCGGCTGTCTTAATCCTTCCGTACAACTCGCAATTCCGCGCGCTCTCAGAAAAGGAGGACTCTGTGGTCGTAGTGTCCACTGCTGTGTTTATTCACAACGCGTTTCGCTTTCCCTGAAAGCTTGATCACGTGAACCGTGCAACCAATGTGGGCAACAATTATAGAGAGTCAATGGCAATGAAAATAAACAACGGACATACATATTAGTAGCGGCAGCCATCTTGGAATGGTTAAAAACTGAATAATACATTCCTATTGTACTACACACATGGATAGTAGAAGTATCAGACAGTCAATTGTAAAATACAAATTGCAAAACGATGTGCCCAGTCAGTAGTGACAGAGATCGAAATAAGACATGCTCATGATTAGCAACAAAATGCACAACTAAGTGAGACATTTATAGGTAGTCCAATAAAGTTACAAGTGAAATGGGCTACTCCGCACCCGGTCTTCTAAAATGCAAAGCGGCTGTGCCTAAGGTACCTCTAATCAAAATAATCCTTGATGCATCTCACTACCAGCTGTAAATTATATATATAACCGTGTCTGTAAAACCTACTGCTGAAAAGGTATCAGATGTACGATATGTGCGTTAACATGGAGATGTCCGCCACAAACCTTTTACCTATGCTCGGCCAGTGCCAAAATTGGTATCAAAAAAATATATCAACAGTAAGATAGATCCCCAAGTGGGAAGAGTTGTCATCCATGTAGACAACACTCAAGTCGGCCAAGCAGTGTCATCGTACATTGTCAATAAAGTTACAAAGTTGTGAGCACACAACCCTGCTCATCACGCGATCTTCTACAATGCAGAATGGCTGTGCCTGTGCTCACCTATGTGGCGCGTGAGCATACAGACACGTGGTGGACTCAAAAAAATATATATATGTACTTTCAGAACAACAGCTGCGTAGAAAACATGTGTGCCCTCCTGTATCATACTTGTTGTAGGTGTACTACAACAACATCAAAAGCAGTTCTCCTATGTGCATATGGGCAAGTGCTCAATGTACATCTCACACATGTATGCAAGTCCAAATAGAACACCATCATAGCCACAAACTCAAAAAAACGTTACCGACATACTTCAATGTGACAATGTGCTCATGAAGAGAAAAAAGGTTGCACGGTTCACGTGATCAAGCTTTCAGGGAAAGCGAAACGCGTTGTGAATAAACACAGCAGTGGACACTACGACCACAGAGTCCTCCTTTTCTGAGAGCGCGCGGAATTGCGAGTTGTACGGAAGGACATATATATATATATATATATATATATATATATATATACACATATTATCTACTGGCGGTCGCCAGTAGATAGTTATAGTTAGGACCTATTTGCCATAGAAAATTCACAACATTCTATTTCCAATAACTTTGGCGCCGGTTGACAAATCTTCACGAAATTTTCAAAACTTATGGCTGGCTCCGGTCCGCTCCTATCCTGAAAGTCTCGGGGTGATTCGTCAAGTGGGGGCCGAGAAAAAAGGGGGGTCCCAAAACGTGTTTTCCCCATGCAATTTTACATAGGAACCTTTAGTCGCAGCTACAGCCCGAACTGCTGAACGGAATTACACCAAATTTGGCAAAAAGGTAGCCCTTGGTTTAGAGTCGTGCCTTTTGGTTAAATGGTGTAAATCCGTTCAGTAGTTCCTGAGAAAATCAAAAGTAAAATCACATATATATCTGGGCGGAGCCTAACCACACATGTCATTGTGAGATCTGATTGGCTGTAAGCACTTCATCCTGGAATTGCTGGCAGCCATCTTGGGACCAATATACATGATAGTACCCCATTGAAATGCATTGTAGTGAATCAAAGATTTTGAGGGTTACCAAAAGGAGAACTATAAAGGGTGATAACAGACTTTAGTTACATTAGAATTCATTTGTTGATGGTACCATACTAATTTCAGGAATTGTGGTGTGTTCTAAGGTGATTTTACCCTGTGAAAAACCTTCTTCTGGGATATCATGAATCATGTTTGAGAGAAAACTATTTTCACATGCTTGTCCCATAGAGTTTTGGAAGGTGCTCCAGAAGCTTAAATGAGAGCATATTTTCTGTAAATTCACATTATCTTTCTCAGTCATGTGAGAATGAAGTCTGACATTCTCAGTAAAACATGTACATCCAACAAGGGCAGAGACTGTCAGTTGATTCCTTTGTGTTCTACTGCAGCTTCCCAGAGTGTTCTAAAGAACAACTAGAGTGCTAACAGCCTTACTTATGACAAAATTATGGCACACCTGAAGCCATCTTGATTAGAATAAACTGGTAACACTTAAAACATTTAATTTAAAAAGGAACAAAATGATGGTGTTCATTTTGTCATAGAAATTATGGTTAGTGCTGTAGAAAGAAAAATTAGGACATGTTTCAAGTGTGATCTCAAATATCTTCCTGTTATATTTCAACAGGAGCAGCCTGTCAGTTGATGCCTTTGTGTTCTACTGCAGCTTCCCAGAGTGTTCTAAAGAACAACTAGAGAGCTAACAGTCTTACTTATGACAAAATTATGGCACACCTGAAGCCATCTTGATTGGAATAAACTGGTAACACTTAAAACATTTAATTTAAAAGGAACAAAATGAGGGGTTCATTTTGCCATAGAAATGAACAACATTCCCAGCATGACCCCCTACACTACACAAGCACCACTGCACTACCCTAAACCCTAAAATACTACCCCCAGCACGACCCCCTTCACTACCTAAACACAACTGCACTACCCTAAACCCTAAAACACTACCTCCAGCACGACCCCCTACACTACACAAACACCACTGCACTAACATAAACCCTAAAACACTACCCCCAGCACGACCCCCTACACTACCCAAACACCACTGCATTACCCTAAACCATAAAACACTACCCCCAGCACGACCCCCTACACTACCCAAACACCACTGCCATACCCTAAACCCTAAAACACTAACCCCAGCATGAACCCCTACACTACCCAAACACCACTGCACTACCCTAAACCCTAAAACACTACCCCCAGCACTACACCCTACACTACACAAAAACCACTGCACTACCCTAAACCCTAAAACACTACCCCAGCACTACCCCTACACTACCCAAACACCACTGCACTAACATAAACCCTAAAACACTACCCCAGCACAATCCCCTACACTACACAAACACCACTGCACTACCCTAAACCCTAAAACACTACCCCCAGCACGACTCCCTACACTACCCAAACACCACTGCACTACCCTAAACCCTAAATCTACCCCCACCACGACCCCCTACACTACACAAACACCACTGCACTACCCTAAACCCTAAAACACTACCCCCAGCACGACTCCCTACACTACCCAAACACCACTGCACTACCCTAAACCATAAAACACTACCCCCAGCATGACCCCCTACACTACACAAACACCACTGCACGACTCTAAACCCTAAAACACTACCACCAGCATGACCCCCTACACTACTCAAACACCACTGCACTACCCTGAACCCTAAAACACTACCCCAGCACGACCCCCTACACCACCCAAACACCACTGCACTACCCTAAACCCAAAAACACTACCCCCAGCACGACCCCCTACACTACCCAAACACCACTGCTCGACCCTAAACCCTAAAACACGACCCCCTACACTACACAAACACCACTGCACTACCCTAAACCCTAAAACACTAGAACCCAGCACGACCCCCTACAGTACACCAACACCACTGCACTACCCTAAACCCTAAAACACTACCCCCTACACTACACAAACACCACTGCACTACCCTAAACCCTAAAACACTATCCCCAGCACGACCCCTACACTACACAAACACCACTGCACTACCGTAAACCCAAAACACTACCCCAGCACTACCCCCTATACTACACAAACACCACTGCACTACCCTAAACCCTAAAACACTACCCCCAGCATGACCCCCTACACTACACAAACACCACTGCACTACCCTAAACCCTAAAACACTACCCCAAGCACGACCCCCTACACTACCCAAACACCACTGCCATACCCTAAAACACTACCCCCAGCATGAATCCCTACACTACCCAAACCCCACTGCACTACCCTAAACCCTAAAACACTACCCCCAGCACTAACCCCTACACTACACAAACACCACTGCACTTCCCTAAACCCTAAAGCACTACCCAGCACTACCCCCTACACTACCCAAACACCACTGCACTAACATAAACCCTAAAACACTACACCAGCACAACCCCCTACACTGCACAAACACCACTGCACTACCCTAAACCCTAAAACACTACCCCCAGCACGACTCCCTACACTACCCAAACACCACTGCACTACCCTAAACCCTAAATCTACCCCCAGCATGACCTCCCACACCACACAAACACCACTGCACTACCCTAACCCCTAAAACACTACCCCCAGCACGACCCCCTACACTACCCAAACACCACTGCACTACCCTAAACCCTAAAACACTAACCCCAGCATGACCCCCTACACTACCCAAACACCACTGCACTACCCTATACCCTAAAACACGACCCCCTACACTACACAAACACGACTGCACTACCCTAAACCCTAAAACACTACCCACAGCATGACCCCCTACACTACACACACACCACTGCACTACCCTAAAAACTAAAACACTACCCCCTACAGTACACAAACACCACTGCACTACCCTAAACCCTAAAACACTACCCCCAGCATGACCCCCTACACTACACAAACACCACTGCACTACCCTAAACCCCCTACACTATACAAACACCACTGCGCTACTCTAAACCCTAAAACACTACCCCCAGCACGACCCCCTCACAACACAAACACCACTGCACTACCCTAAACCCTAAATCTACCCCCAGCACGACCCCCTCACTACACAAACACCACTGCACTACCCTATACCCTAAAACACGACCCCCTACACTACACAAACACGACTGCACTACCCTAAACCCTAAAACACTACCCACAGCATGACCCCCTACACTACACAAACACCACTGCACTACCCTAAACCCTAAAACACTACCCCATACAGTACCACAAACACCACTGCACTACCCTAAACCCTAAAACACTACCCCCAGCATGACCCCCTACACTACACAAACACCACTGCACTACCCTAAACCCCCTACACTATACAAACACCACTGCACTACTCTAAACCCTAAAACACTACCCCCAGCACGACCCCCTCACAACACAAACACCACTGCACTACCCTAAACCCTAAATCTACCCCCAGCACGACCCCCTACACTACCCAAACACCACTGCCATACCCTAAAACACTACCCCCAGCATGAACCCCTACACTACCCAAACACCACTGCACTACCCTAAACCCTAAAACACTACCCCCAGCACTAACACCTACACTACACAAACACCACTGCACTACCCTAAACCCTAAAACACTACCCAGCACTACCCCCCTACACTACCCAAACACCACTGCACTAACATAAACCCTAAAATACTACCCCAGCACAACCCCCTACACTACACAAACACCACTGCACTACCCTAAACCCTAAAACACTACCCCCAGCACGACTCCCTACACTACCCAAACACCACTGCACTACCCTAAACCCTAAATCTACCCCCAGCACGACCCCTACACTACCCAAATACCACTGCACTACCCTAAACCATAAAACACTACCCCCAGCATGACACCCTACACTACACATACACCACTGCACTATCCTAAACCCTAAAACACTACCACCAGCATGACCCCCTACACTACTCAAACACCACTGCACTACCCTAAACCCTAAAACACTACCCCAGCACGACCCCCTACACTACCCATACACCACTGCACTACCCTAAACCCTAAAACACAACCCCCAGCACGACCCCCTACACTACTGCACTACCCTAAACCCTAAAACACTACCCCCAGCATGACCCCCTACTCTTCCCAAACACCACTTCACTACCCTAAACCCTAGAAAAGAAACCCCCACCCCATGCCCAATCCCCCTTACCTCTCACTCCTCATGGTTCCTCTCTCCTCGTGGTTCCTGCTTCACGTCGTCTCTGAGGGGCGGTGCACGTCGTTGTGAGGAAACGGAACAGCCTCTGTTTTCTTACAATGACGTGGATCATCTACATGTTTTTTAGAACGCATGGTCATTTACCATACATACCTTTACAACAAAATTCGTTGTAAAGGCATGCGTGGTAAATGACCATGCATTCTAAAAAAATGCGTAGTAATGACTTTGCGATGTATAACGCATGCGTGTTAATGCATGCGTTGTAATGGTATCGCGAAGTAAAAAAGTAGTTGTAACGGCTGCTTACCGAACGAAGCTGGCCCCTGTTCTTCAGTGAGACGTTTATTTGATTAATTAGGAGGAAGGAATGTGGTTTTTTTACAGAAAAGTGCATTCCCGGCTGTTGTATTGTGAAAGTGTCCGCGTGGCCTGGTTTCACTTCCGGTGAGAGAGGGAAAGAGTCTGTTTGGATCTAAAGGAGTTCTGTTGTCGGACGGGGCTGGCCCGAAACGTCATCAGAAAACATAGCTAATGGAAAGCATCCTCCCTGAAGTGTGGAGCAGTGCCATGAGAGGTCAACGAGTGTGCGTCCCACCGCAGTATGACCGTACCGCGTGACCCATGTGCCACCTCCAGGGTACGGGAGGCAGAAGCGGCATCGCAGGTCCTCTTGAAGACCGTTGTAGCACTAATTCTACATTTTAGTACTAGGGCATTTTAACTTTGTTGTTCCTGCCAGATACAAAGAGAAGATCGTGTGTTATTCAGTGCCCTCGTTACCTTTTTGTGGGTTGTGGTGCTTGTCACTTCGCTGCCCCGCCGGTGCACACGACTGGGCACCCCACCTCGTGTGCCATCTGCAGGGCCTCTGCCCTCTGATCACTGGTTTTGGTTTCTGGAGTGGCAACATAAACAGTTGCTCCCAAAGGACTAGCCTGAACACTTAGGTGAATATCCCCTGCACCAGCATTCCACGGAAATTCTTTCCTAGCTCTCCCACGTCAACGAGGACGTCATAATAGCATGGCTCCGCTCGCGACACCGTATGACGTCATCGGAGCCATAAGAGGACCTCGTCGGCGTGCTGACATCAGTTCCACCCATTTTTTCCGTGCCACCGAGGCAAACAGGCGGACCGAGACATTTTCACATGTATACATAGTATAATAAATATATATATATATTCACTGAAAAAACCATAGGTTTCAGGCACGTTATAGTTAGAAATTAGCATTAAAAAAAAAACCTTAGAAATTCACTGAAAAAACCATAGGTTTCAGGCACGTTATAGTTAGAAATTAGCATTTAAAAAACCTTAGAAATTCACTGAAAAAACCATAGGTTTCAGGGGCGTTATAGTTAGTTGGACATTTCACTCGTACAAAACCATAGAAATTCCCCCGTTATAGTTAGTTCAGCTAACTATAACTCGCGCGCCCGCAATGCACTGCTGATGACGTCACATATTACATCACTCATGACATGGTCAGTGACATCACTCATGACATCACTGATGACATCTCAAATGACATCACTGATGACATCATCCTTGTGATAGAGTGGCAGACCTCCTCTCACCCTAATATAACCTTTGATACACACACTCAAAAATACAAACTGACATTTTCAAAACATTGGACATACCAATACCAGTTACAACACACCTATTCATTAATTCCAAGATCTACACACACATCCACTTGTTTACCAACAGTCCCTATACAGTCACTCATACATGTACTCACTCATCATATGTACTCATACACCTAAACATCCTGTTACACACCGCCACTCATCCTTAGAGTTACTCACACACATAGTCACACATGCAAACAAAGTATCAAACATCCATTTACTTGCATATACAGTTATACACACACTACCACACTTACTTCTACAGAAACTTACACATACTTACTCTCTTAAACAATCACTTATAGAAACACCTACTTATTTGTACAGGAACTCTTCCAATCTCTCACTCTCACATATACTCACTTATATACACTAATACTCACATATACTAGTTTAAAACATATGTAGTTACTCATAAAGACACTATTGAGACAGTCATTCACTCACTAACACACCCATACACACACTCATCCACCTATACAGTCCTGCATACATGCTGTCTTCAACACATACAAACAGTGAGTCACTCATTCATGCATCTATGCACTAAGTAATACCCCCACCGAACCATACAGACACTCAGACACTCATACTGATACTCAAAAAACCAACTAATAACCCATATAGACACTCATGTAGCTACTCACCAACCCATGCAGCCACTTATACACAAAGTGAGAGACTGATACAGATATTTTCATATTTAAACATTACTCACTAACCCATGTATTCACTAAGATACACTTAATCAGTCAGTTATACAATCAATTTTACAAAAAAATCATCCATTTAGACACTTATATACCCATTTATTCTTCCATCGACCTTGAGATATACATATATAAAACATATTTAATTTTCAGAAAAACACACATTCACTGGATGATGTCATCAGTGATGTCATCAGTGATGTCATTTGAGATGTCATCAGTGATGTCATGAGTGATGTCACTGACCATGTCATGAGTGATGTAATATGTGACGTCATCAGCAGTGCATTGCGGGTGCGCGAGTTATAGTTAGCTGAACTAACTATAACGGGGGAATTTCTATGGTTTTGTACGAGTGAAATGTCCAACTAACTATAACGCCCCTGAAACCTATGGTTTTTTCAGTGAATTTCTAAGGTTTTTTAAATGCTAATTTCTAACTATAACGTGCCTGAAACCTATGGTTTTTTCAGTGAATATATATATATATATACATATATATATATATATCTTTCTGTAATCCCGAATGTCAACATCCCCTGCGGCGCAACACCAGGGCACAGACTCCAGAAGCTGGTATGAAAATCATCAAAGGTTTATTCGAGCATCAAGGTCCAAATGACGCGTTTCGGCTGCCAGACATGCAGCCTTGATCACATAGCGTGCTGTGAACTCATTAGTGACATATATACAGGTGAGTGAAGTAGTCTGCTTACTATGTCAACTACAATGAGATGGCATTTTCCCACATTTTACTACATAGATCACATGTAGGCAATTTACTTTACTTGCCAAATAACATGATTGTGACATGGTCAGGCATGGATAGGCATAAAGGACAGACTTGCAACTGAAAACTGAGATCTATGTATTTCCTCTCACAAATTCAAACACACACATATTGAAAAATTCTAATATTCAGAAATTAATCACATTTCACGACTTATAAACGTAGAAGACCTCATTTATGTTGAAACAAAAAAGATGTGTTATATTATTCAAGTAAATTCACCTTCTTTTATCTAATTGGATAAAGGCAGCAACATACTTAGCCAGTGTCGACCGGACTATAAAAACAATACAGGCCATAGTGGTCCTAATATGACAACAACGGTGACATGGGCATGAGATAAGGTACGATATGCCACGCATCGTGACGGATATATGTGGTCGTGAACAGAAAAGTGAGTTTAAAAGCGTGACAGTTTTCAGGACTTGCACTAGATCAATTTCAAGGTGCCTCAGTGGGTGGGTATTGCCACATTAAAATATAAGGCGGGAAACAAATAGGCCAGAGACTACTGAAGAGTGGTGACACCATTAACAATGGTGAGTGAGAGGAAGTAGGGGAGTGCCAAAGGAAGAAAGGAGGGGACGTGCGTGATGAGTGCACATTTACGCTAGTAGTGGTATTAAGTGTGAAGTAAAAGTCCCCTCCAGTCTATGAGAGCAGTGGTTAAAAAAGAGTCATACACACTGTGAAAATGATGTGTGAACATACTCCACAATCTAAGCAACCTACCCAATGCGTGGTGACTGCCGCAGCAGTACACCAACTTAGTTAACACCTGAACAAAATGATATCAGATATGTGGCAATCAAACAAACGAAAAGATAAGAAACAAGAATAAGAAAAAGAAAAAATATACTAACTGCATAAATGCGCAAAGGCAAAACATAATGGAAGCTCACTATGTGGCCTGATGAAAATAAAGAAACCTGCACAGAGCGGTGTAATTTCTATCATTTCATACGTTAATGGCAGTTCAACCACACAGAACATGATGAGTGAAACTAAAGGCTTAACAGACGGTGTCTGTTGTCGTTTACAGAAAGAGATGTAAATCCTCACTCGTGTTCAGGCCCGTCGGTGTTTTGGTGTTGAAACCTAAAATGTATTTGCTTTCCATTTGGCGTAGCAATTCTTCACGGTTGCCACCACGTCTCGAAATGGGTATGCAGTCAATGACTGAGTATTTTAGATGTTCCAGGTTGTTGGAATGTACCTCCTTAAAATGCCTTGCTACTGGGTAGGTGGGATCAGTATTCACAATGGCTCTAAGGTGTTGTAAGATGCGCATGTGGACTGGCAGCTTAGTGCTCCCAATGTATCTCAGCCCGCAGTCACATTCCAGGATGTAAACGGCAAATTCTGTTCTGCACGTCAAGTGGTGTTTGATGACTAATGGTGCTGATCTGAAAGTGGAATCTAGCTGTGTGATGTTTTTACCAAATTTGCAGGCTCTGCAACTGTTGCATTTAAAGAACCCTTTCCTATCAGTGAGCCAGTTAGTTGTGGTGATTAGTTCAGGGCTATTCTTCACTAGTGCATCTCGCATGGAACGCGCACGTTGGAATGTGATGTCAGGAAATGGAGTGACTAGAGGGCCTAGTGTTGGGTCCGATTTAATAATACACCAATGTCTATTAATAGCTGACTTGATAGCTCTTACTTCAGTATTGTATGTTATAATGAGTCTCGTACTGACTGTTTGTGTAAGTTCTGCTGTGGTGTTGTTAGTGCTAACAGACTCAGTGATGCGAGTACCCATGAGTAGTGCCTCCCGTGGTTGTGCATTGGCTCGCTCAATGGCTTTGTAGATGTTTGCTTTCGAGTAGCCTCTTGTTCTAAATCAATTGGATGCCTCCTTCTGACAGTCCGAAAGATCTTCTGGGGAACTACAGATCCTCCGTAACCTAAGCATTTCCCCATATGGGGATGCTCGCTATTAAATGCCTAGGGTGAAAACTAGAGGCGTGTAGGACCGAGTTACCTGCTGTGCTTTTTCTGTGTAGTTTAGACTGGATAGTGTCATTTAGAGATGTAAACTGTGACGTCCAGGAACTCAATGGATGTGCTGCTCATGTTTGCATTGAATTCCAAATTAAGGTTATTGGCATTGATCTCAGTGATGAATGAACTAGCACTCTCAACATCGCCTTTCCAGATTAAAAACACATCATCTATGTACCTAAGCCAGGTAATGATATTGTCATGCCATGCAGATGAGTGCTTGATCTGAAGGACCTGTTCCTCCCACCAGAGTTGTTGATATATAGATTTGTTAAACAAAAAATAATTATGAGTTAGACACCACTCAATGAGACATAGAAGCATTACATTGTGCTTATGGCATTGTATGGGGTTTTTGTCCAGAAAGTGCTTGCAGGCAGCTAGTCCGTCATTGTGGCGAATACTAGTGTAAAGAGACGTGATATCAAGTGAGATTAAAAGGTAATCACTTTGCCAAGTAATGTCTTTGATTTTGGACAAAAAAAAATATATATATTTAGTTATAGTTAGGACCTTGTTTCAATTCAAATAGCTTTTAATCTTTTGCCAATATCTTTGGCGCCGTTTGATGAATCTTCGCGAAAGTTTAAAAACTAGTGGCCTGCTCCTGTCAGCTCCTGTCTTGAAAGTTTCAGGGTGATTCGTCAAGCGGGGGCCGAGATAAACGGGGGGTCCCAAAATGCATTTTCCCCATGTTAATTTCCATAGGAAACTTTAGACAAAGCTACAGCCCGAACTGCTGTACGGAATTACACCACATTTGGCAAAAAGGTAGCCCTTGGTTCAGAAAGAGCCCTTTCTTTAAAATGGTGTAAATCCGTTCAGTAGTTCCTGAGAAACTAGAAAAAGAAAAATATCAATATCTGAACACCGAGGAGGAGTCGCGACTCCTCCGGGGCACGAGCTCCACTCCGATTGGCTGCCCGAAACCCGTCCAAAACCGGTCCCAGGATACTTGATTCCGGTCCAGGGAAGACATGGCTTGGCAGTTCGGTCTGGGATGTTCCCATGAGGCACAGGGTCAAGACTGATTTGCATATGGCTTTGTCTGAACTGGGGTGGCAAAGTGAGCTAAAGAATGATAATGGATTTAACCCACATCTGTGACTGGGGGTGAGTGTTTGAAAAGCTTCAGCACTCCATCCATCATCTCCTTGTGTTTGCTTTGTTCGCCCTAAGTTGGCAGGGTATGCCCAGACGTGGGTCCCTTGCTCGCTTTGCCACTGGATTCAAGCTAGCCTGGCTGATGAGGGCTGTTAGCCCGAAACCAGTCCCAGGATGCTTGATTCCGGTCCAGGGAAGACATGGCTTGGCAGTTCGGTCTGGACTGTTCCCATGAGGCACAGGGTCAAGACTGATTTGCATATGGCTATGTCTGAACTGGGGTGGCAAAGTGAGCTAAAGAATGATGATGGATTTAACCCAGATCTGTGACTGGGGGTGAGTGTTTGAAAAGTTTCAGCACTCCGTCCATCATCTCCTTGTGTTTGCTTTGTTCGCCCTAAGTTGGCTCAGAACTAGGCTCAGTCCCAGCTACCCCAACTCCCAGCATAGTTGTGTTTGGCTGACACCCCGTACATTAGGTTTTCATAAATGTGGTTCATGTGGTGCGTGTCGCTGGGCTTCCGTCCATATTAAGGAGTTCTCAGGTCCCAATAGGACATATACGATCAGACACAATATTAATTGTCATACGAAATTTACGGTGTATATCTTAGAGTGCATTTGTGGATGCAAGTATGTGGGAAGTACGATCAGACCCGTAAAAGAGACAATCATGGAACATATCCGTGCAGTCAAGCTTAGAGACCCTCGATACCCAATGGCCTTACATGTATGGGAGTGCCCCTCGCAGGGCCCTCATAAACATTTTGTGTTTTATGGAATTGATGTAACAAATCAGAGCCCAAGGGGTGGGAACCGAGAACTCAGACTGAGACGTTCAGAGGCTCTCTGGATTATGCGCCTTAAGACTTATGAACTAGGTCTTAACAGCGACCGGGAGATGCATTATTTCCTGGGGGATTGAATTTTGATTGGGACCAGTCGGATTTTGATTCAGAGGGGCCCCCTCTCTTAAGGTTGTTTGTGTGTTTTAAACACGGATTTATTGCGGGAGTGCTATCTATGTACCTTGAGTTATCTGGACAGTTTTGGACGATAGACCCTCCAACATGTCATACCAAAGTAAATCCCCCCCCTGAAATATGTGTGTACCATCCTCATGCATGAGCATGATCACTGCAACATATTAATTACCTGTATAAGTAATATGCCTTAAAGACATAAGTGTATGACGGGTTGCGAGCATCCTATGCATTATACATACATCACCTTAACTCGTTGAGTCATTTTAACTACTCAAGTATTCTGAACTGTAAGGTGTAATAAACGTTTTGGATATTTTATTTGTATATGTGTATGGATTTGCATATATGATTGATAAGATTACTGCCGATATACTGGATTAAGTTTTGAGGCATTTGTTTAGATTTACATAATTAATATTATTGAGCATCTAGTATGATATTGATCGGAAAATTTCTCCCTAGCTTAACTAAATGTACTTAATGTCCTTTTGGATTTATATATGTTAAAATTGTGTTTTGGCATGTATATCATATAGGTATCCTGATGTATTGACTTGTTTGTAATGATTAGCTGGTCTGTCCTTTCGGTTGTGTTTGAAACAAGCCTTATATCGTTATGTGATCTATGTTCTAACTTACGTGCTAAGGATACTTCAGTGATTTTAATTCTACCTTCTTTACTACTTTTCATCTTTTCCCCTTTTTATTCGATCTTAACGGGATGTAGTAGTTTATTTTAATTATAAGCCTCGTGAAAGGGTATATGTTTACTCCCAAGATGGTGGTGTCCTATTGCTCATTACTATAATTTACGGTCTAGCGCTTTACACGGGTTTCAACATAAATTAACTTCCGGGTTCTCGTACAACCATATCCGGTTGATAGAGATCCCGAGATTACATTGGTCGTGTTGGCTTACTCGCCACGGGTGAGTGTTTGTTTGCCTGATGGGTGGTTGGACTGAATCCGGTGCTTTACTGCAAGATTGTTACACCGCTTGCGGCTGCGAGTTGAGTTATTAAATGGCTCTATCCCTTCTTTTTAAATATCTTTTCAGTCTGGGTCTAGTCGGCTTACTCCGCCGCCTGCTTCTATATAGTGGGTACTCAGAATGAGAGTGCCGCACGAAGGTACAAGATTAATGGGCTGAGAGGCTCGGATCAGATATTATCTGGATTGAAGGTAAGATCTGACTTACCAAATATATAGGAGGTCACATGTTGAATATATGACTGTATGGTCGAATGTGACGGTTTTATTGTTGATATGGATGCAAGGATGATTAGGTGTATATCTATATGAGAACCCTATATCAACGGATTCATGATAGGGCGTGGCTGTCCCTCTCTTTCAGATTAAAGAATTTGAATTAATTTTATACGAGGTGAAAGACTGATAAATGCCCAACTGGGTTGGAATTATCACCGGTGGAGAGGTGAGCTATCAATTTGATTGGAATCATATTTTGGGCTTAATTGGCCTTTAGTATAGAATTATCTTGCGATATTTGCTTGATAAGAAAAAATCTCTTGTGATACTTGTTTGACAAGAAAATCTCTTCCTGACTGGAATGTTTTTATGCCTTATGATATAGACTGGGAGCTGCAATCAATTGTGCGGGAAGGTACGTGGTTGCATAGGTGCTAGCTTGCTTAGCTGCCTATTTGTTTGTGAGCACCTTTGATTGCCACCGACACCGGGATTTTTTAGGCATTGGGTTCTTTAAGGTTGCGAAGTTATTTAGCAAATACGTATTAATCATTTACCGTTTTGGGGGTAATTGCAGCATTACGCTCATTCTTGACACTTGGGTGATGTACGTTTTACATTTGTGGTTTGTCTAGGGTTATAATTCTCTCACATATTGACTCTTATGTTTGTGTAATTTTGGGTTTAGCGTTTAGTTTTTAACGTTTGTGACATGATAAGGCAAGTAGTCTTATGTTCTGTTCTACATCTGCTATATGATGCAGAATTTCCTCTGTCCTTTCCTGCTTTACTCTGTCTACTGGCAGGTGATGATACTGTGAATTCTGATTAACACGTGACCAAACAGGAGTATAATGTTTATAAATGTTTTTAATGAATAATGTGATGGTTTGCTTTGGGGTGTTTCTTTCTGGTTTTCTTTCTGTCTTTTCTGATACCCTAGGGGTGTAATGCACACCCGATAATGTAATTAGAACACGGGTGTGTGATAATACAATTTGTCTTTCACTTACAGTCATCTTGTGCGAAAGGTGACATGTTTTACTTTCTGTATTGCTCCCCAGCCCTGAAGAAGTCATGGGGATATTACCCACTGACAAAACGCGCGTTGGCTGGTTTGCGCAAGAAAACTCATATTAAAATCGACCCACAATGGATCAAGGATTTGTCTCGATTTTGTAAATTCCAGGAACGGTGTCATATACCTTTTACTTTTGCGTGAGCATAGGATTTGTTATCTTGTTAAGCTAAAGAATGATGATGGATTTAACCCAGATCTGTGACTGGGGGTGAGTGTTTGAAAAGTTTCAGCACTCCGTCCATCATCTCCTTGTGTTTGCTTTGTTCGCCCTAAGTTGGCAGGGTATGCCCAGACGTGGGTCCCTTTCTCACTTTGCCACTGGATTCAAGCTAGCCTGGCTGATGAGAGCTGTTAGCCTGAAACCGGTCCCAGGATGCTTGATTCCGATCCAGGGAAGACATGGCTTGGCAGTTCGGTCTGGACTGTTCCCATGAGGCACAGGGCCAAGACTGATTTGCATATGGCTATGTCTGAACTGGGGTGGCAAAGTGAGCTAAAGAATGATGATGGATTTAACCCAGATCTGTGACTGGGGGTGAGTGTTTGAAAAGTTTCAGCACTCCGTCCATCATCTCCTTGTGTTTGCTTTCTTCGCCCTAAGTTGGCAGTGTATGCCCAGACGTGGGTCCCTTGCTCACTTTGCCACTGGATTCAAGCTAGCCTGGCTGATGAGAGCTGTTAGTCCGAAACCAGTCCCAGGATGCTTGATTCCGGTCCAGGGAAGACATGGCTTGGCAGTTCGGTCTGTACTATTCCCATGAGGCTCAGGGTCAAGACTCATTTGCATATGGCTATGTCTGAACTGGGGTGGCAACGTGAGTTAAAGAATGATGATGGATTTAACCCAGATCTATAACTGGGGGTGAGAGTTTGAAAAGTTTCAGCACTCCGTCCATCATCTCCTTGTGTTTGCTTTTTTTGCCCTAAGTTGGCAGGGTATGCCCAGACGTGGGTCCCTTGCTCACTTTGCCACTGGATTCAAGCTAGCCTGGCTGATGAGGGCTGTTAGGCTGAAACCGGTCCCAGGATGCTTGATTCCGGTCCAGGGAAGACATGGCTTAGCAGTTCGGTCTGGACTGTTCCCAGGAGGCACAGGGTCAAGACTGATTTGCATATGGCTATGTCTGAACTGGGGTGGCAAAGTGAGCTAAAGAATGATGATGGATTTAACCCAGATCTGTGACTGGGGGTGAGTGTTTGAAAAGTTTCAGCACTCCGTCCATCATCTCCTTGTGTTTGCTTTGTTCACCCTAAGTTGGCAGGGTATGCCAAGACTTGGGTCCCTTGCTCACTTTGCCACTGGATTCAAGCTAGCCTGGCTGATGAGGCCGTTAGCCCGAAACCGGTCCCAGGATGCTTGATTCCGGTCCAGGGAAGACATGGCTTGGCAGTTCGTTATGGACTGTTCCCATGAGGCACAGGGTCAAGACTGATTTGCATATGGCTATGTCTGAACTGGGGTGGCAAAGTGAGCTAAAGAATGATGATGGATTTAACCCACATCTGTGACTGGGGGTGAGTGTTTGAAAAGTTTCAGCACTCCGTCCATCATCTCCTTGTGTTTGCTTTGTTCGCCCTAAGTTGGCAGGGTATGCCCAGACGTGGGTCCCTTGCTCACTTTGCCAATGGATTCAAGCTAGCCTGGCTGATGAGGGCTGTTAGCCCGAAACCGGTCCCAGGATGCTTGATTCCGGTCCAGGGAAGACATGGCTTGGCAGTTCGGTCTGGACTGTTCCCATGAGGCACAGGGTCAAGACTGATTTGCATATGGCTATGTCTGAACTGGGGTGGCAAAGTGAGCTAAAGAATGATGATGGATTTAACCCAGATCTGTGACTGGGGGTGAGTGTTTGAAAAGTTTCAGCACTCCGTCCATCATCTCCTTGTGTTTGCTTTCTTCACCCTAAGTTGGCAGGGTATGCCCAGACGTGGGTCCCTTGCTCACTTTGCCACTGGATTCAAGCTAGCCTGGCTGATGAGAGCTGTTAGCCCGAAACCGGTCCCAGGATGCTTGATTCCGGTCCAGGGAAGACATGGCTTGGCAGTTCGGTCTGGACTGTTCCCATGAGGCACAGGGGAAAGACTGGTTTGCATATGGCTATGTCTGAACTGGGGTGGCAAAGTGAGCTAAAGAATGATGATGGATTTAACCCAGATCTGTGACTGGGGGTGAGTGTTTGAAATGTTTCAGCACTCAGTCCATCATCTCCTTGTGATTGCTTTGTTCGCCCTAAGTTGGCAGGGTATGCCCAGACGTGGGTCCCTTGCTCACTTTGCCACTGGATTCAAGCTAGCCTGGCTGATGAGGGCTTTTAGCCCGAAAGCGGTCCCAGGATGCTTGATTCCGGTCCAGGGAAGACATGGCTTGGCAGTTCGGTCTGGAATGTTCCCATGAGGCACAGGGTCAAGACTGATTGCATATGGCTATGTCTGAACTGGGGTGGCAAAGTGAGCTAAAGAATGATGATGGATTTAACCCAGATCTGTGACTGGGGGTGAGTGTTTGAAAAGTTTCAGCACTCTGTCCATCATCTCCTTGTGTTTGCTTTCTTCGCCCTAAGTTGGCAGGGTATGGCCAGACGTGGGTCCCTTGCTCACTTTGCCACTGGATTCAAGCTAGCCTGGCTGATGAGGGCTGTTAGCCCGAAACCGGTCCCAGGATGCTTGATTCCGGTCCAGGGAAGACATGGCTTGGCAGTTCGGTCTGGACTGTTCCCATGAGGAACAGGGTCAAGACTGATTTGCATATGGCTTTGTCTGAACTGGGGTGGCAAAGTAAGCTAAAGAATGATGATGGATTTAACCCAGATCTGTGACTGGGGGTGAGTGTTTGAAAAGTTTCAGCACTCCGTCCATCATCTCCTTGTGTTTGCCAACACTCCAAACCAGGAAGTGTTGGCAGCCATCTTGTGACTCGGTAGAACCGAGTCACAAGAAAACAGTGAAAAAGAGGTTAAAAAACAAGAAAAGTGGGCAGGGTAGAAACACCCTGACCCCCTAGGCCTGCTGACCCCCAGGGCTGGGGTCGCGAATCCGGCAGAGAAAATAAAAAAAACAAAGCGCGGCCTCCCGAGGGCACTCACCAATTATGTTGCGGGGCCTGCGGGGGCCCCTGCAGCCCCGGGGACCGCCACCTTCTTGGGGCTTTATTTATAATGTGCAGGGGGCATGCGGCCCCCCCGCAGCCCCGGGGACCGCCACCTCCCCGGGGCATTATGAAATAAGTTTGGGGAGGCCTCGTGGGCCCCCCAAGCCCCGGGGACTGCCACCTCCCTGAGGCTGTACTAAATAATGTGTGTGGGGGGCTTGAGCCTCCCACACTGCCCTGGGGACCGCCACCACCCGGGGGCACTTAGTATTTATGTTATGGACCCCCAGGCCCCGGGGACCACCACCTCCCTGGGGCTGTACCAAATAATGTGAGTGGGGGGCTCGAGCCCCCCACACTGCCCCGGGGACCACCACCTCCCCGGGGCACTTTGTATTTAAATACGGGGGTCCGTTATTGACCCCCGGGCCCTGGGGACCACCACCTCCCCAGGGCTTTGCAAATGTTGGGAGGGAGGCCGTGAGGCCCCCCTCCTGGAGCCCTTGATGGCCCTGGGGACCGCCACCCCCCAGGGCCGGCTCCTGCAATGTCCCGGGGTGCTCACCCCCGGGACATTGCTGTTTGCTATGGCAGGGCGGGAGCCGTGTGGCTCCCGCCCTGCCATAGCAAACTCTGCTTCGGTTTTTGGAAGCGAGAGCAGGAAACCTGCTCTTGCTTCCAAAAACTGAAGCAGAATTGCTTTTGCACAAGGGGAGCTGCATGTCAGCAGCTCCCCTTGTGCAAAAGCAATGCCGGCTCCCGCAGGAGGCGGGCAGCCGGCGGGACTGTGGGGGCATTGGGGCTCCCACACATCATTTTAACAAAGCCCCGGGGGGTGGCGATCCCTGGGGCTGTGGGGGCCCCCGCGGGCCCCCGCATATATTTTTGCAAATGCCCCCGGGACCTGGCCCACCCGGGGGCCTCAATTAAATGAAGCGCAGGAGCCCGCGCTTCATTTTTTTTAAAATTTCGGCGGGATTCGCGGACCCAGCGCGTATTTCTCTGAAATAAAAAATAAAAAAATGCTTTTTTTGGCCCTGGGGGTCTTTGTGGGACCTCCTGAGCAGCCCTAGGGAGTCAGGGTGTTTCTACCCTGCCCCCTTTTCTTGTTTTTCACGTTTGTTTCCCTGTTTTCTTGTGACTCGGTTCTACCGAGTCACAAGATGGCTGCCAACACTTCCTGGTTTGGAGTGTTGACAGCCAATTAGAATAAAGCTCGTGGTCGGGAGGGTCTGCGGATCCACCGCGCCTCTAGATATCTAAATTTTTATTTTTTGATTTTCTCAGCAACTACTGAACGGATTTACACCATTTAAAAAAAAGGGCTCTTTCTGAACCAAGGGCTACCTTTTTGTCAAATTTGGTGTAATTCCATTCTGCAGTTCGAGCTGTAGCCGTGTCTAAAGTTTCCCATGGGAAATTGAATTTCCGACCTCTTTTTTTTAATTTCTCAGGAACTACTGAACGGATTTACACCATTTAACAAAAGGGCTCTTTCTGAACCAAGGGCTACCTTTTTGACAAATTTGGTGTAATTCCGTTCAGCAGTTCGAGCTGTAGCCGTGTCTAAAGTTTCCTATGGAAAATAACATGGAGAAAACACGTTTTGGGACCCCCTTTTTTCGGCCCTCGCTTGCGAATCACCCCGAAACTTTCAGGATAGGAGCTGACCGGAGCGGGCCACAAGTTTTGAAAATTTCGCGAAGATTCGTCAACCGGCTCTAAAGTTATTGGGAAAAGAAAAAACGCTTTTCCTATGGAAACTAGGTCCTAACTATAACTATCTACTAGCGACCGCCAGTAGATAATATATATATATATATATATATATATATATATATATATATATATATATATATATATATATATATATATATATATATTACCTACTGGCAGTCGCCAGTAGGTAGTTATAGTTACAACCTAGTTTCCATAGGAAAAGCATTTTTTGATTTGCTAATAAATTTGGCGTCGTTTGACGAGTCTTTATGAAATGTTGCAAAAAGTTGCACTTTTTAGGTTAGCTCCTATCGTGAAAGTTTGGGGGTGATTTGTCAAGCGGGGGCTGAGAAAAAGGGGGTCCCAAAACACGTTTTCTCCATGTTAATTTCCATAGGAAATTTTGCGACGATCTACAGCCTGAACTGCTGAACGGAATTACCTCAAATTTGGCAGAAAGGTAGAGCTTGGTTCAGAAAGCGACCTTTTTTTTAAATGGGGTAAATCCGTTCAGTAGTTTTTGAGAAATACAAAAATAAGAGTCAAAAAATCAATTTCCCATAGGAAACTTTGTGCAAGGCTACAGCCGAAACTACTGAACGGAATTACCCCAAATTTGGCAAAAGGTAGTGCTTGGCTCAGAAAGCGACCTTTGTAAAATGCTGTAAATCCGTTCAGTGGTTTCTGAGAAATAAGAAAAATAAAAGTTTCGATATCTGGGCGGAGCCTAAGTCCCGTGCACGAGCTTCACTCTGATTGGCTGCGAACACTCGAAACCAGGAAGTGTTGGCAGCCATCTTGTGGCTCGGTAGAAGCGAGTCACTAGAAAACAGAGAAACAAAGGTATAAAACAAGAGAAGGGGGCAGGGTAGAAACACTGTGACCCCCTAGGCCTGTTCAGGGGGTCCCAGAAGGACCCCAGGGCCAAAAAAAGCATTTGTTATAAAAAAAAAAAAATCGACGCAATTCGCGCTGGGGTCGCGGGTTCCCGCGTTTTATTTTAATGAGGTCCCCGGGTGGGCTAGGTCCCACGGGCATTTCTTAAAAAATAATAGCTGGGGGTCGCTGGGGCTGCGGGGGCCCGCTGGGGTCCCCGCAGCCCCGGGGCTTCACTCATGTTGGGAGGGGGGTTGAGCGGCCCCTCTCCTGGAGCCCTCCATGTGCTTATAACTTTGGCGTCGTTTGACGAATCTTTACTGAAATTTTCAAAAAGTTTCTCTTTTTGATCAACTCCTATCTTGAAAGTTTGGGGGTGTTTGGTCAAGGGTGGGCTGAGAAAAAGGGGAGTCCCAAAATGTGTTTTCTCAATGCATTTTCCATAGGAAACTTTAGACAAGGCTACAGGTCAAACTGCTGAACGGAATTACGCCAAATTTGTGAGGGAGAAAGGTTGTGGTCGAGAAAGCGCGCTTTTGCTGAAATGGAGTAAATACGTTCAGTAGTTTTTGAGAAATATCAAATTTTACAGATATCGATATTTGAGAATTCTGACATCTGATTGGCTGAGGGTTACGAGCACGAGCTCACGGCTCATTGGCTGTGAACGGTTGAAACTAGGAAGTGTTGGCAGCCATTTTGTGACTTAGTCCGTCAGCTCGCATCTCTACATGTAGAAGCCATTGGGTGTGTAGTTTTACGTCTGCGAGGCAACACTGGCATCTGTGTCTGTGTAAGATACTCCTTTCAGGCTGCCTCTCCCCACATCACGAGGTCGCGGCTATGCCTTTAGAAGCCAGTCCGTTGGCTCGGAGCTCTGTGAGTCAGTCTGTTGGCATGACCCTCTACACAACCCAAACACCACTGCACTACCTAACTAAACACTAAACCACTACTGCCAGCATGACCCCCTTCACTACAGAAACACCACTGCACTACCTTAAACCCTAAAACACTACCCCCAGCACGACCCCCTACACTACAGAAACACCACTGCACTACCCTAAACCCTAAAACATTACCCCAGCACAACCCCCTACACTACCCAAACACCACTGCACTACGTAACTAAACACTAAACCACTACTGCCAGCACGACCCCCTACACTACAGAAACACCACTGCACTACCTTAAACCCTAAAACACTACCCCCAGCATGACCCCCTACACTACAGAAACACCACTGCACTACCCTAAACCCTAAAACATTACCCCAGCACGACCTCCTACACTACCCAAACACTACTGCACTATGTAACTAAACACTAAACCACTACTGCCAGCACGACCCCCTACACTACAGAAACGCCACTGCACTACCTTAAACACTAAAACACTACCCCCAGCACGACCCCCTAAACTACAGAAACACCACTGCACTACCCTAAACCGTAAAACGCTACCCCCAGCACAACCCTCTACACTACCCAAACACCACTGCACTACCGTAAACCCTAAAACACTACCCACAGCAGGACCCCCTACACTACACAAACACCACTGCACTACCCTAAACCATAAAACACTACCAGTCCATTGGCTCACAGCTCTGCATTTGCGAGCCGACGGCCCGTAGCTCTCTCTGTCTGAGCCGAGCCCACGGGCCATAGCTCTCCCTTTGCGAGGCTGCCCGATGGCCCGCAGGTCTGCCTGTGCTAGACGGATCGCAGTTGTCAGCCTGCGAACCGATATTGGGAATATAAGGCGGCTCTAAAAAGAGACTTTGTGTTTATTAGTTGGAGCTACATATAAGTGCGGATGCACAGCTTCTGGTTATTCAGAAAAACCCTATTTCCCTGATCTGTGAAGTGTACTCCATCACTACTGTAGATATCAGCCATATCATAACGTATGTTGTTGTTGTAGATCGACCCCATTCTATGGTCTCTGAAATGAAATGAAATTCGTACTTGTAAAGCGCACTGCTACCCCAGCTGGGGTGTCCTGGCGCTATACGCATACCGCTGTGGAACCCTTCCTGGCTATTCCCTGTGAAATGTCCACTCCTGGGCACCCCCAAGGTGAAGCCAGGCATCCCAGCGCTGGTGGGGCCGTTGTGGAGATTAAGCAAGCTATTGCCCAGAGTTGCAGAGTGGGACCCATGATTAGAATAGGCACCGAGGCGAGAATTATCAGGTCTGAGGAAATTGAGACCAAGACCCGCCGAGGCAGGAATTGAACCCTGGTCCCGGGCCAGATCTCTGCATCAGGGTCTGCCGCTCTAACCATTGAGCCACACTTCTCCTTCTCTGAGTTATGCAGACTCAGCTTTGTTGACATTCTTCCGAGATTTTTCAATCTGAGGACAAAATTTGTTTGACCATTTCCACTTCTGTCTTTGGCATATATTGGAATATACAAAGACAGTTTGAGGCAAAAGCAACATCAATTGTCTAAAGGTGTCCTTCATTAGCATTTGCAAACCTACCCCAGTCAATGTGCCTAGGTCATTTCCACCACAGTGCACAATCATGAGGTCAGGGAGTTGGAGATGCAAACATGTTTTAACCAAAGGGAGTAATTGGTGCCACTTCAATCCTCTCTGTCCAAACCATTTAATGTCCACATTTTGGAAACCTAGGTCTAAGTCAATACGTCTCTGTTCTGCATACCTCTTGCACCAGAAAACATAGCTATGTCCTACGATCCACACTAGCATTTTGAAGGTGTAGCTGGAAGATATGGATAGATGTCTGTAGCTCATGCAGTCCGTTCGTAGAATAAGAGATATGTTTAAAGATGGGGAACTACTTTTTTTCTCATACAAAACGATAACTGATTGGGAGATGAAAAACATTGTTTACTAAAAAGTAGGGTGCATATTAGTTTGTCGAAAAGCATCTTTGTGATTGGTTAATAAAAAGCAGTTTCAACGTAGAGTTCATATAATAGGCTAAAATTTGCTCAGTTCAACCACACCTTCTACTTGCATTTGGAAGGCACTGTTCGAACTTAAAACAATGATGAACTTTTAACCTGCACGTGTCGTAGAATGTTCTAGAAAGTTTGTTGATAGAATACGTTGGACTTCTCACCTGTATGTGTTCTTAAATTTTTTAAAAACTGTTTATATGGAAAATTCAAAAATAACCAATAGAGAGAAGTTTTGCAATTTGAAAAAATAAAGGAACTATTCTGATTTGTTCTTTACATGTATTTATGTGTGGAGCAACAGGGAAATTGTGCCATTACTGATTCCATTCTTGATGAGAGCAGTGCATTACATGTACTGTGTGACAAAGAAAGAATTGCAAATTTGGCAGGGAGAAAGGTCTTGGTGCAGAAAGCGCTGTTTTGTGGAAATTGTGTAAATCCGTTCAGTAGTTTTTGAGATATTAAAGGAAAAAAAGATATATATATCTGGACTGTGCCTAACTCCAGAGCACGAGCTTGCCTCTGATTGGCTGCTAACAATTCAAACCAGGCAGTGTTAGCAGCCATCTTGTGCCTCGCATCGAGTGAAAATATAAAAGAAAGGTCCCGGGGGCAATTTAATATACCGGAGCTCTGTCTGTGCGAGATAACGCTTTCACGCTGCGTCTCCCTACATTAGCAGGTAACGCACCCTTTTCCACCATCAACAGCATACCTCCAACAATATACTTGGGCCCGCAAGTCTGCCTCTGCGAACCACTTGTCGGCTCACAGCTCTTCGGGTGTGAGTTCTCGGGCCCGCAGTTGTATCTGTGAAGCCAATACTGGAAATATACCGGAGGTGTCTATCTGCGAGATACGCTCTTCACGCTCCCTCTCCCCTTTGGAAGCTGATGCCCCGCACCTTTCCCTATACTAGTCGGCCCGCAGGTGTTCCTCTGCGAGCTGGCCTGCAGCTCTTCCTCTGCAAACTGACGGGCCGCGGTTCTCCCTCTATGAGCCTGCTAGTCGGCTCGCAGCTCTTCATCTATGAGCCAGACCGCCAGCTCTTAAGTCTCTGAGAACACCCAACACTGCTCCGCCATCCCCCTTTAAGAGCTCCTTGTCCGCCATCTCCCCTCACCCCCACCCCCCACAAACAAATGTGACAGTCACGTTAGGTTGGAGAAATAAGAATCTTAGTCATGTATGGATTTACATATAAAACATTTTATTAAAACAAACAACAACAAATAAAACTATGTACAGCCATGTCGTGTCATCGCTGGACCATTTGTGAATCACAGCCTGTAAGACAAAAAGAAAGATAAGATGGTGCGTCATGCGTCCAGCAAAGGAGAAAGAGAAAGAGAGAAAGAGTGAGGGAGAAAGAGAGAAACAAAGAAAGAGTGAGAGAGAGAGGAAGACAAAGAAATAGAGAAAGAGTGAGAGAGAGAAAGAGAGAAATAGTGTGAGAGAGGAAGAGAGAGAGAGAAAGAGTGAGAGAGAGGAAGAGAGAGAGAAAGATTGAGAGAGAGGAAGAGAGAGAGAGAGGAGAGAAAGAGTGAGAGAGAGGAAGACAGACAAAGACAGAGAAAGAGAAAGAGTGAGAGAAAGAAAGAGTAAGATACAAGGAAAAGAGAGAGAGAGAGAGAAACAGTGTGAGAGAGAGGTAGAGAGAAAGAGAGAAAGAGAGAGAGAAAGAGTGAGAGAGAGGAAGAGAGAGAAAGAAAGAATGAGAGAGAGGAACAGACAGAGAAAGAGAGAAAGTGTGAGAGAGAGAAAGGAAGAGATGGAGAGGGAGTGTTGACACTGGAGAAAATCTTCGCAGCTTACCTTTGTGCCTCCGGTGTGTCTCCAACCATGTGCCGGGACATAGTGCACCCTTAAGTTTAGTGATCTGAAAGATAGTATAGAATTAGTAATTGCAGAGTACATACAACTGCACACGCCTAAATATCTGTTTCGGCAATGCGCACTCAGGCTGCTGCAGCCCATCCACTCCCACTGCTCGGAGGTGTCTGTGCGCTCTTGTGCGCCCAGGCTGCTGCACACCATCCACTCCCACCGCCCAGAGGTGACTGCCCGCTTCTGCGGAAAGAAGTATCTCTGCTCACCTTCCGCCACCGACGTGTGTGTAAGAGGGTGCACCACGTGCTGAAGCAACTTTGTCAGGCGTTGTCAGGATGGCCACGCATCATCGCAGTTTGTACACGCGTTCAGCTGTGGTGGTGTGGGGGGGGCGTCGATTCGTGAATCACAGCCTGTTAGATAAAAAGCAAGATAGGATTGTGCGTAATTCGTCCATCAAAGGAGAGAGAAAGAGAGAGAGAGAGAGAGAAAGAAAGAGTGAGAGGAAGACAGAGAGAAAAAGAAAGAAGGAGTGAGAGGAAGACAGAGAGAAAGAGAGAAACAGTGGGAGTGACAGGAAGAGAGAGAGAGAAAGAAAGAAAGAGTGAGAGGAAGACAGAGAGAAAGAGTGAGAGAGACGAAGAGAGAAACAGTGAGAGACAGAAAGAGAGAGAGAAAGAGTGAGAGAGAGGAAGAGAGAGAGAAAGAGTGAGAGAGAGGAAGAGAGAGAGAGAAAGAGTGAGAGAAAGGAAGAGAGAGAGAGAAAGAGTGAGAGTGAGGAAGAGAGAAAGTGTGAAAGAGAGGAAGACAGAGAAAGAGAGAAAGAGTGAGATACAAGGAAGAGAGAAAGAGAGAAACAGTGTGAGAGAGAGGAAGAGAGAGAGAAACAGTGTGAGAGAGAGGAAGAGAGAGAGAAAGTGAGAGAGGAAGAGAGAGAAAGAAAGAATGAGAGAGAGAGAGAGGAAGAGACAGAGAAAGAGGGTGAGAGAGAGAAAGGAAGAGATAGAGAGTGAGAGAGAGAGAAAGAGTGTGAGCGACAGAAAGGAAGAGATGGAGAGGGAGAGTGAGTGTTGACACTGTGGAGAAAATCCTCACAGCTCACCTTTCTGTCACCGGTGTGTCTCCAACCACGTGCCGGGATATAGGGCAGCCCTCAAGCTTAGTCATCTGAAACATAAAAATGGAATCAGTAATGGATGAGTACATACAACTGCGTATGCCTAAATCGCTGTCCCGCCTTTGTGTATCCAGGCTAGTGTACCCCATCCACTTCCACTGCCCAGAGGTGTCTACCCGCTGCTGTACACCCAGGCTGCTGCACTCCATCCACTCCCACTGCCCAGAGGTGTATGACAGCTGCTGCGCACCCAGGCTGCTGCACCCCATGCACTCCCACTGCCCGGAGGCGACTGCGTTCCGCTGCGCACCCAGGCTGCTGCACCCCATCCACTCCCACTGCCCGGAGGTGACTGCCCGCCGTTGCGCAAACAAGCCTCTCTGCTCACCTTACACCACCGGCGTGTGTAGAAGAGGGTCCACCACATGCCGAAGAAACCTCCTCACCCGTTGTGTACACGTGGAGAGCGGAGCTCACAATTCAGGTTGAGTGTTGATTGCAGGATGGCCACGCTTCATCGCAGGCCTGCAAGACAAAAAGCAAGATAAGATTGTGCGTCATGCGTCCATCAAAGGAGAGAGAAAGAGAGATAGAGAGAGAAAGAAAGAGTGAGAGGAAGACAGAGAGAAAAAGAAAGAAGGAGTGAGAGGAAGACAGAGAGAAAGAGAGAAACAGTGGGAGTGACAGTAAGAGAGAGAGAAAAAGAAAGAAAGAGTGAGAGGAAGACAAAGAGAAAGAGAGAAAGAGTGAGAGAAGAAGAGAGAGAGAAAGAGTGTGAAGGAGAGAAAGGAAGAGATGAAGAGGGCCAGTGAGTGCTGTGTCTCCAACCAAGTGCCGGGACCTAGTGGAGCCCTCAAGCTCCCACATCTAAACATAGTACAGAATTAGTAATGGGAGAGTATATACGATTGCGTACGCCTAAATCGCTGTGCCGCCTTTGTGTATCCACTCCCGCCGCCCAGACGTATTTGTCCACCGGTGCGCACCCAGGCCTCACTGCTCACCTTTTCGCGGACAGGGCACCCTCCGCATCATGCAGTCCCGCTCCGCAGGCCAACAGGTCTCACATTTGGTGCTGCGTCTTGATTTTGCCATGCCAGAGGACATACTAGTGCACGTATCATCATCGCAGGTTGCACACCCGCTCAGTCCTTGTGGTGCCACTAACTCAGTGAACAGTGAGGCCACGCATGTGGTGGTAGGCCTCCCTGTTCGGTGGCTCAGGCCTACACTGCGGTCCAGCAGGGCACACAAAACCTGAGCTGTCCAGACCGCCAGGACGGGCCATCACCGCAGGCTGTACACCCGCTCAGCAGTTATGGTACCAGTACCTCAGTGGACCGAAAGTCACCGTCCCGTGCCGGTGTGCCTGTGCCGGCCGCAGTGCATCCGGTGCGAGCAACTCTGAAATGGCTACGAGCACGTGTGCCCGGTCTTTTTTATTGGCAGGGTCACGTGTCCTGTGACGCCTGTGCTGGATGGGTGTGGTGTGGGTGTATACTAGCCATGAGGGAGTGGCTGTGGCGTACTGACAACTAGGGTGTGACCAGCAGATCACTGCAATGAAAATCTGGGCCATATAGCGTTGTTGTCCTTCCCTGTAAGCGTAAGCGGAGTGGGCTGGCCTGGCGTATGCCAGTTCTGCGTGAGGCTGTGACAAATGACTCTGGAGCTATGGGCGTGGCTCCATCGTGAGCTGTATGAGGAATCAACTGATGCCATGCCGGTGTTCTTGTTGTAGTGCTGCCGTCACCCGGGTCGCAAGCGTCAATGTGTCACTCTGTGAGCCAAGTCCCTGAACATGGCCAACATAGAAGGTACGGGGAATCACTGACCCTACATTCATCCATAGTTCCACACAAGAAAGATGGTGGACATGACACATCTGTGTGGGTGTGAATGTTTATTGCACATTCAGTGGAGTATTGCAGCTGTAGCAATACTGGGCCATGCAAAATCCAAATTTCAGTTTTTGGGACATGGAGGGCAGCTAATTAGAGACAAGCTCGTTGTCGGAGTTAGGGTGCGCCAACATATGTACTTATACAATAACTCCGCCAATCCCCACGCACTTATAAATTCACTATACACTCTCCTTGCAGTACTCTAGTCATCAAGTCTCTACGTACGTACTTGTACAATGACCGAGACAAAGTTACATAACCAAAGTTTTCTCCCACTGTCAAAGGTAAGTTGGTTGCATACGCTGTCCAGAGCACAATGTAATGTGGTAGGGCCCAGGGGCAGTATGTTGCATACATAATGAACACACGGACACAGATAGATAGTGGAACTGGATACGAGCACGTGCACTCGACTCCTTTTTATTACCAGGGTCACATGTCCAGTGACGTCTGTGCTGGATGCATGTGGGGTGTGTGTAAGCCAGCCCTCCGGGAATGGTTGGTGCTGGTAACAAGTACAACAGTAATGATCAGATCACACACAGAGATTCAATCATAAAGGGTCCATGACTTGTGCTACACTAAGTTAGGGGCTCCAGATCTGAAATCATACACAAAATATTCTGTCATAAAGGGTCCATCAGTTGTGGTGGACTGAGGTAGGAGCATCAGAAGCATTCCGCGTGTGCACAGCTAGCGATGATGCATACGTGGTCCGGGCGGGCCGCACTGGGAGCAATGTGTCATGCCTACTGGACTCCGTCATCTGGAATCGCGACTCAATCTGAATTGTGAGCCCTGCTGTCCGCAGTGTAGATCGAAGGCAGCAGTCAGCACAGACATCGAGGAAAGCTTTTTGTCACTTCCTCTTGTGAAAATTCAACGACTTAGAGTACAATTCTGTCTGCAATTAATAAATCAAGACTGAATTCAAATTGTGAGCTCTGCTGTCCGCAGTGTAGACTGCCATTCAGTGTTCCTTTGGACTTGCAAGATGAATTTGGTCATTGTACTAAAGCTATAATTGATATCAAAAACGTTCTTGAAGCAAGGATACTAAATGGATATTATGTAGGTTTAAGGGTACGTGGTGATGACCTATGGTGCAGTGAGCTAGTAGCACCTGAAGCACTCAGCGTGTGCGCATCCTGCGATGATGCGTGGTCCGTGTGGGCCGCACTGGTAGCAATGTCTTTTGTTTAATGAATTCTGCCTTAATAAGGCCACGTGGCGTTTACTTGTGGTGCACTGAGTTAGTGGTACCTCTGGCGCTCAGCATGTACGCAGCCTGCGATGATGCGTGGTCCGGGCGGGCCGCACTGGGAGCAATGTGTCATGCCTACTGGACTCCGTCATCTGGAATCGTGACTCAATCTGAATTGTGAGCCCTGCTGTCCGCAGTGTAGATCGAAGGCAGTAGTCTGTACAGACATAACTGTGCAGTGCTGTGCCGCTGTGTTCGCAGGGGGCTTGTGTCGAGGAGGCCCACGGTCATGGCGGCAGCCACGTGGCAGGGTGAGGGTCGCCGCTCTGGCAGACGCGTTGGCTTTCACACAAGTGAACCACGCCCAGAACCCCGGCCTATTTATTCACACTTCTACGCTGGAGTGGCGTACGTTGGACGAGCCCACTGCGCTTCCGCTTACAGGGGGCGACGACACAGGTTCATGACCGAGATCTTACCCACTGCCTTAGGTAACATGGTTGCGTCCACTGTCCATAACACTACAAGCACCAGCTTGTTTTTGGATCGCACATCAGATAGGTTTAATGAACATTATAATTAGAAATTAGCATTTAAAAAACCTTAGAAATTCACTGAAAAAACCATAGGTTTCAGGGACGTTATAGTTACAAATTATCATGTTAAAAACCTTTGAAATTCACTGAAAAAACCAAAGGTTTCAGCGACATTATAGTTACTTGCACATTTCACTCCTACAAAACCATAGAAATTCGGCCGTTATAGTTAGTTGAGCTAACTATAACTCACGCCCCCACAATGCACTGCTGATGACGTCACATATTACATCATTCATGACATGGTCAGTGACATCACTGATGACATCTCAAATGACATCACTGATGACATCATCCACATGAAAATCTGATGCACCTCCTCATACCTTAATAAAACATTTGATACACCCATTCTAAAATACAGTACCATTTTCGAAACAATACAGACACCAATACCAGTTACTACATACGCACGCACTGATTCCTAGGTCTACACACACATCCACTCATTCACCCATAAAGTCACTCATACATGCAGTCACTCATAAATACAACACTATCATATGCACTCATACACCTATACAGACACTCACACACTGCTACGTATCCAGAGTTACTCACACACCTAGTCAGTCATGCAAAGAATCAATCATACTTCCATTTACTCACCAATACAGTTATACAGACACCACCTCACTTATTCATACAGATACTAACACATAATTACTCTCTTATAGAATCACTGATACAAATACACACTCATCCATGCAGCCACTCTCACAATTACTGACTCTCACATATAGTTATTTATATACACCATCACTCACATATACTGCCTTTTACATATGTACTTACTTGCACATGTACCACTGAGACATCCATTCACTCACCAACACACCCATACACATACTCACCCACCCATACAGCTGCTTCCACATGCACTCTTGAACCCATACACCCAGTGAATCAACCACTCACACATCTATGCACAGAGTCACACACCTCCCACCCACCCACACACATACTCAGGCAGCCATACAAATACTCAGGCAAGCAATCAATAACCCATATAGACACTCATGCAGCTACTCACCAACCCATGCAGCAGCTTACACAACAACAGACAGACTGATACAGTCTTTCACACAGTTTAGTCACTAACCCATGCATTCAGAAAGACACATTTAATCACTCACTTATACAGTCAGTCACGTACCTACTAAATCCTCCATACAGACACTTATACACCCACTCATTCTTCAATACAGCTTGGCATATATATAAAACAAATTTAAACTTTACAGAAACACACAGTCACTGGATGATGTCATCAGTGATGTCATCAGTGATGTCATCAGTGATGTCACTGACCATGTCATGAATGATGTAATATGTGCCGTCATCAGCAGTGCATTGTGGGGGCGTGAGTTATAGTTAGCTCAACTAACTATAACGGCCGAATTTCTATGGTTTTGTACAAGTGAAATGTGCAAGTACCTATAACGTCCCTGAAACCTATGGTTTTTTCAGTGAATTTCAAAGGTTTTTAACGTGATAATTTGTAACTATAACGTCCCTGAAACCTATGGTTTTTTCAGTGAATATATTATCTACTGGCGGTCGCCAGTAGATAGTTATAGTTACAACCTATTATCCATAGGAAATCCGCGACATTCTATTTGAAATAACTCTCTTGCCGGTTGACGTATCTTCGCAAAATTTTCAAACTTTGTGGCCCGCTCCGGTCCGCTCCTACCCTGAAAGTCTCGGGGGATTCGTCAAGCGGGGGCCGAGAAAAAGGGGGGTCCCAAAATGCGTTTTCCCCATGCAATTTTCCATAGGAAACTTTAGACACGGCTACAGCCCGAACTGCTGAACGGAATTACACCAAATTTGGCAAAGAGGTAGTTCTTGGTTCAGAAAGAACCCTTTTGTTAAATGGTGTAAATCCGTTCAGTAGTTGCTGAGAAAATCAAAAGTAAAAAGATAGTGATATCTATGGCCGAGTAGGGTCCGCGTACCCTCCCGATCACGAGCTGCATGTTAATTGGCTGTCAGCTGGCTGTCAACATTCCGATTCAGGAAATGTTGGCAGCCATTTTGTCCCTCGGTAGAACCGAGGGACAGAAACAAGTGCGCAAAGCGCACAAAGGGGGCAGGGTAGAAACACCCTGACTCCCTAGGTTTGCTCAGGTGGTCCCACAAGGACCCCCTGGGCAAAAAATTTTTTTTTATTTTTTAAATCGGCAGGATGTGCTCAGGGTGCGCAAATCCTGCCGAAAAAATCGAAGCGCGGTCTCCCGCGCTTCGACTGTATTTTGCCCCCGGGTGGCCCAAGTCCCGGGGGCATGGTGGGGGGTTAATTTTATGTGTGGGGGCCTCAAAGGGCCCCTAAGCCCCGGGGACCGCCACCCCCCGGGCTTTTTTTAAATGGTGCGGGAGGGCTCTGAGCCCTCCCGCAGCCCCGGGGACCACCACCTCCCCGGGCTTTTTTTAAAAGTTGAAAAACCTGTGTGGGGGCTCCAGCCCCCACACGCCCGGGACCGCCACCTCCCGGGGCACTAAACATTTAAATATGGGGGTCCGTTACGGACTCCCAGAGCCCCGGGGACCACCACCTCCCCGGGGCTGTGCAATTTAAGGGAGGGGGGCCGCGCGGCCCCCTCCTGGAGCCCTTGATGGCCCTGGGGACCGCCACCCCCAGGGCCGGCTCCTGCAGTGTCCCGGGGTGCCTACCCCGGGACACTGTAGTTTGCTATGGCAGGACGGGAGCCTCGCGGCTCCCGTCCTGCCATAGCAACTGCTTTGGATATTGGAAGAGAGAGCAGGGAAACCTGCTCTCTCTTCCAATATCCAAAGCCGATTGCTTTTCCACATGGGGAGCTGCATCTTAGCAGCTCCCCATGTGTAAAAGCAATGCCGGCTCCCAAGGGACGCGGGGAGCCGGCGGGACTGTGGGGGGCTTGGGGACCCCCCCACAGTCCCCAACGGAGAGGGGACCATGTCATGAGTGATGTAATATGTGACGTCATCAGCAGTGCATTGCGGGGGCGCGAGTTATAGTTAGCTGGACTAACTATAACGGGGGAATTTCACGGGTTTTGTACGAGTGCAATGTCCAACTAACTATAACTGTCCCTAAAACCTATGGTTTTTTCAGTGAATTTCAAAGGTTTTTTAAATGCTAATTTGTAACTATAACGTCCCTGAAACCTATGGGTTTTTCAGTGAATATATATATATATATATATATATATATATATATAATGTTGGAATGGTGGGTGTATCATTTTTCAGATATTTCAATTCATCCCAATCCCAATTCAACAATTGATAGACAGAGATGTAATTGCAATATCTGAAAAATGACACACCCACCATTCCAACATTATACCTACTCCCTAAGGTACATAAGGACCTGAAAAATCTCCCAGGACGACCAATTGTCTCCTCAAAAAACAGCCTATTTGAGAATACATCACTCTTTGTAGACCACTTTCTCTTCCCTTTTGTACATAATCTGAACTCCTATGTCAAAGATACTAAGGATTTCATGCAGAAAATCCAAAATTTGTTTGGGGGCAATGAGTGTTGGCTGGTGTGCTTGGATGTGGAAAGTCTCTACACAAGTTAAAGACACTAGGACGGGCTGAATACATGTACACACTTCTTGCGTGATAGGAATATCAATGTTTTGGAGCACACACATATGAATCTCAAAATGATTAAAATTTGTTTGCAGGAATATGTTTTTATGCTTGAGAAAGACCTTTACAAAGAGATACAAGGCACTGCAATGGGCACCTGCTTTGTACCCAACTACGCCAACTTGGCTATGTGCTTGTTGGAGAAGCAGGCTCCCTGGGGAAATGAGCAAAACACATGGGCTGACAAAGTAAGTGTTTGGCTCAGATATAAATACAACATTTTATTTGTCTGGGAGGGCAAAGAAACTGACTTAAACACCTTCCTCAGTAAATTGAATGAGAATGAAGTTAACCTCAAATTCACAATGCATTATAGTCAAGAAACCATTGACTTCTTAGACATAAGATTGACAATAATGGATGGTATGCTACAAACTGAATTATTCAGAAAAACTACAGCTGGGAACTCCATCCTACATGCAGCTCGCTGCCACCCTCCCAGCTTCCACTGGAGTATCCCATACAGAAAATTCCTGAGAGGCAAAATAAACTAGCTCTGAGCAAAGCTACCAGGATACCAAGAGAGAAATGACCCAGAGACTCCTAGCCAGAGAGTATCCAGGCAAGGCCTTAAAACGGGCCAGTCACATGGTTGATGCAGTTACTAGGGAACAGACCATACTCCGTCCGCTGCCTACCAACGTGGAACCAGATGGTTAACCCATTTGTTTTATCACTAAATTCACCAACCAGGCAGAATGTCTGAGAAATATTTTGATAAAAAGATGGGGGATCCTTTCACAGGATAATATCCTCAAGGACAGAATAGGACTTACCCCTAGCATCACATACCAATGCAACCTATCTGTCAAAGACATTTTGGTCCACAGCCATTTGGAACCCAGAACTTTCAACTGGTTGTGACAAGGCAAAGGTTTCAAATGCTGCAGACACTGCAAAGCCCGCAGGCACAGCAGCAACATGCAAGAGGTCACCCTTGGGAGACTTAATAAAAGATGGCGCATTCCATGAGTGATAACTTGTAAAACTGATTTTGTTGTCTATGTCATCACATGTCCCTGCGTGAAGTGGTACATTGGTTCAACCACTTTCCCAGTTCAGAAATGTATTTTGGAACACTGTCGTGCCATAACCAATAACAATCCAAGTTACAGCACAGGCAAACACTTTCAAGAGAAACACCAGGGAGACTGGACCAATGTCAAATTCTTGGGCATTGACACAGTACCCAAACAACCCAGAGGAGGGAACAGGCTAACTGCATTACGCAGATTAGAATCTCGATTTATTTTACAAGCTGGTTGTATGATCCCATTGGGGATGACCAATGATGAAGAACTGCACTCACACCTATAGGAATGCATGGGTGTCCTCCCTGGACACAGTCTGTGGACTGATTCATTAAGTTACTGTTGAATCTTTCTCTTTCTTCTTCTTTCTTATCATTTTCTAACACTAATTTGACACTTTTCCTTTACATGTATGTGCACGAGTTGCTAATATGAAATGTGCTTATGACAGGTTGTTACGGGTGGACGAAGGAGATGCATCCTATATTATCCTTGGTGCTCTTTTTCTGCATAAGTATGTCTGGAACATATATGGCAGATCATCTAATGTTTTCTAGTTACTTTGTTTTTACAGAATGCCTGAGCGTCGAGACCAAGTCAGACCTGTATGAAAGCCACAGCTACGGAGTTAAACTGCAAGGTGGAGATTCTCCCGCACCCAGGAACTTCTTTCTATATCTTTATTTTAGCCTTGGTCTGCGTGGAACGGAATGATTAGGCTACTATAGCCATGATATATGAGTAATGAATGGGCTACTGGAGCCAAAATATATGGTGATTTAACCAGATAATCCCCTATTACCTCTGTTTGATTAGTGGCAGAAGGTCACCAACAGTTTCTGGTATTTTACCCATCACTACCAGTTTGTGATAGGACCTCACACCTAGACAGACCTCATGAGTTTTATTTGCAGGCACGCACTGACAGCTCGGCAAGATCGGAAATCCTAGGCCAAGCTGAGCACTCGCTCCAGACATATCTTCCCATCTCTAAGTCCAAAACCTTGTGACAGCACGAGGGGGTATTGGTAACGCAGTGTTTCGTTTTCCATATGAACAGCAGACCGCTATCACTCACGACCTGTTTTGTAAAACGAGTAAGTCTGATGTTTTGAGTCAGGCTCTGACATTATGCATTTTATGTATCAATTGTACTTTTTGCAGATTTGTTTGCTTTAATGTTTTCCTTAAAAACACACCGCTCGAGGAACTCACAAGCAGAAGTCAGTTGTTTATATCCACCAATCAGTCACATCCTATGTGACACTATATTTGTGTCCATCATATGACAACTGTGGTCATGTAACCAAGACCTTTTGAGGTCGAAACGCATTGTCTTTGTTTTGCAAAAATAAATAATGGATGAAATTACCTTACCTGTGTGGCTGGATTTCTTTCATCGGACAAGGGCGATCTAATATATATGTTATGTGAACAAGATCGTGAGATCGAAACGCGTCTGTTTCTATTGCCTAATAAATACTTGATAACAGCATTACTACATTGGGCGGCTGTTTCCTTTGATGCGCGCTCGATGAGGAATTACATTGGAATATATATATATATATATATATATATATATATATATATTTATAAATTGGGTTATTAGTTGTGAATTATAAGCATTTTTCACAAGTAATATGTCAGTAATTGTCTTTTTACTCAGAATCAAGTACCCCATTGAAGCACTTGACTCACTCAGGGTAGCAAAGCAGAGACGTCGAAGGTCTAATCAGGGCAGTGGTGTGGGCTTGCAACCCCAGTTCACTGGTATGCAACAACAACACTCAATAAATTATTGTCCAGTCAGTGTTTTTTTCTTTTAATAAAGAAAAGTACTTTAATTTTTTTAGGGAGTTTTTTATAGCGCGAACTAGACATGAAGGTATTAGAGCCCTTTACATGAGCACCAGTTGCATTACAGACGGGCACATTCATTTTTTTTTTTTTTTAAATTAGGCACAGGGAGATTAAGTGATTTGCCCAGAATCACAGGATGCTAAACGTCCCTGCTGAGACTCGAACCCAGCTTCCCAGCTTCAAGGTCGACCGCCCTAGCCATTAGGCCACCTCCTCTCCCTCTTCCTCTCTTATTACACACACTACTAAATACAATGTATTAAATTACAAATATGGACATCAGGCTCATTTCACATTACACCTCCAGTGGGCCCTGAACCCTATAGCCACAATATATCCCACCTACACTTGATGCAACATCGCATATAAGGGGGTCTGATTATCAATATGGAAAGCACACCACAACAGTAAAAGCAACCACATATTTTAACCAACCATTAAAGACAATGGGGTAGTACCACCATTCAATAGCATTCCTTACACTGAACATTGTTAAGAACCACATTACCAATAAAGCATTGAATTGAATTGCATATGTTATGTGGTCTTTCATTTACATTCATTAGACAGCTAGTGCAGTCGCAGGGCCAGCCACTAAAGAGCCTTGTCCTCTAGGATCCATGTGCAAAAGCAGAGGCCCTCAAAAAACCTTAACAAGGAAATCAAAGCAGCCTTGTGCCACTGTCTCCTTTCCCTTTTCATTTTTTTAAATCTCACCAAGCATCTGGGTGTTGTGTTATGGTGGTGGCAGGGCAGGGAGCTGTATCCCTTCTACTATTTATTAATTGACCCTGGGGATTGAGATCCTGGGACATTCGTCCATGCATTAAGCCACAGGAGATGGGGTCTCAGGGGCCATATTTTTTCTTGGGGAGAAGGTCTCACACACACACTCTCCCCATTAAAATTAAAATTAAGATGACTGCACATCCCCAAGATGCACAGCCATCCCCGGGGAATGTTAAAGAAGGACACTGAAGCACCATGTGCTGCATTTCCTGCTCTGCTGTTATATCTGCAATCTTGATGAATCTAGTCTCATTTTGCTCCTGGTGGCCAGACCTGTATGGCTAAGTGGAGTGAACCTGTACTTTAGTGTAGATTTCTCCTATGATATTGACAGGCCAGTACCACTCACCTGAAATCCAGGGGTCCGCAGGAGTGAAGCTTGTATGCCCACACCCTTATGAGCTAGTCCTCCATACCTGAAGGAAACAGGATGCGAGTGATTAGCCCCAGGGGAAAAGGGATAGGGGATAGGGACTGGGAGAAGATGGAGAGGAACAAACAATGGTCATCAGCTTCAGCGACTGGTGATTCGGATGGATCGTGACTTGCAGAGTGTGGAAGACTAGGTTGAGGAGCCCTTGGGTTTACCTCACAAAGAAACAAACATAAAACACAGTCAGATTACCAAACTGCCCCAATCATCGTAACTATCCTCCTTACTCACTGGTAACTTAGTATGGCTTTCTCAGCACTGAATAGCATTACTCTATTGACACCTTTCATGCAGAAGGCACAGTGAAAGTCAGGTTTTCAGGCATCACTTTGAGCGCGTGCAAAATAATGATCATATAGCTGTTGGCTTCCACAGTTATTGAGTTTTCATTACTTGCACCCATGTTCTATCTCCACATGAGAGCTGATGCTGAAGAGGCCTTAATTCAAGTACATTGTCATCCTGGGCTCTGGAGGCCCTTTCGCATAATAGTCAGTCTTTTGTAACTGAAAATGAAGAGGTGACTCTTAAAATAAAAGTTCTTACAGTTTTTCTGGATGAATGTCATTACTGGTCCCAAGCAGAATAAGAAACTACGATAGTCACAAATCTTATGTGAGTCTGATTCAACACTGATCCGTCAGTGCACTGACTTTGTTCTCTCAGTAAGAGAGTGTAGGGAGGTCCTTCATGAGTCTTCGTTTTTTCCTTTTGCATGGCTTTGGCCACAGATATCTGGAAGGTGGGGATCCGGAAACGCCACTCCCAGGGATACAAAGTCGAGTAGCAGAAGATGCACCGGTGACATACTCTCCCAGAACTTCCAGGCCAAGGAGCGGAAGCTCGATGAATGAAGTTGGCATAAGAAGCTCAGGGTGGTCCAAGCAGGGGTCTAACGGTAGGTAGGTATCTCGAAGACAAGCAACTGAATATGGCAGCGGGGGCAATTTAGATAGTGTTTGGGCCTTATTATGAGCTTGGCGGTGCAGGAGCGCCCTGCTCCTGCGCCGCCAAACCCATGTTTGAACCGCCCGCTAGATTAGGAGTTTTCTCCTGTCTGGTGGGAAATTCTTTGGCGTTCCCACAGCAGTGCCCATGCAGTGCAGGTACTGGTGTACATGTACATGGGGGGACATGTTGTGTGCCCCTGTTGCACATCCACATGGTGCAGAGGCACAAAGGGGCCCTGTAAGGCCTGCTTTGTTTCCTCACCGCCACACTTTTCATGGTGGTCACACCGCCATGAAAAGTGTGGCGGTGAGGAAACTCGTAATATGCTTGATGGGTCTGCAGTGGCCTGCCAAGCATATTGTGGCCTCAAGACCACTGCAACATTGCCAGGGATCTCTGATCCCTGGGGTTGTGGTGGTTTAAGGTCAGCCTGACCTCCCTGGTCATAATAGGGCTGTTGGATGCCCGCCACTGCCGCACCCCCGCTAGTCGCTCCAGACTCGGAATAAGCCCCTTTGTATTGTGTGCTTATTCATTCTGGGAGGGACAAAGCTGGGGTCAAGGCCATGTGTGCCATTGAGCTCATTCATCCTCTTTATGTGTGTTCACTGATGAGCTTAGTACATCTGATGACTCATCTTTCCTGCTATTCATATTAAGCAGGGTCAAGCTGAGTGCCAAGGGATTACTAATCTTTCCTGTTTACTCATCTAGAGCAATGTCAAACTGAGTGCTAAGTCTGTGACTCATCTTTCCTGGTTACTCATCTTGAGCATGGCCAAGCCAGTGCCAAGGCTATGTAAACAAAGCTCTGATCGGCAATGTGCAAAGGCATGAGTTGAGGGGATTTTCCAAAACATGCACTCATCCATAACCATTAAACATAACTGCATAGTAGTGGACGGAGGGGGGCCTAGGGATTTTTTAAGTATTTGACCAATTTAAGTACCAACCATAGGGAGGAATGTGGTGTACAGACGGTCCAGGAGGGGCGTGTCGTGACAGATATGTAATACAGTGTAAGCACCACAGACTTCAGTAAGCTCTACAGACCTACTATGAATTCCCACTCATATTCTAAGGCCTACCACAGGGCAGTGCTAACTCCTGAAAAGTTCCTTCTGGGGCAAGCTACCGGTGTGCAGATATTGGGCTGCACAAGACAGTAATCTCACACGTGCAGCCTGCACAAGTGCGCACAGGTGTGCGCTCCTGTGTTTCCGTTCAACCATGGATGATCTATCCAACTTTCGGCCAATTACTCTTCTACCTCTCCTGAGCAAGCTACTGGAAAAACACATCAACAAACACCTATCCGACCACGCCGAATCCACGGGATCCCTTGATTCTTCTCAATCCAGATTTAGGCCTAGGCACATCACCGAGTCAGCCCTGATTGCTGTCACCGACAACATCAGGCAGTCACTGGACAGCGAACAATCAGTACTACTCGTGCTGCTTGATCTATCAGCCGCATTCGACACGGTCTCCCATCAGATCTTGCTCAGGAGACTGAAAGAAATTGGACTCCGTGGATTGGCGTTCCTGTAGATGGTGAGCTTTCTCTCCCTCCGTACCCAGACTATCAATCTAGGCCCCTTTCGATCAAAGACTATGGGACTGACCAAGGGAGTACCCCAGGGCTCCTGTTTCAGCCCCACTCTGTTCAACATTTACGTTGCCCCCCTAGCAGACTTACTCAGGACATTAGGTTTCACACCTATCTCATATGCTGATGACACTCAGCTTTTATTCTCGTTCAATAAATCCATCCCTAAGGCCCAGTCCACCTTCTCGGAAGGCATGATAGCCATAGCCAGCTGGATGAGGAGCAATTTCCTTCAGCTCAACGCAGGGAAGACCGAGATAATGCTGTTTGGAGATGCACCATTGCTGTGGTCACCAGATTGGTGGCCGGTGGATCTAGGTGATCCCCCGGAGCCTAAGACCGTAGTCAAGAACCTCGGCATACGCCTGGACCAGGCATTGACCATGAAAGAGCACGCTGCCACCACTGCTGGCTCCTGTTTTCATGTACTTGGATTATTAAGGCGAGTCTTCCCCTTCCTTCCCTTGTCCACAGGGAAAACTCTCATCCAGGCACTGGTACTAAGCCACTTAGACTACTGTAACGCCCTTTTGGTCTCAGTCAACGAGTCCTCGCTGAGCAGATTACAGGTAGTCCAAAACACCGCGGCGCGCCTTGTCTCGAACGCTCCCCCTAGAACGGCCTCTCTTCCTCTCCTACAATAACTCCACTGGCTCCCGGTACGCAAACTAATCAAATTTAAAATCTATTGTATTGTGCACAAGGCCTTGAACGGCAAAGGCCCCAGCTATCTAGCAAGGAAATTTAACCACTACATACCCACTAGGTCGCTTCGTTTGGGAACTAAATCTCTGCTTCTTGTACCACGGTTCAAAAAATCGCGACTGGGTGGGAAAGCTTTCTTTCACCTAGCCCATCTCTATTGGAACCAGATTCCTATCCATCTGCGGCAATGCCCTGATCACCTTCAATTCAGAAGGCTCCTCAAAACTGCATTATTTTAACATGCCCCCCTTCATGGCCTACTGCAGCACCTCCATAGCGCAGAGATACCGCTTCGGGGGTGATTCAGGCGCTTTATAAATGAATAAAATAAATAAATAAATAAATAAACCAGTCCTGCCATCTAACAGCAGCCTTATCTTAAAAGGCAGACACTGACGGTGAGAGCTTTCAGTAATATCACCATGAATTTACTGTGAGTGACACACAGGTATTGAGACGAACTCACAGTCAAAGTCCAAAAACTGGGTAGCTAAATGAGAAAAATCCTAGGAGGCTAAATTGGCAGAATGTATTTGCTACAGTATTTTAATAATTGTAATTCTTTTCATTTTCTATACTTCCATATATATTGATACTGTAAGAAAGTGTTTTTTTAGTTGAGTTGCATTGGCTTCCATCAAAAATAATAAAGTCCCTATCTTGTTAGGTCTAGTCAACCCCTGGTAGCTATGACGGAGAGCAGACAGGCTTAACCTAATGAAGATGTGTAACACATTAAGAAGTACCAAACAGTCAAAAAGTCAAAAACACAACACAATAAAAATCAAATTCCAATTTATTAAAATAGAGAACTTGTGAAAATAAGAATGAGACCAAAATGAAAAAAATCTAATGCTGGGAACTGGAGATATGATTTTTTAAAGATTTAATTGAAAATAGCACCAAAAAATGCAAAGTGCCAATGGTAATTAATGGTCGCAATAGGCCATAACCTAGGCGGGGTTTGAGGCAGATCGCAATGGAGCGCAAGTCGAATATATCAAATGGACTGGGCCCGATAAAAGTCTGGAAGTCAAAAAGTTTGAAACAGTTTCTAAGCGCCAATCCAAAAAGGTACTTTGTCACATGTTTTGGGTTGAATATCCTCTCCGAGCGAGTTGAAGCAGAAACTGTAGCCGTCGCTTTGGAACCATACCTTGAAAACTGAAAGCATGCAGGATTCGCTAACGCTATGAAGATTTTCAGTTTTTGATTTAAAAATCTTCTAAATCCCATTACAGAAAGATACTTTGTCCTTTTTTCAAATGTGTCAAGATCTCAGTGTGAGACAAAGTTGAATTTCAATCCGATGCCCTGGAACTGTGGGTCAGATACTTTTCGAGGCAGGTACTGATTAGCGATGGGCGGAATGTTCAGTTCCACCTGCCGAATTTGCTGATATATGGCCAGTCTGTGTTACTCTTTAGCATGAAGTTCTGGCCACATTCCGCCAATCGGCGTGCGGTGAACTTTTTCTCCCACAAGGCTCCAGATTATGCAAGCTGGTGTGCGCAAGCGAGATTTAGGGTCCCCCTAGCACGCTTTTTGAACACAGGCAGTCATCTGCGTTCGCCAGCAGTCGCAGTTAGAGGGCTGCCATTCAAGTAGGTTTGCTGCAGCTCAAGTACATTTTCTACTTAAGTGGCAGCAAAATCATCTCAAATGGCCACGTGATTTTGCGCAACACATGGTACCGTTCACGCTGATTTTCAGCGCTGCTCACGCTGCCCATGCTAAATATTAGCATGAGGTGCATATTTTCCGCTCGTTGGCGGAATTCCATGGAATCTAGCAGAGTTTTTCTGTAACTCCACAAGTTCCGCCCACTCCTAGTACTGATGAGGCTCTGGAGCAAAGGTTCCAAACTTTCTTCTGGTGCTGAAACATCCAAAGGAGTACATTTCTAAGGCCTGCGGCCCTCCAGAGGGTGCATTTAGAGACTTCAGGGTATTAGGTTGAGGCCAACAACAAAGTCCTGTTCAAGTCCAGTTGCAACTGATCAGGTAGGCATTTTTGAAAAATGGCATCTAGAAGCTGGTTGTGTTTCTGGAGCCACTGAGGAGGACAGCTATCTGACCCTTGAAGTCCACTTCTTTGTCCTGGGTACAAGGGAGAGAGTTGGCCCATTCTTCTGGGCTATTCTGAGGCCACAAACAGCAGGTCCAGTTCTCTTTGCTTTTTCCGCAGGGCTAGGAAGTGTTCTGATGGGATGACTTGGTGTGCCACAGTTAGAGTTGGCACTAGCTAATCGGTGGGAATGACTACTGGGAACTCCCTAACCAATGGAGTAAAAGTTCCTAGTGGGCAATCCTACCCACTTTTCAGTAATTTCTGTAAGATTTTCTACAGACAGACCCAAATGCCATGTGTCAGGGTGAAGGTATTTTGCCACAATAAGCTCTGAGGGCTGTGACTGTGCAGGGGAGTGCACAATAGTAATCACTAGTGTCCTCTCACATCCAGTTTAAAGCAGGAACTGCACCCACAACAAAACTAGGAGACAGTGATCTGGTGGCATAAAGGCAGGGTCCTACAGCACCCAGACAGGGAATACATAGAAATTATCCTGGCATCCTTTTTCTTCCTTTTAAGTGCACCAAAATTTTACATGTGGCTTAAATAAACACTGTGGTGTTAAGAGGTTTCCCACAGCTCCCACCCCTTGAAAATTCTACAGAGCTCAAAAGAGTCATCACTGTCCATTCAGGTCAACCTATTGCGTAGCTCCAAGGAGGAATTTCATACCTCATTCACACCTCATTCAAGGCTGAGGGCAGGCTGGCATTTGGCAGAGGCAAATGCCAATTAGCTGTCTGAAAGTTCAGTCTAAAAAGCTACTACAGCAATTGAATTCAGCAGTTAAATTCAACAAAAATTGAGAAAGAGCAGGGAAAAAGGGGAATTTTATCAGATACATTCATCCTTATTCTGATTTTCAAAATTAGTTACATTTTCTCTTTTTATTTGTGTGGTATGTTGTTGAGGAATCTGTGAACATATACTTTTCTGTGCTACCAGCCATTTTCTTCTTTAGCTTGGATTTTTGATTTGGTTTCTTTTTCATCTGCGAGTCTTCATGCTTTCAGAAAGATATGTCTGTTAGTAGATTTTGGGGCATATTAGCAAGACCGGCGATAAAATTATCGCCGTTTTAGCGGCAGAAAACTGCCGCTAAAACGGCGATAATTTTATCGCCGGTCTTGCTAATATGCCCTTTGTTTTTACCATCAATGAATACTTAAGTAATGACTATGGTAAAGGTAGTTTCCATTTAATTCTGCAGGTGGTTAGTACTTCTTTGTACATAAAAAGAAGCAGTAACCAAAAACAAAACGTAGTAAACAGAAAATCCCAATTAGTATGATATCACGTTGTATGTACTGAAATATGATTTCAATTATTGTCCTCGTCATTGTAATGAACAATTAGGTCCCTGTCTGATTACTAGTGTTCAAGAATGAAGTATGTGTATAAGTAAGCCTAGCAGCCAAAGTATTTTAGAAGCACTAGCTGTACTGCCAGAATGGTATAAACATCAATGTTTCACGACTAAAAACAGACATACACCCAGATTATGAGCCATTACAAGTCCATAACGGCTTGTGACATGCGAAAAATGCTAACATAAATTTAAAATGATATGAACATACATTCTCCTAGTTCATAGAATATAGTTTGAGAAGACTTCAGTTTTGCTAAAATAACCTGGACTGTGAAATTAGAACATCCATGCAGCTGCACTCTACCTCATATTTTTGTGTAGTGACATCACCCTTTTGCTTGTTGCTTGCGAGTACAAAATATCGTGGGCTCCAGCTTTTGGTGTTTTTTATGATGTGAGTAAAAGAAGTTATTGTGGCCATTTTTGTCAGTTCATGAAGTGGATCGAGAGAAAATTCCATAATATCGAGGACTCCAAATTAGCCACTGGAGCAAATTTCTTCCACATCTGATTCTTCACAAAAAAGTTTGCTTGCCAAGGCGAAGGGAATGAAAACATCGTGAGTTATGGAATAGTAGAATTAAAATGGGAATATGCATAAACAATAATTTGCGAGGCATAGAAATTTGAGGTTCAGTGTTTGTTCCTTAAAATTAATGAAGCCACTAATTAAAGCAGCCTAATGACAAAATGTCAGCTAAAATATGAGCCACTTATTATTTAATTAGGCGCATGTGATGGCACGAAATGCTAAAATACTGTGTTTACTTCTTACATCTGAGATCCATAGTTTCCAAAGGTTTTCTTACTTTCCTAATTATAGGTGGCAAATAATATATTGGTACAATAATACTTTCATGGTGACAACAGCACCAATGAGGAAGAAAAGTTTTAATCAGTCTATGAAATATCTTACTGCATTCCATCTTGGAAACACGCTTTTGTATTATTTCTGGCACTTAGCTTCAAGAGTTTTACTCTTGTATAGCCTAGACCCTAGACCAGCACATGTTAGTGCTCTGAATAAAATAAGTGGATATGTCATAATGCAAAATTTCACTGTTATCCTCTAACCACATCACCTTCATGGTTGACATATTTGTTTACTTAATGAAGTAAAATGAATGAGAAAGTTAGTCCTTTTGGTTTTGGTAGAGTGAAAGTAACAAGCTCCTTCTTAATTGTTCTCCCAAGCTAGGATCTGCCAAACAATGTCACAGCTTGGCACTTCAAGTACAACAAGAAAGGCAAAGCCTTGTGGCCAGTATCATATAATTAAATGAGGTGGAGAATTGGAGATTAAAATAAAAATTCTTAGGGCTTTATTACGAATCTGACAGTCCACGGACCGCCAAATCTGGCAGGCGGTTTCTTCATGGGTTTGGCGGTGCGTGTCGGTCCCACTACCACACCACCAAACTCATAATAAGGCTCTTAATTAAAAAGTTGTCCTGTTACACTATATCTCATTCTCAGCTGTCACTGACCTTCTTTATATTCTTTTACCTGATTAAAAAAATGGAATGTATAAATTGTCCTCAGAAGAGTGAAGGTATGTAAACATTATTATTCTTTAGTAGCTGTTTTGATGAGCACTGTTTCTACTAGAGTAATGGTTTGGACACCAATGCAAGGAGAGAAAAGACACGGTTTCAAGAAAAATATGAAACACTTAGGGCCCGATTACAAGTTTGGCAGTGCGGGAGCAGACCACTACACTGGCTGCCCGCTCCCGCACTGCCAAACCCATGGTCACACTGCCCACCAGATTATGAGTTTCCTAGTGTCTGGCGGGCTGTTTTTGGCAATCCCACAGCAGTGCGCCTGAAAATGGGCACCGCAATGGGAATGCCAAAAACTGTTCCTGCACGTCATGGACTGTAAAGTCCATGCAGTGCAGGAACTGGGGTGCATGCACACAGCAGGGCACATGTTGTGGCCTCCTGCATGCATCCCCATGCACATGCACAACAGGGGGCACTGTAGGGCCTCCTTTGTTTCAGGACCACAATCCTTTTCATGGAGGAAAGACCTCCATGACACCCCTGGTGGTCCTGAAACTCGTAATATGCATGACGGTGCCACAGCGGCACCACCAGCATATTACTGAAACCCTGACCACTGCGCCACCACCAGGGAGTGGCAGTTCCCTGGTGGCTGCTCCAGTGCAATGGCTGTCCAACCACCCTACTTGTAATGGGGCAGTCAGACTGCCGGTGCGGCGGTGACTAGAGTGCCACCGCTACTCCCCCGCGAGTCTCGAGGTCCTCGGACCACCAGACTAGTAATTAGGCCCTTAGAACTCATTCATGGCATGATTTATGGCAAAAGAAGGATGAAACAAAATTTGAATTCTCAATGTCTGAAATGTGCAGCCTCCAATATTTAACACTTTTCCCACTGTTCTGGTGACAGGCACGTATTCCTCGAACTGTTAAAAATGTACCATGTTTGCAGTAAAGGAATGCAACATAATTCAATCAATTGTGGCACCGGCTTTCGTATTGCATATACTGTAATGTATTTCCATTCTTTCATGGATTATATAATATTCAGTTTCTTAAAATGCACACTAGAAAAATCCCTTCTGTATGTGCTTGTGGTGCTGAAAATATATCTGCTGAAAAACGACAGTGTCAATACAGCAAGACACAAAACAACCCTTCATTAACATTTTGCAGTGGCTATCATCTTCTACATGCTTTTTATTTTTAAGTCTCCTCATTGAAAAAAGTCTTTGCACTTGGCTGTACGTTTTCTCTACTATGTCATTAACTATATCACATCTAGGAGTATCCTGTGCATCATAGCTACCATAGGTTGAGCCAAGTTTTAAATTATTGAAGCATTTTAATTTAATTTAGGATATTAAAATAACATTTTTCTAATTTAAAAATTGACATAACATAAATGTTTATTAAAATCGAGTTAAATTACTTTTAATTAATTGCATACATCCCTTTAAATCATTATCAATGTATTTTTTCCTTCAGATGGAATTTTTTAATTTAAACTTCAGAAAAAAATCTTTCATTAAAATTAATTTATTCAAATGAATTACATTTTAAATTTAAAATAGGTTATTCATGCTATTGCATTTTTGTTGTCGTGTTTTTGTTGTTTGTTTTACTTTTATATTTGTAAAACTTTTCCCTATAATTTACCGTACAGAGGTTCTGTTTTCGGGACGGAGATCTCTGCATGGTAAAGTACAGAAAAAAATGTAAAAAGTTGATTAAATGTGTAAAAAAATAGTATGCATATTTTTATGTTAAATAATATTGTTAAAAATGTTATATATTTATTTTAAATGTAAAACAAATTTCATAAATGCTACAGCATTAATAACCTATTTTCAATTTAAAATGTAAGTAATTGGAATATATTAAATCAAATAATTTTTTGCAAGTCTAACTTTAAAAATCCTACCTATTTTAAAAATATATATTTTTTAATATGTATCAATAATTAATAAAAATGCGATGTTCGACATTAAATAAAAGTAATTTAATTATATTCTATTGTTAATTTTTCATTTGAAAGTGTTATTAAAATATGTCAAACTAAAATAAAATTATGTTTTATTTCTGATGTATTTAACATTACATGATATTTATTTCCATTTTTAAGTATTTTAAATATTTTAATTTAATTTAACATTATTTCTAATGAGTTTTAAGTCCCCACCTCCATTATTTTCTACGGGAGGGTTTGTGGTATCAATGGTTGACCATGTGTGGTGCTGGACCCTTTTTGACAGTACTAAGGAGCTTATTTATGAGAACCCTGCATCACTTTTGCACCACATAAAGTGGTGCATGCGTGACGCAGGGCTCTCATAAAGATTTATGAAGCCACGCAAAGCCACACTAAGTGGCTTTTAGTGGCCTCATAAATCATGAGTAAGTTGACGCTGTGCAAATTGCTGCATCTCCTTACTCTGTGCCCAGCAGTCATTCCATGGACATTGTGGTGGGTTTTCCCATGCAACACCCTTGGAATTTGAAGCTGCCCCAGATTTACAAAGAGATGTAAACCTGGGGAAGCGTCAAATTCTTTCGTCTCCCACGGTGAGGTGTAATGAGGAGAAATATATTTATTTCTCCATGTTGTTCCTCTTTCCATGTGTGCCTCATTCTGCAGCAAACATAGAAAGAGAAAACCGCCTCATAGGATTGTTTTTGTGCAGGAAGGTGCCCCTTACTGCACAAAAACAATCCTGGCTGCAACTGAGGCACCCTTGCAACATGATGTAAGGGTGCCTACGTTGGCGCTAGGCTGCCAAAACCGTGCAAGAGCAGACAGAAAGGACAGGAATGCACCGTATTGCTTAAATACAGTGCATTCCGGCCCTTTCACTTTGGCATTGGCAACACAGCACTGCTGCTTTAAGCCAAATTGCCATAAATTAGGCCCTAAGTTTGCACTTGTATGTTTGGCTCCTCCCCTTATTCAGGGGGTGGCATCATGTAAACCTAGACTTTGCAGTAACTCTACATTCATATTTTGTGAATAGCCCAAATTGGTAAAGTTACTACAAAGTTTAATACTAAACTAAGAAATGTAAATTGCTCACAAGTGTAAGTCACCATTGTGACTAGTCCCCTGTGTGTTTGACCTGACAGGATTTGTGACCAAATACTGGGGAAGGACTTACATACTCCTGAACTAATAACACATTTTCTTACATCTGTCCACTTGGGAGATGCTGATGCACACTATGCAGAATAGGATCGTAGGGCCTGATTCACAAACTGCACATTGTAGTGTGTTTTCTAGTACTACAAATCATACTGTTGTATTCCGCTTTAGGGGTCCGTATATAGGTTTTCCTGAATCATGTCCTTATATAGGCACAATTCGCATTGCCCTTATATAGGCATAGAAATCCCTGTCCTTATTTAGGCATTAACTGTGCACTCCAAATACAGGCATGGTCACCGACATCCGTCCACCCTAACGTCACAACGAGTTCTTAGAAACCAGACCCTTAAGCTTCGGGAGTTCCCCTAGCACAGGACTATTGATTTCTCCAAGAACTCATCTATTATGTATGAACCGTTATACCTTAAGGGTTCATTCCTGACGTCTTCCTCTGTCCGACTTCACTTCAATGCTAACATTCCACGACACCTACCAGGTATAAATATACCTTCCTTTGCCCAAGCAAGTTAGAGGAGACCTCGACTTCAGAGGAGCCCGTATCCCAGCCTGATGCACTGAGAAGACGCTGTCATTCCTGCACGCAGACGAATCCAGCTTCCAGTGTTCTGACTCCCTTCGCGGGGTGTTAGAGTTCCAGATCCGGCTAGAGATTCCCACCTCTCTCATTCTCAAGGTATGGAGCTGACTAGAACCTAGAGAGACTCTTGGCATACTAGACTCTTGGCATACTGGACTCTTGGCATACAAGACTCTTAGTATATCATACTAGAGAATACTTCACCTACTTCTTACCTTGCACCACACTTAGGTTAGGTACACTGGGGTAGAACTAGTTTAGGGACGCATCGTATGAGTACTCGCATTTTTAGCTCATGTTATTTATGTACGTGAATATATGCTAAAAGATAATGCTAGCGCAGTATTATTTATTTCTACTGCTTACACTGTACGTTATTTATCTTGCATACTGTCTTGTGATCATAACAGCACATATCTCTTACACGAGAAACAAGACTGTTCAATAAAACCCTTTTTATTGAAACACCCGTCTTTCCTTTCTGTGTAACTCTGTAAAAACTAAGCATGCACGATTGAATGAGTGAAACTGTTATCTATTGTTTCCACGATTCTGAGACACGTTCCGCTTCTAAAAGGAAACAAAGTTGTCATGTTTTTCGGTTGCCAGAAACTACTCCCTTCTTGTTCTCAAGGAGTTTCTAGTGGCCTCTGAGCTAGCTGGCACAGGTAATTAAGTTTAATATAATTGATAGGGACATACCGACCTCAGTCCTATGTCAAACCTATAGGTTATATTATTCCAATGCGCAGAGCCTATTAGGGAAATAGGAACTACACTACAATACTACAAAGTGTAAGTTTTGCCTAAACTTCTCTTTGCAGAGTTCCACACCCCGACGGCGGAGTCTACACACATGCAAGTATTGATTTTAGTAGTAAATGTGGAAGGGACACAGGGGCAGCCTTACTACTTAAAGGGAATGGGATTAGGTGGAGTAAGAGGGATTTAGGGAGGGTCAGGGATAGGTTTAGTGAGGGACATCACCCACCGACACAAGAGTAAGCCAATATCTTTACTCCGGTGATGGAGACATATAACTTACAATTTTGTAGAAAGTTTACACCCGGAATTTGTAAATACCGAAAGTAGTACACTTACTACAGAGTGGAAACTTACTCAAAAGTGTCACTTACCTTTGTGAATCAGGCCTTTAAAATGGGTGCAGCAGTTTTACATTTTCAAGAGAAATGTTTACAGTGTTGAGAAGCAAGTGGAGAGTGCTGCAGACCCCAATAAAGGTGCAATAAGTTATCAAAAGCTTTAGAAGAAAAGCACAGCAAATGTGTCCCTGTGTAGCGGAGCATGATGCATGCGTTAGGCTGTGGGTGGATGTTTAAATGACCAACTGTAAAGTTACTACTTCCTTGAAAGAAGGCACAAAGAATGTATCCATTGAAACGGTGACAAGGTGGGTAGTCGTGTGATCACAAAAAGAAACCTTTTCCATCACTCTTCCCTAAAAGAGTATTAGATTTCTTTTTTTTTTTGTGTTCAATAACTTTATTATTTTAAAAAGTAAGAGTTCATACAAATACAATATAATGCAATACAACAGAGCAAAGTGATCAATAAATAAGTAACAAATTTAAGAGAATACAGACCCAATGGTAGAGTTCATTTCAGAAAACTAATGAAATCACAAGTAGAACCGAATCAATATAATATACAAAGAATATCTCATAATAGATTGGTAGCAAAAAAGAAAAAATTAATTGTATTGCACAAAGACCAAAAAACACCAGAATGAAAGGAAGAAGAAGAGAAAAGGAAAGGATAGAAAGAAGAATTAAGAAGAGGGAACAAGGAAAGAAAGGAAGAGCAAGAAGACGATAGATAGAAAAATAGAAAGATGAAGATGAAGAGATGGGGACACCTGCTACAATGTGGAAAATAAGTTAAGAAGTAGAGACAAAAGGATATTGAGCTACCAACCCCTGAGAGGACAGATTCATATATTTATCCAGAGACCTCCAAATAGTATTAGAGATAGAAGGGGTACAGTGTTTCTCTTCGACAGAAGTATGGGCACTACGAAGAAATGATACCCAATCCCACCAAGTATGATAAGACAGGAGATTAAAGGATTTCCACTCAGTTAAAATAATTTTGACAGCAATTGATATAAGGAGATCTAATAGCTGCATATCCATATCATCCAAGGGAAGAGGAGTATATGCAGCCCATGGACCCAATAAGATCATAGGTAACGAGAGCTCCAATGAAATATCAAAGATTAGTGATAAATGTTTCTGGACTAAATCCCAAAAGGATTGTAGTAACGGGCATTCAAAAAACATATGCTGGTGAGTACCTGAGACCAAATTACAATTCCAACAAAGATCATTATCCCTCAGCTTAAGCTTGTATAAGCGAGCAGGGGTCCAATGCAGAAGATTCATAGTGAAGAATTTAGATTGCTTAAGAGAAGGAGAAATCTTATTCTGTAATGAAACCTTCCCAATTAACTGCCATGACTCTTGTGAGATATGTTTGAAGATATCACTATCAAAATGATGTGACCATTTATCGTGTGTAATAGTAGCCTGTGAGGGAAGTGGCGCAGATAAAAATTTATATATTTTCGAGGCCGTATGACCTGAACGAGACCACATAGATAGAAGTGAAATAGTAACCGAGTCTGAACAGAGGGTTACTTTAGCGAGGGCAGCCTTTAATTTAAAAAAATGATAGAAATCCATATTGTTAAGATTATATTTACTGGCCAAAGAAGAAAAGGGCAGAGGATCATGATTGGAGTCATAAAGATGTTTGACCAACGTAAGACCTCTATTAGCCCAGGAAGACATCGTAGCAGTATCAATATCAGTAACAATTTTAGGATTATACCATAATGAGGACCATCTCGATTTATGAATGGGGTTGGAAGCCTTTTATATATATATATTTTAGAGCATTAATTGTGTCTGAAATAATGCGACTTGAATGAGGCAACACAAGTTTAGAGGCAGTGAGAAAAGAAGGGATAGAAAGGGGAGAGCACAATTCTCGTTCAATATAAATCCACGGAGGAGTATGTTGTGAATTCGGTAAAAACCAGAGAGCACCCTGAGATGATAAAAAAGCTATTTGATACAAGTTCCAATCAGGAAGATTACATCCACCCAAGACATATGGCTTTCTAAGATGTTTATATGCAATTCGAGCATGTTTGTCACTCCATAAAAACCTTGAGGTAAGTAAGTCAATCTCACGAAAGAAGGATGAGGACAACCTCACAGGCAGCATGGAGGACAAAAAGTTAATAATCGGAGTTATCATCATCTTAAGAGTTTGAAGTCTTCCCCACCAGGAGATATATTTCGGAGACCAGGAGGACAAAAGATCTTTAATCTTAGTTAGAATATGAGATCCATTATAAGAGATAGTATCTAAAAGGTTATTACAAAACCAAATTCCTAAGTATTTAATTCGAGTCGATTGCCATTTAAAGCCGGCCTCACCCATGTGAGAAGGGAAGCACAACACATTAAGAGGGAACATTTCCGTCTTATCTCTGTTCAGAGTATATCCTGAAACGAGTGAAAACTTTTTAATGGTATTAGAGTTGGCAGGAATGGCAGTGGCAATGTCTTCAGAGAAGATGAGAACATCGTCTGCGTACGCAGCCATTTTAATTGTATGTGAACCAAATTGAAAGCCTTTGATATTGTCATTTAAATTGAGTAACCGGAGGAGTGGGTCTATAGCCAATAGAAAAAGAAGGGGTGATAACGGGCACCCTTGCCTAGTGCCTTGACGCAGATTAAAAAAGGAAGACGTAGCCCCATTAACTCTGATGTTAGCCTTAGGTTACGCATATAGGGACATTACCATGTTGATAAAAGAATCCCCTAAGTTATGAGATTGGAGTACCGCTTGTAAATAAGGCCAAGAAACTTTATCAAAAGCCTTTTCGGCATCAAGAGCAATCGCAGCCGATGGCAAGGCAGAGAGTTTCGCTTTCTCCAAAATATGGCAAAAGGTTCGGATATTATCTCTAGCAAGTCTACCTTTTACAAAGCCAGTCTGGGAACCATGGATAAGGTTAGGGATATGGCCCTCTAAACGCTTAGCCAGGATTTTGGCAAAAATCTTAGCCTCCATATTTAGTAGGGAGATTGGACGGAAATTTTTAGGGTCAGAATGATCTTTCCCTTCTTTCGGAATCACAACAATAGTAGCCTCAGCGGCTGAACCAGAGACTTTGCCAGACATTACAAAGGTATCAAAAACTTCCTTGAGATATTTTATTATTGAGGATGAAAAAGTCTTGTAGAAAACAATAGGGTAACCATCAGGTCCTGGAGCCTTCCCCGACCGAGTCGCCCTAATGGCTTGAATTATCTCTTCGGAAGTAATCGGTTGCCCCAGAGCAGTCATCTCCGACTGCGAAATAGTATGTGTAGGGATCGAGGACAAGAATTGCTGACACACAGATAACTCACATTGAACCTTGGGAGTGTAAAGTTTTTCATAAAAATCACGAAAAACTTGAAGAATTTCTTGAGTATGGAATTTTCTAGAACCATTAGTGTCATTAATATGGGAAATCTGAGCAGTTTTGACATTCTCATTTTGATATTTTAAGGTGGCAGCCAACATCTTACCAGCTCTATTTTGTAGCAGCAAGTGTCTAGACTTTTGAGCATGTACACCAAGATAAGCTCTCTTAGTGACAATGGAGTTAAGAGAGTATTTCAAATTCTTGATGTCTTGCAAGAGAGACTTATCATTAGAACTTCTATATAAAATCTCTTTACATTTAATCTCTATCCCCTAAAGATTTTAGCGACCTTTTCACATCACTATTCCTTTTTGACATTTTTTTGATAATATGACCCCTAATAGTGCATTTAAATGCATCCCAAAGCACTATTGGGGAGTTTACCAAAGACTCGTTATCATTGAAGAAATTGTCAATTTCCACAGATAGTTCTTTAACTTCATCCTTATCATCCAAAATCTCTGTATTAAGACGCCAAGTACGAGGACCTTGTTTATCCGTCAAATTAAGGAGAATAAAAGAGACAGCTGCATGATCGGAAACAACTATTGGGTGAATCATAGCGTTACTAGTGTGTTTTAGAAGAGCAGCATGAACTAGCAGATAATCAATACGTGAAAAACTAGAATGTGGAGAGGAGAAAAACGTGAAATCATTACTCGTCGGATTATGTAGCCTCCAAACATCAGCAAGCTGATGAGAAGAGCACATATTGAGCATTTGTTTATGTGACCTGGGAGGATGAAATTTAAAAGCAGAATGTCTATCTAAAATAGGATCCAAAGGCAAATTAAAATCACCTCCAACAATTATTCTAGCATTTTGAGGGATGTCAGAGAGCTTTTTATTTATTGAACGCCAAAAGAGTTGATCGTCAATGTTGGGAGCATAAATATTCATAACATATAAATCATCTGAGCCATTGGACAACCAAGAAAGCAACCATCTGCCATCCGCATCATGTTCAGCAGTGACAAAAGATAGACCAGAGTTCTTAGAAATCAAGGTTACAACCCCGTTCTTCTTACCGGCGGCTTCAGAGCAAGCCACATCAAGAACCCACTGTTTCCGTAGGAGCAAAGCTTCCTTAAAGGCTACCTTAGTCTCCTGGAGAAGAACAACATCACCAGATAGGCTTTTGCAGTAATCTAGTATCTTAGCCCTCTTAACAGGATGAGTCAATCCACGAACGTTAAGAGAGATTACATTTAGACCAGTCATTAGTAGACATGACACCAAACAAATAAGAGCAGCTGATGAAAGAGAAAGGGAAGACTATATGACATGTCAACAAGCACCTGAATAAATGGACAACAAGAAAAACATAAAAAATGAACCGAAGCAGGAGTCCCCAGAAATAGGAGAAGAAAAGACAAGAAAGAAGAGAAGAGAGAGAAAAGATGCTCTAAAGAAAAAAGAAGCATAAAAAAAGAAGAACCCCACCAGGGGATGTCTGAACCAGACAATTTGCATGGGGGGAAAAAACATGGAGGAGCAACCACAGAGGCCAACACTGACAATGCAGACCGCTCAGAAATAAATAGATATGTTATTAAGCAACAGAACATTAATGCAAATGAATACAATATTAACAGCATTTGCATCAATAGGAACATAGAGGAAACAGTCCAGTCATGACCCAATCTAAGAATGACCAACAAATTATCATATCTTAAATAGGGAAGAGAGACATCAAAAAATATAAATAGTAATGAAGGCATCATAAATAACATTAATAGATATTATAAATAACAGCCTAGGGCAATATTAAATTAAGGCATCATAAATAACACTAATAGATATTATAAATACCAGCCTAGGGCAATATTAAATTAAGGCATCATAAATAACAATAATAGATATTATAACTAACAGCCTAAGGCAATATTCGATTAAGGCATCATAAATACCAATAATAGATATTGTAAATAACAGGTTAAGGTAATATTAAATTAAGGCCTTGTAAATAACAATAATAGGAATATAAGTAACCTCCTATGGCAATATTCAAGTAAGGCATCATAAATAGCAATAATAGATATGAGAAACAACAGCCTAAGGCATGGTAAATTTCATAAATGATGTAATTATTAATAAAATGAGACATTAGAGATAACAATATGAGACTTTATAAATCATAACCCACTAATGTGCCCAACACCATGAAAATTGATGGCATCTATGAAAAAATACTAAAATATATCAAAAGGTATGTATTATATTATCAATAATCCATCAGTAGGAACAAAAGGATAAAAAGTTCCAAAAACCACATATATCATATTTGAAGGCAGACCAACATATTATCATATCTTAAATAGAAAAATAAGACAATAATATTAAAAATATATATATATATATATATATATATCAAGTAAAAGCATTATGAATAACCATAGTAGAAAATAGAAATGACAACCTAAAACCTAATAAATACTCATAAGAGGCAGACTAAAATAGCAAATTGAAGTAATATAGCTACCACTAAAACACATTATAAGTCACGAACCGCTGATGTAACAAACACTATAAAAATTGATAATATCTGTGAAAAAGGACTAAATTATATGGAAGGGAAGGAAGTAGACAGTAACGAACAGAAACAATACAAAACCTATAAGATATAACAAGTTAGATAAATGACCAACAAGTAGTCATCTAGCAGTCAGTACTAGAATATATGAAGAATTAAGAAATAAAAAGCATATTCCACAGAAGACGTAATTCATGACTTAGGTACTTAAATACATAGAGCAAGGAAAAAAGAAGATAATAAATACATTCATATATAAACAATTGTACAGACGAAACATAACTGAATCAAAGAAAAACAATTATGGTCAGAGACACAAATAAATAATGAACATACAGAAAGTGAATAAACCCCAGCATAGAATCAGAGAAATTGGGAACGCAAAAAGTGAAGCAAAACGGAGACTAAACGTACAGGAAGCATGAAGAGAGAAAAAACGAGCAAGAAGAAAGAAAGAATGAGGAAAGTGAAGACAACCAATAATTAACCAGATAGCCCCGAAATAGAACTAACAAAAACAAATGTAAGCTCCAAACACCATTCATATGAATATAAATGACCTTAAGACCTGTAAAGGAAAAATCAGTTAAGAGAAAGTATCCAGTATAGAACAAAATCGCAACCAATGTATAAATATCATTACAAAAAAGAACACAGAGAAGCACTATTACCAACACACTATGGGGCCGATTCCGATCTCGGCCGGTAGGGCTCCGAATCGGATTCGGCATTACCGGATCCGATTCGGAGCCCTGTTTCCCGACCGAATCGTACGCGGGTCCGGCCGAGCGAGTACGATGCAAGCGCCCACGAAATCTCCGACCGACTCGAACGCGGCTACAACACGCTCCGACCGACTCGCACGGACACAACTCGCACCGCGCAATGGAGACGTTCCCCGGCCGGGTAAGTACGATGCGCACCGCGAGCAGTCCGACCGACTCGCGCCGTCCGGCTCGAAAGAGCTGTCGGAGCCGGATTTTGGGGGTCCGCGTCGGACCCCCCTGTACGCGTAGCCGCACGAGTCGCACACAGGGAGGACCCATGGGTCCCCCCTACCTGTGCATGTACGGCGTGACCCACTTCGACGCGTACCCGCTGTAGGGGGCGCCCTTGTTCGCCTCGCACCCATTGAGTCAATGGGAGCCCGCGTACGCGTTGTACGACCGGCTCCCATTGACTTCAATGGGAGTCCGACCGAATCGAGTCCGGGTGCATGCGTGCGCATCGTACTCGTTCGGTCGGACTGCCAGAGTCCGATTCGGTCGGAATTCTCTCCGGGTCCGGCTCGGTCGGAGAGATTTCCGGCCCGAATCGGAATCGGCCCCTATGTGGTAAGGCATAGAAGCAAAAAACAAACCATCAGAGCAATAAGGACATTAGGGGTGAGAAGTGCCAGGAAGAGAGTCGGAGTCCATCTGTGATTCAGACTGATTATCCAAAAAAGTGGAAAGCTCTGCATGCTCATAAAAAATATGTTGGCGACCTCTGAAAGTTATTCTGAAACGTGAGGGACCTGCAAAGGAAAATGGAATATTCATATCTATAAGTCTTCTGCGTAGATTCAAGAACCCTTTACGGCGAATGACGGTGTCTCTGGCAAAGTCCTGTGATATTGATATTCTGTGCCCTTCCCATTGTAATGTTTTAAGCTTCCTCATTTGAGCTAGAATTTGCTCAGCATGTTGATGACGCAGAGGTTTAAAAATCACTGGTCTTGGATAAGATAACGTTTTAGGTTTAAAGGTGGGAACTCTATGGGCACGTTCTATTTCAAAGTCCTTTTGAAATTGAAATGTTCAGGACAGAAGGAATCCAGGTAAGTAGAAAATCCATCACTGAAGGAGCAGTTTTCTCGCAGTCTTCCGGTAGACCAAAAATTCGAAGGTTACTTCTACGATTTTGGTCTTCCTGTTCAGTCAGGTCTCTCCTCGAAGAAGCTAAAGAGCGCTCCATACTTTGAACCTGTTTAGCTTGTTTATTCGTGAAATCTTCAACAGTACTTATTCGCGTTTCTGCATTGGAGACACGTAAAGAGAGATTCTTGAGGTCATTCCGAATGGCCGCCACCTCAACTTGAAGTAGATCTGTGTTTGTTTTGGTACTCTGCGCAATGTCATGAACTGAGTTAAGTTTGAGAAGTATAGTGTCTAGTGTCGAAGCAGCTTCCAAATTGCCCTTAGCTATAACCTCTGAGGTGGGTGAGTTTTGTTTGGCTCTCTTCAGATTCCCTTTCGAATCCCTGTCCTTGGGAGTAACACCCATGCCGTCTGCCATTGGACTCAAAAACAGTGGACACACCAACTAACAGAAAAGCGTAGCAAAAGCGGTATGAGCACAGAGAGCGTGAGAATATCGCCAGGTATTGTTGCGTTCAGGGAAGCCGTCCGCAACTACAGCAAACAGTCTAATCTGCTCTCACTCTGTTCCGCCACTCAAGCCTGCAAATTGGTGATCAGTTTAGACACAGGGCGCAATACTGATTACGTTTCTCACCACCAAACATAACAGAAGAGGTTCCAAAGATTTAAAATTGCACAGTCAATCAATGAGCTGAGGAAAGTTCACCCTCACTGAATCAGTAGCAGCTGGATACTAGGTCACAGATTAGCCCATATGGTTGAAACAATTCAGTCAGCGGAGGCCATTTTCTATAGTCAGAGCACGCTGCAGTATTGTTCCCTCATACGTCCAACATACTCCCAAAAGAGGTATAAAAGGGGGTAACACAATACCTCATGTAGAGTAGGGAATACACATGGCGCTGAAGTGTAGAGGGCAATTCAGTCAGGTGTTCGAGCTGAATAATGCCGAATCTGCCATATCAGCCGCCATTTTGAGAGCCGGTCTGAAGAGAAAATCGTCGTGGAGCTCGCAGCACCAGGGGGTAGACCGAAGCCCCTGAAAGTCGGTCCTGGAGTTCCTAAGCCGTTCCGCCGCCCATTAGTGCTGTGTGGTGAACGTAAATCACCAGAACAGCATAGTTATGTGAGCGTCTGCATCGGCGGTCTAACGGAGCTCAAAGAAACGCGGCCATCTTGCGTGCGCGCTAAGCCACGCCCCAGTATTAGATTACTTTTTAGAGAATCTGCATTCAAAATTCCTTAGGAGATGTTGAACTAACTGCAAGTGTTCAGCTGCTTCTCAAGGGCTCTCTGCTGAATACCAATACTATTTGCTAATTAAAATTAGAGGAGTGGCACGGATTCTGAAATCTGTGATGACATGGCGCTTCAATGCCTGTCAAGAGTAGTATGCGCTACACACACAATTACAATACAGCACAATACAATTGTATTCGCACGTGGATCGCTTTAAAAATATTTTCAAATCAAGACTACACATGATGTTAATATGTGTTACAGCTTTAAAAAAAATATGTGTGACTTTTGTTTTCAAGAAACATGGGTTTTTATCTGTTATTTTGTTCTGTCTCACTGTGAGTGTTTATACCTGTAAGTTCTGACCTTCCACTGCACAATCACATCATCTTGGCAGATAGCAAGTATAGTTAAAATATCAAACGTATCTTTCGAAATTCAAGCAAAGCACATTGATACATCAAAACCACAATATAATGCTCGTCTTGCAAAAAAAATGAAAAATAGCTACAGTGTAAGTAATTCGATATGAATATTTTATTAATCAATTTGTAACCCGCTCCTCAATCTGCTGTAAAGGAAATAATTAGCAATGCAAGTGTTGAGTGGGTGAAAAATGTTGATATTACTGTTGACTACAAGGGTCTAACAATTTCTAGAGCGGGGTAGTATCATTTAGCTGACAATAATAGAAAGCACTATATATTTTTTTCTTTTCTAAATATTTAGTGTCTTCAATTCATCTGTGAACCAAGTAAATCATGGCTCCTCCAAGGGCGAGGATCGAAACCAATTACCATTAGTGACCATTGGGTGGAGCCGATCCTTTCTGCCTAGCTGCTTGAATCTCAATGATCTCCCAAGTGTGCCCATGCAATTTAACAGGGCGATCGATACGCCGGAGCAGTTAGCAGCAGCTCTCTTGAAGTACTTCACAAAACATGGTACATTTCTCCACCGAATAAATGTCAAAACATTCCAGCAGCTACAATTCTTGGGAGAAATTGTTCTTGTGAAACATTATTGACATACTTTAACCCACATTTGCCGCGCTCGTCGGCTTCCTGCGGGGCAGTCAATTCTCATTTGGCAGAAGCCAAGTTAACGCGTGTCCCCTGTTGACATTCTCCGTGGGCACGAAGGATATCACAGTCTGATGTAGAAGTTTGCAGCGGGGGTCGTGGCCAGTGGTCCAGCGCTGGCCCGTGGTCAAGGTGATGAGGACCAGCCTCTCGCGAGACTTTCCTCCGCCAACCTCTACGCAGCTGTGGAACTGGTCAATACGATTCGCCATTTGAATTCGCGACTGCCTGTATTCAGATGTAATAGATGTACACAGCTTGAAATCCTGGCAGTGTGATTAGAACACAGAAACAATGCTGCTTTGCAGGCTATGCCTCCTATTGGATGGTTTACTGACAATTTACATTTCACCAGCGTTTGCAATATCTGCAAATCAAACTGCATGTGTTTTTAACAGCATTGCACAAGCTGCACATTTTATTTTGAAATCTTCCTGAAGATCTTTGAAAAACCTTTCAAGTTGTCGTTTTTAATGTTTAGTGCTTTTATACCATCTCTTTTTTTCAACAATATATGTTGGATACATCCTTGTTTAGTATTAAAAATGATTCTGTTAATTATACTTTGCAATACATATTAAGAGGTAAATTTAGTAAAGTTGTGTGAGGGCACACACATGACACAATGCAACGCAAAGCATAGTGCCCTTGTACTATGCATTATAAATAGGGCTCCCAGTTTTCCGTTTTTACTGATCTTTACAGATAAATACAGACAGAAAACGATTTCTTTTCCTCACTGTGTCTATTGTTAAATACAGAAAAATACGGAAAATAGGCCTTCTTTGGATGATTTTTTCTACTGTCAATCATGAGTGCCAGGTTATAAAAAGGTGCAAGTGCAGTGCAAAATTGCTGTGCACCACGCGAGCACCATAGTAAACGTTAGTACATCTACCTCCTGTTGTTCCTATACTCCACAATCCCATTGTGCATAGAAAAGCCCTAGTGGAGGAACTCAAAATGATGAGGCCCACCTGCAGAATGAGATGAGGGGCCCCTGAGTCTCCTATGTCTAACAGATATTCATTGGCCTTCGGCTAAATAGGGGGCCCCTGAAGGCTTGAGGACCCCTTAGAGGGTTGGGCACCCCTCCTTCGTCGCAGGTATTGCAGGGGTCTGTGATACGCCCCTGAAAAGCTCTTAACCGATTAACTGCTTAGAACATTCCGCGCCAGTGCGGAACGTTCTATTAAGCGGGCGGGGCCGCGTCGGCCAACGGACGTGCGCAGCACTACCGAGGTAGTGCTCGCGACGGCCGTTGGCCGACAGAAGCACTTAACGGGTTAAAGTGTAGACAGATAGAGAAAAAATCTGCATGATATTATATGGCAAACACGCAAGCGCTGTCAATCGCACTACGTGGAACTTTTCGGAGTCTGATGGATTATTTTAACTAGGAAACTTTCTTGCTATAGGTAGAATAATAAACAGGAGCATAGGTGACGGATAATTGGGATTTCAAAACATTGTGGGCGATGATAAAACAAATATATACCCCCCTAGTTTATTGAACTACGCCAACCTATTATAATCATTGAAGACAACTATTATCTTACGTTAAAAATGTGCCATCATTTTGCTCTAGCCATCTTGCGTTAGATATATAGCGTTAATATTTTGAAACGTCATACTTTTTTATGACAAAGAGAAATGCACAACAATTTCTTCATAATCTAGTAGAAACAAATGTACATTCTGCTTTTCAGGGAAACCTGATACTGAGACCGTCAAACAGAGAGCTTCACGTGGTCAATGCTTAAAAACTACTTCACATTGTCAAGACAAGGTTAACCCACATCTTTACAGTCCTGTCCAATGTATTGCTTTACTTGCTGTCCTGGTCTTCGACATTATGTTTTGTAAGAGTAACTATTCTTCTATATGATTAAGCTTACACTCTCCCGAATATTCTGATTATGAAGCATGACCGACAACAACTAATTAGAAATAATGGAATCACAGTCAGCAGTGAACTTAAATCTAATTAGAGACGCAAAGGCAATCGATGGTTTAATCTGCTATAGAAAACAATCCCACAAGAGCTAAAAAACAAGCATTAAATACTCACACCACATATGGGCCCTGATTACGAGCTGCAAGTTAGATTGCAATCACTGTATAAACAGGACTTTGCACCGGGATCAGAATTCTGAGTTGTGTAATAATTATCAGTGACCCTCTGGTCTCCTTGGTAGTTTTTGGTAGGGCAAACACACCAAAATGTATCTGGGCAAAAGCACAGGAAAAAAGCAAACACTTTGAAATTTGCTGTGTTATATACGTATTCTGCGTGCTATGCCTCATTTCCAGGTGAAAACCAGGTAGATATCTCACATGCTAAATACCTCACCCAGGTTATCAGCATTTTCTTGGTTTGTTAAACATCATCCTCTACTCTGACCACCTCGCAATCAGAGCCACTGTTTTTTTATTCATAATATCACAAACAGGATATTTGTTGATACTGGGGTTGACAATAGTAAGTGAGCTGTGAAATTTGGAATGTAATGATAGGGGTCATTAAGGAATCTGTGCCTGGAGACCGAGGTTGACCCTACACACAGCAAAAGTGGCACTATGACGAGTGTGGATACAACTTTATGAAGCATGCTGCGAATTCTTGCACAGACCTACCAATGGATTTCTGCTCAATAGAACATTGCTGATAATGTAACGTATCATCTTTACACATGAATTCATATCTGAAATAATTTCTCATGTCATATTTCACGAGGTGATTGAATTTTTGGTGAAGACACTGGAATAATCTGTAGTGACATTATAACTTTCAGAAGTAACAACATTTTGGTTTCATAAGCAGTACTCTCATTCATAGACATCACTTAGAATCAGAGCTGGCTTTTGGCATGGGTGAGGTGGGCCCAGGCCCAGGGCGCCAACCTTCAGAGGGGCGTAGAAAGCAGTGTGCATTCAGGTCATGCAAACAGCAGAGTCCCTCGCATTTGGATCCAATGTTTCAGAATAAACTGTTTCAATATTTTTTTTTTATTTGCCTCAGGTGTCGTTTTTAAAAGACCATTAACTGCCTTCTCCCCCCCCTCTCCTTCTCACACAATGCTGCCACGCACCAGTACCCCACCAGCCCCCATCAACAAATTAGCACTGCTGCGTGATGGAATAAAGCTGGATGTGAATCGGATGAGTTGGGGTGGTGCAGAGATGTATGTGTTCAGAGACCAGACACTGCTTTGATGTAATCACCCAGTGACTGACCTGTGAACACAAAATGGGTCCCCTGCTACCTCATTTTATTCACATGCAACAGCAAGGGCACCAATTTTTTTCCCACCAAGATCTCTATCCAAGCAAGGGCCGACTCTGACTAGAAGTTTTGTATTTTTCCAGAAGATTTGTTATGTTATATCTTTTTGTAAAGCACAACGAATGGTGTATCATGGCGCTTGGCCACTTCAGTTAACACATCTACTCATTAGAACAGCCAAGTTTTTAGTAATCTCTTGAACTGAGTGAAATCCACACAGCTACACAGATAATCAGGAAATTGATTCCATGCCTTCGGGGCAGTGTAGGAAAAAGCTCTGCCTCCATCTCTTGAGGCACAAATCTGAGGAGAACAAGAGAGCCTTGTCACTAGATCTCAATGTGCATACTGGACAATAATAGCATAATTTGTCCTTCAAATACTGAGGAGATCGGCTTTGTGGACAAGACAGCATATCTTAAAGAAGATCTGCTTTCTGACCGGTAGCCAGTGGAGGGACCTGAGGATAGGAGCCGAAGGAGAGCCTGCTGGAAGATTACAAACTAGTCAGCAGCTGTATTTTGTAAGACTTGAAGTTCAGCTAAAAGCGTGTTGTTGGCTGCCATAGCAAGGCATTGCTGTAATCACGGCGACTGATTATCAGTGACTGGACCAGCATTTTCCTGACCGAGGCAGGAAGCTAAGGAAAAACTTTCTTTAGGATTCTCATGGTAGCAAAACATATCCCTCTAGACGCGGCTACATGATTTTTCATGGTCAATTCATGGTCGACTCTCACCCTTAAGTTTTTCGCAGATTGATTGGGGCACAGGGATGTTCCCAATTCTACTGGCCACCAGTCAGGCGGCCAAAGATGTCGTTCCTTACCAAACAGCAAGATCTCCATCTTCTCATTATTCAATTGAAGACAGTTCCTAGACATCCAAGCAGCAATGTCTCTCATACAATTTTGAAAGTGTTGCCCAGTACCCACAATGTCCTGTCCTATGGAAATGATCAGCTGCGTATCGTCGACATACGAAATTACTTCAAATCCATGGGTTTTAAAAATCTGTGCCAAGGGAGTAACATAGATGTTAAACAATGTTGGGCTCAATGATGAGCCCTGAGGCACTACCTTGATGAGAAGGACCTGCCGAGATTTGAAGGAGCCCAGTGTAGTGATTTTGGGTTCGGCCTTCAAAAAAATCAGCTAACCACTGCAGGATGGTACCTCTGACACTGATCTCATACAGTCTGCTAGTCAGAACTGAATGAAAAACGGTGTTAAATGCTGCTGAGAGATCCAAAAGTACAAGCATGGCCAGAGCACCAGTGCACAAGGAAAGACCAATGGAATATGTAACTGCTTCCAGTGCGGTCTCAGTACTATGGGCAGCTCGGAAACCCGATTGAGAGGGGTCCAGAATTGCATGATCCTCCAGAAACGTCATAAGCTGTTTGTTTACATGACTTTCAAGTATTTTCCTAATAATGGAAGAAGAGAGACAGGACAATGGCTGCCCGAATATTTGGGGTCTACATTGTTTTTTTTATATGGGAACAGTCAAAGCCGACTTCCATGCCAGAGGTACTTTGGTGGTCTCAAGAGAAAGGTTGCATAAAGGCAATTTTCTACACTCTGCCTTCAGCAGGCATAAATCACTGGTAAACCAGGGAGCATGGGGTATGAAGGAGTCTGTTTCGAAATTTTGAGTGGTGCAATTTTGTCAAATGTCGCCGATAAGGCAAGGTGATAATTACCTAGCGCCACATTGATGTCAGAATCTTGGGTTACCGTTCCCCAAGGCACAATCTCTGAAAAGTTGATTTTGCCCATGGAGCTTTATGTTCCATACAGCAATACATACAATTAATTGTGGAAATTCTTCCCTGTGGACTCAGATAAATGGAAAGTACGTATCAAAAGACTCCTGGATCACTACCTCCACTGCTTAGTTTATAAGAAAATATTGTAGGGACCAACAACCCCCCCCAAGATGGTGCTTCTCAATGCCGGAGTTGCCAAATACCAAAGCTGCCTAGTCTTGATTCGACCTCATTTTGTACCACCTCTCTCTCTATCTCACTCTTGCAGGTTGTTTTTTATTCTTGCCTTATCCTTTTGTCACTTTTTTTGTGTATTTCTCGCTTCCTTTTCTGCCTTTCACCTCATTTCTCTAGATCAAAACTGCTGATGTAAAATACGTCCTGGGCCTTAAAATAAGTGCCAGTGCCCATCGCTCGAAACCACTTACACAAATTAAGCACTGACCATCTTCTCTAAATAGATGAGATGTTTTCATAACTATTCACATAGCTTAGAGTTAATGGCTAACATTATTTAATTAACACAACCATTCCTAATGCATTAAGTATTCTTGCCTATGTAACTGTTAATCACTTATTTAGCCGTATGAATGACGTAATGGAGGGTGATTTCAGAAACTGAAATATTAAATATGATGAGAGCAGCCTGGTAGGAAAGCAGCTAAGATTGCAACAGTCCCTTCCATGTATTCTAATGTCCTGTTTTCCTTTTTGGCAAGTCACTCTCCTAAAAGCAAAAGCAAATGGCAAAATGGTTGATGGTATGACTCTTCAGAATGGTAGGTGGTTAATAGCTATATTGGGAAGAGAGGTAGCGAAGTCCCGACTCTGGTAGTTGGCTTCTGGTACCCAATGATCTTCATAACAAAACCTTTTTCATGTTAACACATGCAATCCTATTTAGTTATAACAGGTTAACAGTTAGGGGCACCAGCGTTAATTCACAAAGGCATTTTGGACTAATCAAATTAATACTCCTGTAGTACTCATTTATGTATACATAAATACTCCTGTGAATTGGCCTCCTAACGAACATGGGAATACAAAGGGAATATTCAGCGCATAGTCCTATACAGTTAGAACAAATAGAAAGGTCTGTGACTTCTGTGCACTTTTACTAACAGGGAGTTGGTCATTTTAATAGCCGATTCATAATTTTTAAGTACTCCAAAATATCTTTGTGAATAGAAGCCACCGGCAATTAAAATAGATAAGAACCAAAACTTCTATTTCCTCTTTCCATTTGCAATCAACTTAGTAGAGTCCCATTAGTCTCCAACTCAGAATTTGCTGCCTCTGTATCTTGAATTCTGGTACTGTTTTTGCCCTATCATTTCTTCTTTAAGGCAATAGTCACCTACCAAGGATAAGTTTCATGAGACGTCTACCAAAAAAAAAGCAAAATATTTAGAATATTCTCTGTTCATAAACTAAGCACACACTCACCGGTGTGTCAGTATAAGGCCTCTTTTATGTCTCTTCTTTAACCCTATTTTCACACAGTACTACTACATGTGCATATGACCATACAAGTTGTAATACAGATAATACCCTGTCTCCTTTTCTGCCCTGCATCAGTTTCTGCTTTTTTAGTTGTTTAACTGTGTCTCCAGGCTTCCCAATATTCAATTCACTCTTCACACTGCGTTGTATTTGTTGTGCATGTGCACCTGCGTGTGTGTCTGTGTTTTAAATACCGGGATGTACTGTTTTGCTTTGTTCAAGTGTAGATTCCACGTGCATTCACACTATTTATGCATTAACTATGATAAACTAAGGTCCTGATTTAGATGTTGGCAGGACCGCAACGGAGTGGACTTTTTTGGTGGTCTTCCCGCCCGCCTACCTGGTGGTCTGCCCGCCCGATTTAGATGCTGCATTGTAATGGGCGAGAAGACCACTGCGGTCCCGACTTCCCTCCCCGCTTTTTGGCGGGATGGGCCATAGGAGGCTGCGGCGGGACTCCAGCCAGGATTACCGCCATCGCTATTTGGTTCTGGCTTTTTTCTGTGGGACTTCCAACGGAAATCCCTTCTACTTTGTGTCGGTGGATATGGATGAAAAGGGGTGAATACTCACCTTTTTGGGGGGTTCAGGCTGCAGTTTCCTCCTCTTCTCTGTTGTTCAGGTCCCCCCTGTCCTGCTGCACCTTGACCACTACGGACTGGCATCCCATTTTGACAGACTGGAAGGTAAGTGTTGGTGGTGTGCGCGGGTATACATTGCATGCTGTGTGTATGTTGGTGTGGTGCAGTGCAGAATGTACACAAAATACACAAAACACATATCCCACAGACACATATGTACATCTACACAACATATATGTGATTTGCGTAAAGAAAAAAATGTCACTTACCCGTCTCCCCACATCCAGAGTCACCCCTCATCAGTACTCCGCCAACAGGACACCGCCAGGTCAACAGTAACGTCCAGATCTGCTCAGCTGGACCCTGCCATCAGGATGGCAACAGTTGGCGGTTTGCCAGCACAGAAGACTACCACAGCGTATAGATTTAAGTAGGGTGGGTGAACCCTCATCAGCTCAACGGTGTTTCAGAGACCGCCGCGGCGATAGGCCTGCAGTCGGACCACCAAGATCTAAATCAGGCTCTAAGTGAGGTGTGTGTTAGGTGGATTCCTTACATCATTCATGAATTATGAAATTGTGTAGCAAACATAGTAGTGGTGCATATTTTCCAATTGGATTGGGCTGGGGATTTTCTTACATAGAGGCAGCAACTAGGGTTCCTTTTACCAGCCTACAGCATGTGAGTGTGAAAACTAGTTGATTAATTTAGGATGGAGCATTGGTAGATGTAATTGAAGCAATAGAATGTTGAATACAGAAGCAGAGGTGCACCTAATTTCTCATTATTATCATTTTATTTCTAAGGTGAAAGAAATCTTCTACCAAAGAGAACGCCAGTCTTGGAAATCAATGAATAAACCATGAGCTCCAGATGAAATTCACAATGAACATATCACCAAGGTAAGTCAAACAGACAGTCTGGGGCCAGATGAGTAAGAGTCGTGTTGCAGCACAACTGTTTGTGTTGTGCTAAGAAGAGAGTCATCGTTTGCGATGTGAGGGATTCCCAGTCCCTCACAAAGCTAAGTGACTCTAAATAATGAAGCACACACTGTTCACCTAATGTATATTAATGGGACGTGAATTGAGCAGTTTCAAATTGGGTGCAGACCTACATGCAACAGTAGTCCTCCATTAGAGTATTGTGATCTATGTCCCTTTATGGGACTATGATCCAGATAAGACATGAAGCGGAACACTGTACATGGACCAGCATACAGCACAGTGGTGGCAGACATCTTTCCCCTGCTCACGATATGAAGCAAGCCACCTAAACAAAAATGCTGTTTGAGCCTTTTTTCAGCTTTCTGTGGCACAACGCTGTAAGCCTGCATGCTGTGACCGTCAGTACAGTAGCCCCAAAAGCTTTATGGAAAGATCGACAATTCTACATTTGAATTATTGCAGATATGTGGAACAGTGCCTACTTTTTTGCCAATCCTTCAATCACATACACATGTTGAAAAAAAGACAGTTACAATTGCAAGAGGCAACCTACCTCTTCAGTCCGTTTTGTAGCTGTGAAGCTTACAGACTTCATTCCTGAGGCCTGAAGAAAAGTCTTTGATCCTGCCCTGTCTCCTTCACTCTTCCGCTCTGACCCCGCCTTCAATATGATCCAATCATAGGTTGAGGGTGGTCCCACGAAAAAATACCCCATCAATACCTGTAATGAATGGGTAAATATGGGGTAAGCGCTGAGGTTTGTTTTCCTTCCTTGCATGCATCTATTTTTTTCCCCATGTCTTCTGTCCCAGAGGCTGTGTTTTCCCAGTGGCGTAATGCAAAATAATGCCAATTACCCTGCAGAATGTGACAATGGGTATTGTCAGTTTCCCATATCTCACAGATAGTCCTTGGCCTTGGGGTGAATTGGATTTTCCACTGAAGGTTTGGGGCCCCCAAAAAGGTTAGTGCCTCCCTGCACTACAGGAGCCTCCGTTATGCCCCTGTGTTACCTTGATGCAGTGTCTAAACCTCTGTGCCCTAGATGATAACGCCGATTCTTATCTAATTATCTATAAGAACCTTCTGGTTGCCAAGATCTTTTTACCTGTTGAATAGTTTAAAGGAGAGAATCTCATCAGGTTATATATATCAGCATTTACTTTGTCTGAAAGGACCACTGACTCCGAATTCAAGTTTGAGAATTTATTATCGCCAAAAATAACTGAACGTGCAAGCACCTCAACACGAGGTTAAAGAAATAGATGGGCACTAATACAAATAATAATCTACGCAGGAATCTCATCCGACTCAGGATAAGGAGAATAGAAAGTTCTAGAAGGATCAACCAGACTATGATTGCTCCAATTTCTAAGTTGCTCTTCATTGGACTAAACAAGCTTAAAATCAATTGCTGTCCCTACACTAACGCTAAGTGACATCCCTGCATAACGATTTTCCCAGGCAAGAGTGAATAAAAGGTGTCAGCTGTGAAGACTTCCTAAGAAGTGCAATCACATAGTACCTAAGCTCTGCTCTGTCCTTCTTCAGGTCTCCCCTACCTCTTCTCTGGCCTCCTCCCTCAGGGCACTATCCCTAATACAAAACCACACTACAATTGTACACGCCTTTGTCACGCCTCCTTGGCCAGGTCTTCTTTCTTGTGCTTTTCCATCGAAACAGTTACTTCATCCTGGACGGTTGCGTTGACCTTGAGTCCCAGGCACCTTCTCCGCTGAAAGTATCATCCCTACATTCCGCTTCACTCCCCGTACCATGCCTCCCCTCTCTCTAGCTTTTGAAAACAAAGAGTTAGTCTTACTAACGAGACATGTGTCCTTGCACCTGCTACAAAAGATACTTTCAACAGAAACCTTCTACTGTGCAAATTAAATCTACCGTTTGTGCCCATAGAGCCTTACCAAGAGAAACTTTTCTCGGCCTACAAAATAAGCTAACATAAAACTATACCAGGCCTTCCCTAGGCATATATGTAGTCAGGCCTTTACATATGACTTTTAAACACACATCTTACGTTTCCCTATAATCATTTTCATTATGATTCATATGCAAACGATGAATTACATGTGCAACTTTAATATGGTGCACGTTTAAACTACTGCAATTACATTACACACACGAACTAATTCCTCTATGCATTATGTTCACACAATTCAATAAGCATTACATTACATCATTATCCTAACACCATTATACTGCTGAGTTCACTTTGTCTCAGTGAACTATTCATTCTTTACTAAACATGCATGAGTATACAATGGAATTTAAACGAATATATGTCTGAATACATATGGGTGCGGCCTATCAGTGATTATGATGCACCCCTACAATTCACAAGAACATTTCGCTCTATCAGTTCCCCCCTTTGATGACTCCTGTCATCATATTTCATTCTACTCCCTCGGAGAAGGAACCGTCCTAAACAGAACTTGTTGCCATCTTCCCTGATCTAAATTTCTCCATGCTCTTGAGCCTTTGATACTGACTGTCCTGCAGTCTTGCCAACCTCATGTCATTTTCCCTCAAAGCTCTCTTGACTCGGCCTGCTCGATACCACTTGTAGGCCTTGATCATAATCCACAAGCCAGCCACACAAACCACCAAAATAAGGAGTGGTCTCAGGAAGTACCCAAGGAATCCCTTCCCTAGGTTCGCAAACCAACCTCCCACTTGACCAAAACCCTTTCCGAACTTTTCCCAGGCCCCTTCTTCGGTCAAATCCGCTATCTTTGTGTGGATCATAGTGATGTTACTTATATATTTCTCCAGATCCTTGCTACGGTCTGGTATATAAGTGCAGCACTCTTGAACCTTCAACATTTTACAGACTCCGCCCTCTTTTGCCAATAGGACATCCAAAGCAAGGCGATTCTGCAAAACCATTCCCCTTATCGACAACATCTCTGCTTCCACCAACACCAACGACTTTGCTGTATTCATCGAAAATTCATCCACCACAGTCGCTAACCTCCGGATCTTCACGTCATTCAAGACTACCCCTAGACTAGGTATCATAGCTCCAAAGATATCCCCCACAACGATTCCTGCACTTGCAGCTCTTCTCGTTCTTGAATGCTCTCCACCCTCTAGAAGATTTAAGTCTTCTGTATGGTAAATCTTTGGAAATATTATTGCCAAATAACATGTTCCATACCAATTCGCAGGCAACCTCACATAAGCATTCTTCCCACATACATAATACACCGTTGGTATCACTTGTACAGGACCTTGGAGAAAATCTTTTGCCACATCTGCCATGGTGAAAACGTGATCACAAGTACTTTGTCCCACTGGAACCTTTTCGTAGTAAGTCTGATAACGCCTTATACACAACTTACCCCTCTGCTCCTTATCTAACGCTATAGGACCATAGCTTCCCCTGGTCCTATGCAACCGTTCTTCCTCTGTCCAATCTGTCCTGTGATGCCCTAAATCACGGGATTGAGTCAGCTGTCTATACCTGTCTTCAACCTGATCTACAAACTTTCTCTCTACATCCGACATCAAACAAGTCAGATTGTTTCTGTGTGCGAATGCTGTATCCAATTCCAAACTCGGTATGAAGTACTTCCTCAGTCTGTCCTCGGTCTTATAATAGTCATATTTATTCAAATGCTTGTAAGCTGGGACTTCAGGAAGCACTGCGTCGAAATTGGAAAAGAAATACTCGAACTGATCTCTCTCATAAAACAAACTAAGCAAAAGGCTACATGAAATACCATAAGTCAGTGGAAGATGGTGGTACCTAATACCCTCATCCACTGAAGTAGGCAACTGCATACACACATAACAATCTTTCGCATCCATCACGTCAACATACTCATACAACAACTTAGCATATGCATTCAACTTAAAATCCCCTTTAGATAAATCTACATGTAATCTACGACTTTCTTCTAATAGCAAAGCTCTATCAGCTGCCCTGTCTACCCCCTTCTGGCTAGGTGTGATAGGTGTCGGTGTCCCTGTCACTGCCTCTACTTCTTGCTCATGTGAACCAGTATATGAGACTACAACTACTATGATTATAGAAATTATTACACTACTTATAAGAATGCCTACTATCCACTTTGATCTACGATTGGGATCTCCCGGCTCCATGGTTTCGAAAGTTCTCAAAAGTCTTGGTTATCGCAAAGAACCCTGAAAAAGTCTCTGTCCTTTATTTGTGACTTGCTTAACCAGCTCGAGCAACCAAGAAATCTCCGGGCTTTCCCTTTCCGATCACAACTTATTTACACAGTCCAGAAAAAGACTTCCCTAGTTTTCGTTCCTCTTCTTGTGGAAAGTCCCTAAGTTTATTCTTCTTCCACTCGGACCTAGGTTATCTTCTTCTTTTAGACTTTTATTTACAGTTCATAACTGATCCACAATGAGATCCTCATTGAGCGAGACCAGAACGTGATACAAAAGTTCAAGACGCAAAATCAGCACTTCATGTGAAAACGGCTCAACTCCAAAAGGCGGGAATTCGAGTCGATGCAAAAGCAAGTTTCGGACTTCACTCAGAAGCGGGGGATTCGGAACCGTGAGTGTCAGTGTTCCTTCTATCTCGAGCCCTGGCATCCGCAGCACCACCTTCACCACCACATTCGGGCTCCGACAGACCACTTGCACTGACCTCAGCCTTCCCGTACTCACCACCCCCTGCATCAAACACAGTGTAAGTCCACTCAGGGGTAGAGTATCTGCGACAAGGCACTCTTGTTCTCCTTGACCTTCGCCGACTGTCTTGTGCTTGGTATTCGTCACTTGCTTCCGTTTCAGATACTTCAGACACTGGAGCAAGGTCTCTTTCAGGTGCTAACCTCAAGTTCAGTCGCCTCTGTCTCTCAGGCCAACTTTCTGCACTTCTGTTCGTTCGTCTGCCTTCCCCTTCTATACCCAGTGCACTACTTCCTCTTTCTGTTGAATTTGACTCTTCTCCGCCCACTGCACTGTCTCCTTCTTCGGTGTCTGAGTCAGGGTTCGAACTGTGGAAACCCCCTTCAGCTTGCTCTAGTGCACTACCAGCTGTGTCAGCGACCCTTACAGCTTGACTTGTCCTCCCATGTGGCCCTGCCACATCAGCTGGATTTTCATTTACGAGAGGAGCTGTTTCTTCCAAGGGTGCTGGAACTCTGCGGGTATGGGAAGCATGCACCCAGTTCGGCAATCCTCCACACTTTACTGCTGTGTTCGTGATAAGTATCACCTGATACGGGCCACGCCAACGGGCATCCAAGCAACTCTTCCTCACGTGCTTCCGGACGAGCACCCAGTCACCGGGACACAAGTCGTGGCACAGATCACTCGAGGCTGGAACCACTGCTGCTTGCACCTGCTGGGATACAGAACGGACCACATCAGAGAGTCCTTTACAATAATCGAGAATCAAATCATCAGTGATGCTTATCAAGGCTGTAGCTGGTACTGCTGGCAGTCTCATTGCCCTCCCCATTAGTATTTCATGGGGGGACAACCCGGTCTTTCTGTCTGGGACACTTCGCATGCTCATTAGCACCAGTGGCAAGGCGTCGGGCCATTTCAGGGATGTCGAAGAACACATTTTTGCCATCCGGGCTTTCAAAGTTCCATTAACTTGTTCCACCATCCCAGAAGCCTCCGGTCTGTAACTACAGTGGAGTCTCTGGTCAATGTTCAATGCTGCACAAAGTAACTTCATGATTTCGCTATGAAAGTGCCCTCCTCTATCTGATTCCAAAGAGGTCGGGATCCCGAATCTAGGGATGAGCTCCCTCAACAGTAATTTAGCCACTGTCAGAGTGTCACACCTGCGTGTGGGGTAAGCCTCCACCCACCGTGAGAATACACATACTATCACTAAAATGTACCTCAATCCATTGCACCTAGGCATCTCCACGAAGTCCAACTGTAGTCTATTGAAGGGCCCTCCCGACCTTCCAATGTGACTCAACGTAACTACCGTTCTCTTTCCAGCATTCATCTGCTGACACGTAACACACCTCTGACATACCGTTTCTGCCATTGCTCGGAACCGTGGGTTATACCACGTCTGTCTGAACACTCTCATCATTGCGTCTCTACCCAGGTGTGCCTGTCCATGTATCAATCTTGCCATCGGACTCAGCAATTCTTCCGGCAACACGGCTCTCCCATCGTTTGATACCCACACATCCATGTCTCCTTTCTCACACCCAGCTTTGATCCATCCCTCTCTCTCCTGGTTTGAAACTTCATCCTGCAATCGCTTAAGCTCTTCCCAAGTGTCTGCCATGGTCAACATTATGCTGAGCTCGGTTCCTTCTTGGCTCTCCCCTATCTCTCTCTCCGTGAATATGCATCCTTGTTCTGCACAGAAGCGGGCTACTTCATCCGCATAATTGTTTCCCAAGGATACAAAGTCCTCCCCTTTCCCATGGGCTGAACACTTTACAACAGCAATTTCCTTTGGATGCTGTAATGCATCCAACAATTGTCTTACATATTCTCCATTACGAATGGGTGAGCCAGATGATGTCAAAAATCCCTCTGAGACCATAACTGCCCGAAGTCGTGCACCACGCCAAACCCATATTGGCTGTCTGTGTAAATCGTGATTCGAATTCGATCAGCGGCCAAACAGGCACGGGTCAAGGCAATGATCTCAGCTACCTGCGCGGAGCGTACTCCTTCTAGGCAAGCAGCCTCGACCACTCCTGAAATGGTACATACAGCAAACGCTGCTCTCAATTGCCCCACACTGTCTCTTAAGCATGAACCATCGACAAAGAAAATTTCATCTGGGTCGGCCAATGGCTCATCGACAATGTCAGGTCTCGGTTTGGTGCAAAGCTCGGTCACATCGAGACAATCATGGTCCGCACAATCTTCATCATCCGTGCTCGGTGTAGGCATCAATGTCGCAGGGTTCAAGACAGAGCACCTTTTCAGAGTCACATTCTCTGCGGCAAGTATGACTTGCTCGTACCTCGTTAACCTATTGTTCGTTAGGTGCTGGGTCTTGGTCCTGGTCATCAATAACTCAACCGAATGTGGCACATGTACAGTCAATGGATGTCCCATTACAATGCTTTCACATCTTTCAATGCTGACACCTGTTGCAGCAACGGATCTTAGACATCCGGGCAACGCAGAAGCTACTGGATCTAAAGTAGCTGAAAAGTAGGCAACTGGTCTACGGACACCCCCATGGTTCTGAGCTAACACTGCTAATGCACATCCTTCCCTCTCGTAACAAAACAATGAAAAGGCCTTGTTGTAATCAGGCATTCCCAGTGCCGGAGCCCTGCACAAATCCTCTCTCAGTTTCAGGAATGATATCAAACACTCCTCGACCCATGGTACCGGATCACTCACATCCTTGTGCGTAAGCCTCTGCAGAGGCTTTGCTCTCAAGGAGAAACTAGGAATCCACTGTCGACAATAGCCAACCATTCCTAGAAACATCCTAACTTCTCTCTGTGTCGTGGGTACTGCCATGCTCATTATTGCCTCAATTCGATCTGGCAACACCTTCCTCTTGCCTTTTTCCAATCTGTGTCCCAAGTACTGTACCTCTTTCAAACAGTACTGCAGCTTGTTCGGGGACACCTTATGTCCGTTCTCTGCTAAGTGGTTCAACAGTGCTACAGTGTCAATTCTGCAAGCATCTTCTGTTTCTGAGGCAATGAGCAAGTCATCTATGTATTGCACGAGAACTGAGTTCTGCGGCAACACGAGACTCTCAGGGTTCTTCTTCAGGATCTGGTTAAAGATCGATGGACTTTCCGTATACCCTTGAGGGATACGACACCATGTTATCACGCGATTTTCTAGCCTGAACGCAAAAAGAAATTGGCTTTCCTCGTGGAGCGGTATCGAAAAGAAGGCTTGACACAAATCGATAACCGTAAACCACTCGGCTTCACATGGGATCTGGAACAGTATTACTGAAGGATTCGGTACCACTGGACAACAAGGGACAACTATCGTGTTGACCTTTCGCAGGTCTTGCACGATCCTGTACTTCCCGCTCGGTTTCTGTAGTCCCATTACGGGTGAATGACAGGGACTACCTCTGATCTCTTTTAAAATACCCTTCTCAATGAAAGTCTCGATCACAGGTTTTATTCCTGCAATCGTTTCTGTCGACAGGTTGTATTGAGCTGTTCTTGGGAAATCAACATTCTGTTTCACCTCAATCCGCACTGGTTCAACCCCTCTGATTAGACCTATTTCGTCTCCTGCAAAATCCCACACCACAGACGACACTGCGTCTCTCAGATCAGGTGGAAGTTCTTCCACCGTCACCATTGGGTACAGATCTATACACAGATGCTGATTGGCAATTTTAAAGTCAGCATCATCATCTCTCGTCTGGACCTCTACTCCCCGTGGTGTACAATAAATCGTGCAGTTCAACTTGCACAACAGATCTCTCCCCAAAAGGCAAACTGGACTCGTATCACACACTACAAACTGATGTCTAGTTTGGAAGGAACCTATCTTTACTAGGATCGGTTCTGTCAATGGGCTGCTTATTCTCTTGTTCGCTACTCCAACAACCTGGATTGATTGTCCCGAGAGGGGTAGGTTAGGGACTACTGCAGATCTTACAGTAGACCGGGTAGCTCCAGTATCAACCAAAAGTGTTGCAGGATTGCCCTCAATCTCTGCCTCCACAAAAGGTCCTCTCTGGTCTACCTCCAAGACCGCTCCAAGTGTGCAGTCTTCCTCCCCCTCAGGCACCGTCAGGATAAAGGGTCTAAGCTATCCTCATCGTAACCTTCGAACAGGGGCATCTGTTGGTACGTTCGTGTTCCTTGTGAAATCCTTGGAGCTTGGGGAACCTGGGCGTGAGAATTGTAAACCCCCCCTTTCATCGTCCTAGGTCTCGTTATTGTGTTAACTACCTCCTGCGCGGGTGCCTGAGCCCCCTCTTCCTCTTCCTGCAACTGATTAGCTGGGTTCAAAGGACACTCGCGTTTCCAATGTCCGACCTGGCGACAAAGATGACACGCAGTGGTCTTCTTCAGTGTGGCCACGTCCACTCCTGTCTTGGGGTCTACTGGTTTTCCCTTTCCCTGTCCCTGCCCATTCTGGTTTCCCTGGAAATTTCCTTGCTTTCTCCCTAATGTCCCTCCACTAGGCTGACTCTGTGCTGTCTGCATCTGGACAAGCATTAATTTGTCTTTTAGCTTTCGATGTTTCGATTCCACCTCATCACTACAGTATCTCGCATACCGCAGAATTTCATCTAGTGGCTTGTTCTGCCAGCAGATCAAATGGTGCTGTATCATGAGGCTGATTTCCATTCTCAGACCCAGTACAAACTTTGAGACAAACTGTCCCATATCCTTGGGGTCCAAGATATCTAACCCACTATACTGTTTAAAAGCTTGCAGAAGTCTTTCATAATATTCATGCACCGTTTCCTTGGGTTCCTGTACAGTCCGATCTATCTTAACCCAATCTATATCCTGAGGTGAAATCTTCAATTTCAACCATGTAATCACCTGCTCATACTTTTTCATGACTAGTGGTGATGGACCGTTTGTAACCGCCTCTCTTTCCGGTTCTGAAGTCGGCCATTCAATAGCGACTTTACAAGCTGTCCACAAATCTCCCGGTACCACTATGTCAAACAAAGTGTTCAAATCAATCCACAATACTTTTGAAATTTTCACAAATCGCTCAACCTGTTTGTACCACTCCACCGGTTTTTCCCTCAGCCGAGGAAAATCATTTGTAAATGCAGCCAAATCACCTCTATTCCACGGCACATGCACGTACCCTCCATTCTGTACTTCTCGTAAAGGAAAATTTCCAACACCCGTCGCCCCCCCTCCTGGCGGCGGCGTTTCCCCTTCTGCTCTCTTTACTGGTTTCTTCTTGGACCACCTTTCTTCCCATTTGTCCAACAAAATCCATATTCTCATTCCTATAATCAGGTCTCTGGTGTGTGTTCTTAATCCTGTTATTCTTTTCTCCTCCAGCTCCTGATCACTGTACTGTAATCTATGTGGTCCTTGTAACGCTTTAGTTTTGTTCAGGTCCACTTCATATCTTTTGGCCAATTCCTTTAATCTATCATGTGCCATTCTAGCTTTTCGAGTCACATCTTTTGCTACAAACAGCAGCTCATCTGATCCATAAATTTCTATCCTTTCCAAAGGCAGACCCCCACTGATCATTTTGTCTACCTCTGCTTTCAACCTCACTACGTCTAGCAACCTTGCCTGTACTGCACTCCTCAGCATATCTCGACAACCCGAGCCATCTCTCTAATCACAGTCACTATTCTGTCCTTGTGATCTATTCCCTTCCATCATATTCCTGGAACTTGGTCTGTCTTCCGAGACATTTTGTGCCCTATCTCCTTGCATCCTATCCTCTTGGTTCGTTACTGTTGGTGTCCACTCCCTCAAAGCTGACTTAGATTCCCGTAAAGACCTCGGTCTTTCTGGTCTCTCCTCTTCTCGCCTAAAGGAAGAGTCCGCAGTAGCCGGTAACGGCGTACTTGTCTCCATTGGTCTTGGGAAATGAACCACCCTTACTCCAAACCCATTCCCACTCTCTCTGTTTCCTTCCTCCCTTCTCGTCGGTACGGAGCTCCCTTCTCTCACTCGGTCTGGATCATATACCGGTACTATAGGGCCAATGGTAACCGGTACTGTCAAGGAGTCCGGTAATCTTGTGTTCCCCGCAGGAGGCTGTGTTATCATAGACGCCGTTGCCCCCTCCGTTCCTGTGGAAATCCTTCCCACCACTCTCATGCTAGTCTGGTTCTGGCTCTCATCAACTATTGCCACTGTTGGGGTCGTCTTTCCCTCTTCTGAATCTGGATTAAATGGTGGTGGCCTCTCCGCCAACATCCTATCCAACAAGCTGTCATCTAGATCACTGTCGTCCTCATCGATTCTTATTATTTTCCCATTTTGTACTAACAATGGGTACAACTTATCTCCTTCGATCGTTTCCACTCTCCACCTTTTCTCCAATGCATCCCACCTTGCATCTTGGAATGCCCTGACCGATTTCTTCACCCTTTCTTGACATCTGTCCTTCTTCCTATCATACGCTGCTCTTATCCACGCATGTAGTGCCTCAAACTGTGTTGGTCTAGGTAGCGGTCGTAATGAAGCCATTACACTTTTTAGCTGATACAATACCTCTAACCTGAAAGTACCATATCGAGGGAATGACAATTCTCCTTCTGCTTCTGTCATTTTATGCCAATTCTCAAGCCAAATTATAGTATGCAATCCTACATTCTTTGCCATATAATGTGCTGGTGTGTCCTCGGGAGGAGCTTCCTCTCCCTCCCGAACAACCACATGTCTATCACCTCTACAAAGTTCCCGTAAAGCTTTAAAACATTTCATGATGAATCAACTTTGTATTTGCACTCAAAATGTCCGCTTTTACTTCCTGATTTCAATCCTCCAATACCAGCGCGGCTCACACCAACCGGCCTATCGCAGCGCGGCACTTGTCTGACGTCACTTTTCCTCCGCTCGCAGCAGTTCCCCTCCTTTCTAATTCACTTGTTCTCACTCGCATCTGTCCCAATCATACTCTGAAATAATGTCAGTCCTACCGAACAATTACCTCTCTGACCGTCGGTCTTACCAATGACCGATCAGCCTCTTGAGCTTGTTGACCTCAATCTGGCAACCGTCTGTCCGCGAAACGACCGGACAATCGCCTTTAACACACTCGATAGGATTCAATCACTCGATGTTCTGCACACAATAACCTACGACCTGCGTTGGTTATTCACACACTCACTCATGTGTTCCCTATCTTCAGTGGGTCTGTCAATGACGTCTCGTGACCCCCACAACCTCTGGTCAACGTTCTCAACTCTGGGTGTATTCTACACCACAATAAATCTCCCGGTCCCGCGCGCGCTCACGGTCCGTTTCTCAATCACACAATTTTCGTTCCAACTCCGCAAGACATCACACAACAATAAAACACCGCAATCTACCAAACATTACTCTTTTCATACTCACTCTACTACGAACTGCTACTTCCGCCGCACCGGCACTCTCCGTCAGTTTTCCACGACCTCCAGCATCCTTCTCCCGCGGTCCTCTGGATCTGCGTCACTCGGGCTCTATGGGGCAACTTAATCTCCTATCTTGCTCTAGATCTCCCCTTACCATCAAAGGTAACCATCCTACTCTGCTACCAACTGATAACGCCGATTCTTATCTAATTATCTATAAGAACCTTCTGGTCGCCAAGATCTTTTTACCTGTTGAATAGTTTAAAGGAGAGAATCTCATCAGGTTATATATATCAGCATTTACTTTGTCTGAAAGGACCACTGACTCCGAATTCAAGTTTGAGAATTTATTATCGCCAAAAATAACTGAACGTGCAAGCACCTCAACACGAGGTTAAAGAAATAGATGGGCACTAATACAAATAATAATCTACGCAGGAATCTCATCCGACTCAGGATAAGGAGAATAGAAAGTTCTAGAAGGATCAACCAGACTATGATTGCTCCAATTTCTAAGTTGCTCTTCATTGGACTAAACAAGCTTAAAATCAATTGCTGTCCCTACACTAACGCTAAGTGACATCCCTGCCTAACGATTTCCCAGGCAAGAGTGAATAAAAGGTGTCAGCTGTGAAGACTTCCTAAGAAGTGCAATCACTAAGGGGCACATGCATCAAAGGTTTTTGCGATCGCAAACGGTGCGAATCGCAAAAATCGGCCGTTTGCGATCGCAAATTGGCCTTTGGAGATGCATGAAAGTAGTTTCCTATGCGCAATTTAAGAATTCGCAATTAATTGCGAATTCCTAAATTATGATTGCATTTAAGGAATCGCAATTTGCGATTCCTTAAATGCAATGCTAGAAGCACTTTCAAATAGCGATTTCGCTATTTGGGACCGCAAATTACAGACAAATCAAACTTGTCTGTAATTTGCAATACCTTCGAAAAATGCTCTAAAATGCATTTTTTAAGTTTTAGGTTACACACACACATGCCCTTGGGGCATGTGTGTGCGCAACATGGGTGCACATCACAATTTCAGGGTGCAACAGGGTGTCATTTTGACACCCTGGCACCCTTGAAATTGCATTCTCAATTTGCGATTCTCTAATTGCGAATCGCTAATTGAGAATGTATTCCAATTCATTCCTATGGGCCTCTAGGCCCATAGGAATTAATGGGGAGGTATTCCTAATTGCGACTCGCAATTAGCGAGTCGCAATTAAGGAATGTTTAGGAATCGCTATTTTTATAGCGATTCCTACATGCATAGGCTTTTGCGATTCCTTAATTGCGATTCCTTAATAATCGCAATTAAGGAATCGCAAAAGCCTACCTTGATGCATGTGCCCCTAAGTACCTAAGCTCTGCTCTGTCCTTCTTCAGGTCTCCCCTACCTCTTCTCTGGCCTCCTCCCTCAGGGCACTATCCCTAATACAAAACCACACTACAATTGTACACGCCTTTGTCACGCCTCCTTGGCCAGGTCTTTTTTCTTGTGCTTTTCCATCGAAACGGTTACTTCATCCTGGACGGTTGCGTTGACCTTGAGTCCCAGGCACCTTCTCCGCTGAAAGTATCATCCCTACATTCCGTTTCACTCCCCGTACCATGCCTCCCCTCTCTCTAGCTTTTGAAAACAAAGAGTTAGTCTTACTAACGAGACATGTGTCCTTGCACCTGCAACAAAAGATACTTTCAACAGAAACCTTCTACTGTGCAAATTAAATCTACTGTTTGTGCCCAGAGAGCCTTACCAAGAGAAACATTTCTCGGCCTACAAAATAAGCTAACATAAAACTATACCAGGCCTTCCCTAGGCATATATGTAGTCAGGCCTTTACATATGACTTTTAAACACACCTTACGTTTCCCTATAATCATTTTCATTATGATTCATATGCAAACGATGAATTACATGTGCAACTTTAATATGGTGCACGTTTAAACTACTGCAATTACATTACACACACGAACTAATTCCTCTATGCATTATGTTCACACAATTCAATAAGCATTACATTACATCATTATCCTAACACCATTATACTGCTGAGTTCACTTTGTCTCAGTGAACTATTCATTCTTTACTAAACATGCATGAGTATACAATGGAATATAAACGAATATATGTCTGAATACATATGGGTGCGGCCTATCAGTGATTATGATGCACCCCTACAATTCACAAGAACATTTCGCTCTATCATAGAGTCTGTGTGTGATCTCACCTCCATCCTTCACTTACCCGATGCCTACGTGTTTCAGTCTCTTTGTTTCTCAGTGTCCATGTAGCCTTCCCTTCATCTCTCTGGAACAGTGACTGTTTTTCCATGCTAGTGTCTTTGTTTCCAACTTACATCAGCTGGGATGGTGGCTCCATTCCATTCTTTACTGCAGCACAGGCTAAACTGTATTGTGCTACTTAAAGCCTGTTTCACTTTGTTTTGGCCTACGGTGGTGTACAGATGGCATGTGCAGTACCTGCTGTGGACAGTTCATCTTCAGAAGCCTCTTTGACTAAAAGCAGATTTCTGGTAGTTTGAAGTTCAAGTTTCAATCTTTTTTTCAGGCTGCTTTAGCATAATAGTCTTTTGGTGCTAAACCTGGCTAAAGTCATATTAAGATCACTGATGGGTAAAAACCAGGGGTGGGCGGAGTTGGCAGAGTGCCTCTACGTGGAATTCCACGGAGTTGTCTAAAAACTCAGTGGAATTCTGCTCCGCCCTAACCATGCATGCAGGCAGCAGACCTGGAGGGTTCTTGACCCCCAGACTGCCACCTGCTTACGGCTTACCTGGATCTGCCCTTCTCCACCGTGCCTGGGCTGCCCTCCTCCTGTCTCCTCGTCAGTGCAAAACCCCTATGCTGTACGACTTGGGAGGACTGCACATGCTCGCACGTGCGCGCATGTGCAGTCCTCCCAAGACGTACAGCGTAGGGGTTTTGCACTGACGAGGTGAAAGCCAGGAGGAGGACAGCCCGGGCACAGAGGAGACCACCAGATCCAGGACCAGGTAAGACTTTCTAGGGGTGGGCGGCAGGAGCAAGCTCCGCCATGCCACGGAATCGGAGTTTTTGCCAAACTCCATGTTCCCAGCAGAGCGCGGAGTTGGAAAAACTCCTCAATCTCTTCTGGCGGAGCGGAGTTCGCCACCCACCCTTAGTAAAAACATGATGGTAATGGCAAATCTGACGATTAAAAGAACAGATAGATGTGTGAAAAGGGAAACAATGGTGATATTGTGGAAGGGGTTTGGCAACATTGTCTTACATTTCTGGAATAGGTAATGGAATCTAGATTTAAATTGGCTTGCAAATTGGCATTTTAGCTACAGAATTGACATTTCACAAGTGCCATAATATTCTTGGGAGACTGTTTTGCCACAATCCATGTAAATCAATTAATTAAAGCTATTCCAGTTCTTGATCGTTACTCCTTTCGGTTCCATTAGATCCTGAACCCTCATCATGGCACTCTATATCTCAGCCATATCAGTGACTTATGTTACTTTGAGGACCACTGTGATAACATAGGGCCTCATTACAATGGTGGTCGGACAAGTGTCCGACCGCCATCATTTCAGGCAAGGGACCGTCCAACAAGGAGTCGGGGGTCCCGACAGCCACAATGCATGGATGTTTGTGGGGGCACCACAGGTGCCCCCAGGGCCACATAGCAGAGGCCCACAGGAGACGGGGGCCCTGCTAGGCCTCCATCCCCCATGGGCCTCTGCTGTGTGGCCCCAAAGTCCCTTTCCGACAACCTTTCCACGGCGGTTGGACCACCCTAGAAAGGCTGTCAGAAAGGGACATCATAATCCCTACGACGGTGCCTGCATAGGCACCGCCTTCATTGTAGGGATTATGATTCGACAGATGCCCCAATGGGCTCCTTGAGCCTGTCAGAAGCATCGGTTGGTCACTCCGACCGCTGCGGTCCGACCAACCGCATCATAATGTGGTGGTCGGACCGCTATGCTGGATGTCGGTGGGACCGCCACCGACAGCATGTCAGTGGCAGTCCCACCGACATCATAATCAGGCCCATAGTTCTTAGTAGAGTATTCCTTTTTGGGTTTTCAGCATCATGAATTCTCAAGATTGAATGACTGCTAGATTTTGGGCACCTTGTTACTAGAAAATGGCAGCAAGGCACTAGGAGTTGGTGCTTTCATTAGCCCTTTGCTAATCAAGTTGGTTATGGGGTTTCCCAAAACTGGGAGAAAAGAAGTTAGAAGAAGACTTCAGCATTGATTTCACCGCCAGCAGTGCTTTTTTATTTGAACAGTGGCAGCTAACCAGGTACTTTGGGACTTGGTGTTTCCTTTGCTATGCAGCAGAGCTGGCTTGATTTTCTTAGTATTTTCTTTCGTAGGTGCATAGTTTCTACATTTTGGAATTCTAGCAGAAAAACAATCTCTTCACTCGATATTGTGGTTAGTTCAAGGTCTTCTTGCTTAGATTATAGCAAAGAAAATTAATAGGTCTCAGCATATACTCCAGGACTGGAAGTATTATTGGCCCTGGTGGTTTGGTCTCTACCCAGAGAGGAACTACAGTTACGTGAGACAATAGCAGTGAGAGTACGATCTTCTAAGTTGACAAACCTGATATTTTCTATAACCTCCTAATCTTTTGGGCATTAGTAGCAGTTGGAAAATGGGCTATTATAGATAAACCTCTCTTCTTAGGGCCTGATTCCCAAAGCTAAACTTATACTTTTGTGTAAGTTTACAATTTTTTGGTATTCACAAAGCAATTTTACGAGTAGTACCCTTAAGACTGCCTATCTTTTTATGTGCGGATTCTCCATCACAAGTGCGGAGATTCTGCAGTCATAAAGATTCTGCACACTTCATAAATTGCAAAAATCATAAACTTACACAAAAGTGTGAATCAGGCCCTTAATGTCTGACAGCTCTTTATTGTTTTCCTACTTGCTGGCCATGTTTGAGGAGTTTGTGATGGCAGACTGCAAGAGAAAGTAAACTGGGCTGGCTGTGTAAAATAATGTCTCCTGTTCTCTGGGGGTCTATGTCAGTCCCTTACAACTCTTCGAGTGTGATAAAGGTGAATGTAGCCCTTAAGGGTATTGCATAGCATATTTCATTCACCTCACAATTGTCTGAGAAGTGATGGACTTTAGTGGATTGACTAAGTTTAATCCATTACAATCCATTGTAACACTGCCGATCACATCGTGATGGCTGCCTGTGGATCGGGGCTCCGACCCAGGCATAGCACACCAGGATTTCAGCCTCATCGTGGGCCCCGGCTGCTTCAACCACATTCCGACCGTCCCTCGCCAGCTGCTCCTTCGGACAGCCACCTGAGGATCGGTGCTCCGACCCAGGTTGCCGGCCTAACCGCAGACCTCGGATATTTACCCTCCGGAATCGCCCTTGCCGCCTCCGTTTCCCAACTGAACCAGGCACTCTGTTCACCACTCAACTGAGACACGGTCTACATTCGTTGTTCAACCGATCCTCACCGTGGATGCCTGCTCAGTAGGACTCTGCCTTCAGGGCCTACGGGGTCCGTCCAGGCCCCACCTCTGCTCCACGTCTCACCAGTTCACACTATTATCTCGCTCCATTCTTGCCGTGGGTTCAAGCCTGACTGACCCGCCGTGACCCTCCACCTCCTCTTCCCACCCAATCATTCAGCACCTTCATTCTGTAATGCGGTCCTGATGATGATCCTAAATCGCTAGGATCGAAACGCCGCCGACATACCAGCGCAACTTCCGGCGCCTTTGACTATGGTCCACGAAAAAGCTTTAGAATACATGTTAAAAATTCATGTGAATAACTAACTGTGAACCATAAGTCCCTCTGTATATATTTGTCATTTCTCCACCTTGCGCCGTCCACCTTTGAGTGTCACGAGCACTTGCGTGCACAAAGTTTTCGTGTTACCTGTGTATTAATTGCTTGCAGTGCTGATACAACTGTTCCCAATTTCTCTAAAAACCCTTGTTTCCTTATTTTTGCAAATGTCTTGCACTCCTCCAAATATATGATGCCTTGGGCACATGTAAACAAACTATGAGTCTCCCTACCTTTTTGCAATGTTCTGTGCATGCTTGATAACTAATCTTCTCAATAATACCAGTTGAGACATTGTCGTTTGTTTATACTTCCTCACTCAGGTCTCAGCCTGGTCTATGGGTCTACTCCTGTTGTTTATACCTACACTGCTAAGTGTAGCGCCAGCGCAGGGGGAAACGCAAGGCTGCACCATATCCTTGTAAATATGGTGCAGCCTTGCGTTTCTGAAGTGGCAAAGTGAGGCGTTAAGCCATGACGGCTAACGCTTCACTCCGCCACTTCCTCATACATATGCCCCTTAGAGTTAAATAAATACCCACAATTCATAAACTCAATATCTTGAAAACATTTAATAAATGCATAGGTTTCCTGCAGTCCCACTTTTCATTCATTAGATTTTACATTTGAATTGATACCTGGTTAGTAAACAATGAGAAATCATGATAAGATGCAGCTTATTTGTTTACTCTGGGTATCACATGTGTTTCCTGTACTGAAAAAATACTCTAAATTCTAAATCAATGAAACCAGAAGAATCTGATGGAGATAACAGTATATCACTTTTGTAAATTGTCCATTAGGGCAAAAAATTAGAGATAAAAAAACTTCACTTATTTCTGTTTTTCCTACTTATTTTCATTAGTTTTTATTTCAATGGTTAGTTTCTTTGGGAAACCCATGAGTGAGCTAAATAAAAAATCTCTTTCTGTATTCAGAAATGTATGTACTTTCCCAAAATAAATAGCTTCCCATGTTCACCCATGGGTATCACACCAGTTTATACCACAAAATGCAAGGAGGTAGAAACCACACAAATAGGAAAAGTAGACTACCATAAGAAAATGGCAAAAACTTTAATTTGTAAAACCCTATGTGCTACTGATAGCTGAGAAGAGAGTGATCCAAGCACAGTAAACATTTTGCTGGCTCATTCTTATAAAAAACACATACATTCTGGCACAGCCCATTTTTTTTTCAAAATAAAACCCACAATTTAGTTACATTTTATCTATCTTCTCAGCTCCCAATCCACAAAACCTATGTACCAAGATGTGGGGAAAAAGGACACAAATTTGGTCTGGATAACTTTTATAGAAAAAAGTTGGGAAGGCTTAAACCTGAACTGTTCTAAATTTCTTAAAAATGGCTCAGCAGGAAGGGTTGGGGAAGTGTCAGCACCTAAGGGTTAAAAAGTACACCCTACCTCAGGAAAAAGGGGTCAATTGAAGCTAAACGATGACTTGTGGGAAGTTGTGCAACTTTGCAATGTGGGAAATTTCCCTACATCCCGGATCAGATTACACAGTTTGCACCTTGTGTGCAAAGGCCCCCGTGTGAAATTTGTCTTGAATTTTGGTGCTCTTTAGTATTACAAAATACAAAAAGCAACATCTTTTAAAAAATGTTAAGTGCTTGCCCACTGCTTTAGAGGGTGGACATTGTATAATATTTCTTCATTTTCATGTGTGTATGTCTACATGCAAACAAGGGCTTCACTTAGCACATTTGATGCTTCATATCACTGATGTGTGCAGGAACAAGTAGGTCCAGGGGTAAAGTAATGTAATTAGATTTCAAGAGCCCTCTGTTTCCAAAACGGTGTCTTGGCATTAAAAGGCAGAGGTGGACATCAGGACGTGAGCCAAACATTTCTTAAACAAATCAAAGCAAAAGTTTGCAGCCTTTATTCAAAGGGAGAAGTTGTTTGCAAAATCCCAGATGTACAGGCATCTGGTTTCACAATAATGCTGCCCTAACAGAGAATGCTTGACCACCTAGCTTACCCATGGGAACATACGTAGTACATTTCTGTTGTATGTAAGCACAGCCATATTGAGGAACAGCCCAAAACACAAGGCACAGTGACTTAAATACAACATGCTTAGATATGAGCAGCCACTGTGAAGTGTCCAATGTCAATGAGGCTGAGGAGCTAGGTGGCCTTTGAAGTCCAAGCCTTACTGCAATCTTCTGAATACGCCGCAGTCAAGACAGTAGGACAGAGCAAAATCCCTGAAACATAGAATTACAAGACTGCTCAGGATTGTGGCCTTGCAGACCAATGGGCAGTTCTGAGGTGACAAAAATTCTCAATGCCCTTATCTGGTGTAAACACATTGATAATAAGGGATTATCTTGACTATTTAGAGAGGAAGATGTGCATCTATGTGGAGCCACACATTGTGAACCTTGGGAAATAGGGGTGGGGGGGTAAATTGAGTTGTTGAGGCCAAAAGTAGGTTGGAAGTGTACTTAAAGCCTGCCAGCCTGGCACATATGAGTAGTATAGAAACAACACTGGCTTTTAGGGTGGTGCACCCAGTACCATCGCGCTGGGTGCCAAGCTCAGGGTGATCTGTATTCTGAAATATTATATTGGCATAAAAGCACCTGCTTCAGTGTTCTTTGTGTGCCCCGCAGGCAGCAATAAAAATGTCAAGAAAACTCTGGCAGCGCATGTGTAACTTGCAGACCGCAGAATAGCATTTTATGTAGATAGCTCAGTGGGTTGCTGCTTTTGTCACTGACATACTTTTGTTACTTGCAGTTCATAAGTTACAGTCCTTCTAATATGGCAAAGTGAGCTATGAACTCAATCAATCAGGGAATTGTAAGCGCGCTACTCACCTGTGAGGGTCTCAAGGTGCTGGGGGGTGGGCGGTGTGCACCTACTTTCAGTCGAAGAGCCAGGTCTTGAGCGTCTTCCTGAAGATGTTCAGAGAGGGGTCGCGTCTGATGTCGATCGGGAGCTCGTTCCAGGTCTTGGCCTCGATGTAGGATTAAGCCCTTCCACCCGTTCTGGCTCTGCGGAAGCGCAGGATTTCGGCAAGGGCGGCGGATCGAAGGTTTCTCTTGGGTGCGTGGAAGGAAATTCTCTCGTTGAGGTATTGGGGTCCAGTGTTGTGGAGTCATTTGTAGGTGTGGGTGAGCAGCTTGAATGTTACTCTCTTCTCGACGGGGAGCCGGAGGTCTCGCAGGTGTTGGGTGATGTGTTCCTGTCGAGGGACGCCGAGGACGAGTCTGGCTGCAGTGTTCTGAATGGTCTGAAGTTTGCAGAGCAGCGACTTGTGGATTCCGGCATAGAGGGCATTTCCGTAGTCCAGTCTGCTGGTTATGAGTGCGTGGGTGACAGTTTTTCTTGATTCGGGGGGATCCATTTGAAGGTCTTGCGGAGGATGCAGAGGGTGTTGAAGCAGGTGGAGGCGATGGCGTTGACTTGGGTCATGGAGAGGGAGGGGTTGAGTACGATGCCGAGGTTCCGGGCGTGGTCGGTGGGGGTGGGTGGGCAGCCGAGGGCAGTGGGCCACCAGGTTGTCTCCCAGGCAGTTGGGGAGGGTCTGAGGACGAGGACCTCTGTCTTCTCTGAGTTGAGCTTCAGGCAGCTGTTGCTCATCCAGTTTGCGACGTCCTTCATTCCTTCCTGAAAGCTGAGCCTGGTGGTGATGGGGTCATTGGTGAGGGAGAGGATAAGTTGGGTGTTGTCGGCGTTAGAGACTATGTTGAGTCTGTGTTGTCTGAAGATGGCGGCGAGGGGGCCATGTAGATGTTGAAGAGCGTGGGGCTGAGTGACATTCCCTGAGGCAATCCGCAGTTGATCTCTGTGGGTTCGGAGAGGAAGGGTGGCAGTCTGATTCTTTGGATCCTGCCGGTGAGGAAGGAGCGAAGCCATTCGAGGGTGGCTCCCCGTATGCCGACGTCATGGAGTATGGTGGTGAGTGTGCGGTGGGAGACGGTGTCGAAGGCAGCAGAGAGGTCGAGTAGGATCAGGGCCGCTGTGTGGCAATGGTTGAGGAGGGTGCGGATGTCGTCTGTGGCTGCAAGTAGCGTGGTATCGGTGCTGTGGTTGCTTCGGAATCCGGATTGGGAGGGGTCGAGGATGGAGTTCTCTTCAATGAATTTTGTTAGTTGGGCGTTGACGGTCTTCTCAGTGACTTTGGCCGTGAAGGGAAGGAGGGAGATGGGTCGGTAGTTCTTGATGTCCGAGGGATCTGCAGAGGGTTTCTTGAGCAGGGGCTTGACTTCCTCGCGTTTCCAGTCATCGGGGGAGGTGCCAGTTGTGAAGGTGGTGTTGATGGTGCGTCGTAGTTCTGGTGCGATGGAGGCGGCGGCTTTGTGGAAGATGTGCAGGGGCAGGGGTCCACGGGTGCTCCTGAGTGGATGCCCTTCTTGGTTGATTCGGTGTCTTCGGTGGTGGCTGGGGTCCAGGTGGAGATGGTGGGTCGGTTGGTGGTGTTGGAGGGGGGAGTGGTTTCGGAGTCCGGAGTTTGCTCGTTCAAGTTGTCGTAGAGGGCCTTGATTTTCAGGTGGAAATATGACTGAGCTTGTTGCAGAGGTCCTGTGAAAGGGTGATGTCTGAGGCTTGGCTGGGGGGTTTGGTGAATTCTTGGATGATGCTGAAGAGTTCCTTTCCCAGGCTCAGCACTCTCCTCCAATCACTCTGCTCTCCTTCCTAGTATCTCTAATTCCCCCAATGCGACACCCCTCCCCCATATTGTCCATAGGGCTGCCATCTCTCCCAGAGAAAAATACTAGCCATCTGTTCACATTTGAAGATTCAGCAAAGGCCCAGACATGATTCTTTAGTACAACTGTATATGAAATTGTATGTAACCATCTTTCTGTCTTTATTTACATTAATTATCAGCCAGGTGCCATTATGCAGACATAGAGCACATTTTTAAGAGTTTTTGACTTACATTTGCTCTTTAAAGTTACTGATAAGGGGAAATAATACCGGCTTTGGTGACTTTCCTTATTTTTACACCAGCAGGGACATTACAATACCTATCATGCAGGTATAAAACCAGCCAGGTGGCAATCCGAACTGTACATTCTCAGTCTCTTCTCTTTTGTCTCCATTCTCTTCAAGCCACATTCTTTTCCTGTCTCGTCACACTCTCCATCTTCCTACTTTCCCTTGTAGCCTGTGGGATCTTCCTCCTGTTTCTCTACACACCATAGGATTCCCCTCTCCCTCCTACTCTGCTCACTAATCCTCCTAGTTCCTATTCATTACTTCAGTCTCTCTGCATGTCTGTCCGCTCTCCTCGCTAGTTTATACAAACTCCCTCAGTCTCTCTACGTGCACCATAGATTATCAGTCTTTCTGCTTTCCCCCAAAATATCTGCTCTCTCCCAGTCTCTCTGCTATCTCTATTTCTCTGCTCTCCGCTCTCCCTTCCATTATGTTCTTTCTCCCCAACAGTCTGTCCTCTTTTCCTCACAGTCTCTCTGCTCTTCACCATCTCTCACTCTACCTCCCTTCTCTACTTACCATTCTGTCTGCTATCACACTCATTCTATCTGCTTTCCCCCAGCCTGCCCTCTCCCACTTCTGCTTGCTAGCTTTTCCACCACATCTATCAGCTATCCCTTTCTATCTCTCCACTCTCCTCACAAATCTACTGTCTCCACAAGGTGGCTGCACTCTCCCATGAGTCACCCCTGCTGTCCTACCAATCTCTTCACTTTGCAACCAGATTCTCCACTATTCTTATCTCTTTTCTCTCCATCTTCACTATTTGGTCTCCCTCCCAGTCCTTTAACTCTCTGCAGTCTGTCCGCCCTCCCAGTCTGTCCCCTATATCCTCCAGCCTGCACGCTTCCACTTCAGCTTGCCACCTCTCCTGCCAGTCTTGCTGCTGTCTCCTCCTGTCGATCTGCTTTCCCTTAATCTCTATGCTCTACTCAGGTTTCTCCGCTGCTGTCCCTGGACTCTCAACTGTTCCATTCTCTTCCCTCCCCTACCTTTCTGCTCTCCCATCCATTCTGTTCTCTCTCCATCCCAATGTATCGCCTTTGACTCCCTATGTCTCTCTGTTCTCCTGTCCAGTTACATGGCGCTCACATGACACACTGTTACGCTAAAATCAGAGTAAATTTACTAGCCATTTTAAAGACCTGTGGGCATAGTGCTAAATTGCATTGTTTTGTGCATGTTTCCTTGTATCCGTTAATAAATAAGGGCCCCAGTCTCCAGCGGAATAACCCAGTACACAGAAAGACACTTCGACGAAAAGGAAGAGAAAAACAACAAGGAAATCTCTAGAATAAAAAAGAGCACGCCAGTATCTAGAAAGGCAGAAACACACTGAATAAGTTGAGTCTTTTTTTTCTATAGTGGTGGCTGCATTACTGTCACAGAAGTGGAATTACTCCATTTTCAACTGGGTTGACTACCACGAAAAGCACGAGAAACAATGTTGATGAGGATACATTATGAAGCAAATAGCCATGTCTTGTATTGTTTGCCATGAAGAGTGGAAGTAAAAGAAACAGTTCCTAGAAGAAAGCTAGTAGCATTCTTGAGAGTAAAAACAATGGGCCTGATTTTGATGTTGGGTGGAAAGCCTCCGATAGTCTGTCGGAGGCTTTCTGCCCGACAACAAGGGTTTCCCTCTGACCACCGCATTACGATGACGGCGGTCAGAGAAAACTGGTGCGGGGATTCTGCTCCTCTTCCAACGTGCTCACCGAGCCCGTCAGAAGAGTAGCGGAATTGCAATACGATGAATGATGGCGGAGCCAGCCCCGGCTCTGCCGTCGGAATTACAATGTCGGTTTCTGACTGCCTTTCCGTGTCAGCCTTCCTGACATGGAAAGGCTGTCAGAAAGTGACTTTGGAGGCCCCTAGCAGGGCCCCGTTCCCCCCTGGCCCTCTGCCAAGGGGTCTGGGGGGGCACCTATGCTGCCCCCTAAAAATCCCTGCACCGTGTGACAGGCACAGTGAGGTGCCTGCCACACGGTGCAGGGATGTTTCCAAAAATCCATTTTACAATGGCAGCTTGTGCTGTGGGACTTTTCCGTCCGCTGCACAAGCTGCCATAGTGAAATGGATGTTTCCGACCGCCCTATGGGCGCATCCGAATACTGAAGTAGGAACGGCTGACCTAAGGTTAGGTTGTTCCAGACCGCTATGGCGTCAGGCGGACGTGAGTCTGCCCAACATCGTAATGAGCCCCAATGAAATAGAGTGCACAATGAAGATATTGCGCGCACGCAGATAAAAGTACAGCAGTAGAAAAAAAATAGATATATGATGAAGCCTGCAGTAGGTGCAGAGCAAATGTCAAAAGCACAAAGGTCAGTCACATAAACGGTTCAAGGCCAGGAACAGTGAAGTAAGTAAGGGTGTAAGGTCTCCCCAGGCAGGGGAAATGCCTAAACTCCAAAAGAACTGAATCAGGCGAGTGTATTGAGGGAGTAGTAAGTCTGCATGTCACGTTCAAAACAGGCACACGTAGCGTGAATGAAAGTATTGAGTTGCTTCATATGTATGTAGTTTGGTACATCTGTGTAAGAACTTGCGAGCATTTTTTTTTATAGGATCCTGCTCTTATCGCCTCTCCCAAAATTCTCTCCTTAAGTGTGTAGGTTCTGAAGTTGACTAGAATCTTCCTAGGGTTCTTCCTGTTTTTACCTTTCCCGAACGGATCTCTATGTGCCCTTTGTATGTCCTCATAGAGAACCTTAGTTTCAATCCAAGGGAAGAATTCTTTCAATAGGTTTACCACAAAGTTTTTTATATCTTCTCCCTCCTGCCCCTCCGGAACACTTAGGAGTCTCAGATTGTTACGCCTGGACTGGTTTTCCAGAGACTCAATCTTTCCTCTTAACTCTTTCTCACTTGTCTGCAGGACCCTCATCTCTTCTTCGTTGGCCATGACCCTCTTCCCCATCTCTTCCACGGAGGCCTCCACTGTACTGATCCTTTCCATGATTGAATTAACCTTGGTTTCTAATGCCTCACAAAGCCCCTGGATTCTAAGCTGGTTTCTCTCAGATGTAGCGAAGTTTGATCTCATCTCTGAGATCAATAACTCCATTAAATTGTCTGCAGATTTAGCTCCCTCTGTCGATTTAGAACCTGTTACCGATGGCCCTTCGCCCCCTCTACTCTCGACCGAGTTCCCAGGGCAAATGTATGTATCATTTCCTGTAGCTTTATCTAGATCAAGACTTTCAAGCCCCTCAAAACTATTGACACTAAGCGGGATGCCTGCTGTTAAGCCACTTTCTGCCATTGTAGTATTTTGTTTATCTTCAGTGTATTCTATCTTCTGCGGACTAGACTCTTTAGGGAGAGATTGCTTTACTTTAAAGTATGATCGAAGTGAGGGAGTGATTTGGACTTTTTTAGTCGCAGCCTTGGCCCGCGTTGATACTATGGTGGACTCCAGGATTTGTGGGGGGGCCACCACCTTATTTTTGTCCTTATCACTCTGGTGTACTACAGTGCTTACATTCTGGGGGTGTTCCGTTACTATTGTGAGGTTATCTGGCAAATTTCTACTTCTTAGACAGTATCTTATCCCTCTGCTAAGCGACGTCTCCTGTACCTGTGGGATTACCGCTAGTTTTATCCTTTTTCTGGCCCTTGCTTATCCGAACCGGAGTTTGAAAATTTACTGAGCCTGTCCCCTTGCCTGCCTCACTTACCCTATTAGCTTGTACTGCAGCTCGCGGAGTTCGTGTCCGTCCCCTCCTGTTCGAGATAACTGCTTTGGATGCCTTAGCGGGACCTGCTGGCACCGCCGCGCTGCTCTCCCTGCCGCCGGCGTTCCTACTGCTGGGGCTGAGTGTAACCTTTGCACGGAAGGAAACTCTCGCAGTCGCCTTCCTGTTCTCCCGCAAGAATAGACCCGCCTTAGCCCACACCGAGCTTGCTGTGAGGCTTCGACCACCTGGAGGCTCTGAAGCAACGGGAAGGCCGGGAGACGGAGTCCGGATGCTAACCTGTAGACTGTTCTGGCTGCTGAGAGAAGCGGAGGCTCCTTTACTAGCTTAACGGGGGCAGGGGACATGCTACGGACATCAACGGCATCTAGAAGCCATCAGAGCGAAGTTAAACGTAAGTCAACAGGCAAACATTATTGCATATTCAAATTCTGCCTATAGAGATAGGGAGCTCCCGACCGGCACTCCTACCCGGCCACCATGTTCTCCGACTCCAGCTATAAAAAGAACGACTGGTCCTTTTGAATAAGATCAGATATATCAAAGGCGACACAGGACCGTCAGTGGGAGCTTGGCCAATACATGCAGGAGCTGAAATCCCTGGGAGCCACAGTACAGATGAAATTCCCGGCATCACTGAGGATTATGTGAAACAATCAGATGCTCAATTTGAGGGAGGCCAAAGAGGTAGAATCTTTGATAAGTAAGATTAAGGCACAAAAAGTATAATACGCCTATAGAGTAGGGGTCTCAAAGCGGCAGGATTGACCTGTCAATGGATAAAGGGAGGGTTCTCCTTGGGTGGGCAGGGGTGGGTGGAGGGGATGGGTACGGATCATGTAAAATATGGTGCACTAAGGGTGTGGGAGCATTAGGGAAAAAAAAACAAAAAATATCTGGTCCGATTCGCGAAAGACATGCGTATAAGGGAAAGCTACATCATAAGATATGGGAGTTAACATTCTCACTTGGAATGTGAATGGTTTGCGTGTTACAGCTAGAAGACAAAGGATCTTAGAGTATCTCAGATGCATAAAGTGCGACATATTAATTCTTCAAGAGACCCATCTTTTAAAAGCAGAGTGGGGGGACATCTTGAAAAGCCAGCAATGGGTGGACTCATATCTGCACTGATCAGGCATGTTGCGTCAAGGGGGTAATTATTATTTTTAAAAGGACAGAAAAAGCCATCATTGAGTCATCCAAGACCGATATAAAGGGGAGATGGGCAGTAGCGAACATACGTATGAACGAGAGATCGTTGGCTATAGCAGGGTACTATGGACCCAACGTAGACGACCCCTCGGCTCTACAGGCCCTCTAATCATATCTTTTGGATGTTCCTGGTCGAATCATCTTGGGGGGTGACTTTAACATACTAATTGACCCCAAAAAAGATAGGAGCCCTCCAAAAAAGTCCCCTACTTTACCTAAAATGAGGAGCTGGCTGAAGATATACCAGGATGATTTAGGTCTAGTTGACATATGGAGAGGAAAAGGTCAAAAATCTCAAATGTTCACCTTCAAGAATAAAAAACTGGGTCATTCTTCTAGAATTGATTATTTTTTAATTGATAAATCACTAGGGGGTGAAGTAAAAAAGGTAGAACATCTCCCAGATCATCTATCGGATCACTCGGCAGTATTGCTGGAGTTTGAATTTCAGAGCCGGCAGTCTCAGTCAAGGTGGACACTAGATAAGACCTTGCTTTTAGATGCTAAGATAATAGAGGACCTGAAAGAGGAAACCAAATCTTTTTTCCAGTTAAACTCTGAGGAGACCTCTTGCCAGGTCAGGTGGGATGCATACAAGGCGGTACTTAGGGGGAAGCTGATTAGTTTAGCTGCCTATCGAAATAAGTTATTTAAAAAGGAAATAGGGAGTTTAGAGGAAGAAATACAGAGGCTAGAGAAGAGTATTAAGGAGGAAAACTTAGCTGATAAAGTGGAAGCATTTGCAGGGGAATTAAAAACAAGAAAAGGGACCTCGTTAATAGCTCGAGTTAAAAGAAAATGGGAGGCAAGTAAGCTTGCTCACTATCAATATGGTGAGGGGTGTGGCAAGCTTTTAGCTTGGAAAGCTAAGACTGATCTAAACCGCAATAAGATCTTAAGTATCCAGGAGGAGGATAAAGTTCACCCTACTATAGAAGAGTCAGAAATTAGGAAAGCCTTTTATGGTTTTTTCAGAGAACCATATAAAGAGGAAACGCGAGTTAGCGAAGATCACATTAAGGACTACCTTAATTCCTGGATAAAGCAGACTTTGTCAGAAGAGCATAGGGAAGAACTAAATGCGGAGATAACTGAATCAGAAGTAAGTGAGGTGGTTAAAGGTTTGAAAAAAGCAAAGGCGGCTGGTCCTGATGCCCTGCCTAATGAGATATATAAGGCCTTGAACGGGGAACTCGTGCCTGAGCTCACTAGCCTATTTAATGACATATTCGTAAGGGGACAGGAACCTCCAAAATCTGGGACGAAGCAACTATTTGCATTAGTAAGTAAGTCCGTTTTTATATAGCGCAGCTACTCACCCTTACGGGTCTCAAGGCGCTGGGGGCCGGAGTGGAAATTAAGTGAGCTATTGCCCAGAGTCACATGGTGCTGAGCTGAGCTGCCTCCGGAGCCGGGGATCGAACCGTGAACCCTGTGCTCCGAAGTCAGCTGCCCTGGCCGCTGCACCACACCTCTCCACTATTATGTGGCGTTATACTAAAGCCTGGGAAGGACCCTAAGCTATGTGAATCTTATAGACCCATTTCGATGTTAAACAGTGATTATAAGATCTTTACTCAATTACTAGCAATAAGATTGGGGAAGTGGGCAGGGAGCCTAATTCATGAGGACCAGAAAGGATTTATAAGAGGAAGGCAGATCCATGAACTCACACACGAATTAATAGGGGCAATAGACTTGGCGGCCGAGGAGAAGCTTCCCCTTTCGATAATCACTTTTGACGCTGCCAAGGCATTCAATAGGGTTAGCTGGGGTTTTCTACATAAAACTCTGGATGCATTTAAGCTGGGAAGCAATTTTGTAAGAGCAGTAAGATCTCTATATAGATCTCCATCCTCATGTGTACTAGTCAATGGGTTGCTTACAGAGAAGATATGTATCAAAAGAGGAACTAGACAAGGGTGCCCCCTCTCTCCCCTGTTGTTTAACTTATACATAGAGCCCTTAGCTAGTGCTTTGAGGTCAAACCTCCACATATCCCCCTTCAGTTATGGGAACTGGGTGAAGAAGGTCGCACTTTATGCGGATGATCTAATGATATTCACAGATGATCTGAATGGTTCTCTTCCCAGAACAATAGAAACACTGGAGCAGTTTGGTAACTTATCAGGTTACCAGATAAACCAGCAAAAGACCGAGATTATGTGCTGGAATAGTCAGTGCAACGACCCCTGGTAAAACATCAAATAAGATATCTGGGGATTCTGATTGTGGGGGAGGTCAAGAAGATTGCTCAAATCAATTTCAATAAAATTCAAACAGAGTCCAAAAACTTCTCAATGCTTGGAAGAGTCTCCCGTTGTCATTCTTGGGTCGTTCTAATCTGGTAAAGATGATGATTTTACCTAAATTCACGTATATCTTTAACTCGATACCACTCGAATTAAAAAAAGAATGGGTCAGCAGAATGCAGGGAGATATTAGCAGCTTTATTTGGGCTTCGAGAGGGGTTAGAATCTTGTGGAAGAAGCTAAGGAGAAAAAAGGAGCATGGAGGCATAGCCAGTCCGGATCTGTTCCAATATTATAGGGCTTTTCATTTTAAAAACTTTAGAGTATTATTCAAGGACTACTGCTCTTATCCACGTTACATGCAAGCAATGATAGGTCCAGAAGGAAGTCATTTTTTATATAAATTTGGCCACACAAAATTTTTCAAGAAAATCAAATTAAAAGTTCTGGGATCAGGTATCAGATTGTGGGTTCAGCTAAGGCGTCTGTGGAAGATCCCGTATTATTGTCAACATGCCCCAATTTGGGATTCGCCTGGAATGCCGGAATGCTTGAAGGATGCGTTATCAGTGCCACTAAGAGAGGGCGGAGTAGTGGAATGGGGACAGATATTGTCGGGGTCCACAATTGTTGATTGGGGCCAGTTGACAGTATTGACCAACGGGGCTTTGTCTAAGTTTAAATTCTACCAACTCACAAGTTGGGCTAAATCCCTGGGAAAAGACGGGGCAGGAAATTTGGAGCTGGAATCGAAATTCCAGGGGGAAACCTGGAAGAAAGAGGTAGCATTCTGGTATTGGGCGCTTATTTCTGAAGGACGAGAGGAATTCACCCTACCCACCGAGATCTGGGGGAAAGCGCTGCCGTCGATGGATGTATCTTTATTATGGCAAGTATCTGCGGCTACATGTGGGGATGCCATTAAATCTGCACCTCTCAAAAAGAACTATCTATTCACTTTGCATAGAGCATATTGGACACCTAAGAAGATGTCTAAATTGAGAAGAGGAGGGGTGAAGCGGTGCCCTAAATGTGACGAAGAACGAGCTGACGACATTCATATGTTCTGGCAGTGCCCCCGACTACAGAGCTTTTGGGAAACAGTGGGTAAGATCCTCTCAGAGGTATTCCGCCAAGAAATACAGGGTAAGCGTCCAATTAGTTATGTTTGAGGTGGAGGGAGACACAGGTGACAGTGGAAGACCTAGTCTGAGTAAAAAGCAAAGAAACCTGCTCTTCTTACTGATATTAGTCGCTAGGCGTGAGATATGTGTCAAGTGGGTTAACCCAAAGTCGCCTACACAGGAAGAATGGGTGAATTCAGTGCTTAGAATAAATCTTCTGGATAGAGCTGGTGCACCTAGTAAAAGATTAGAATTTTGGAACAATTGGGAACAGTATTGGACGGGCAATGGGCTATAAATCCAGTGTGTTAAGACCCGACGAAGTCCAATGATTAAGCGCAGCAGCAATAAAGAAATGGGAGATGTTGGTACAGGTTTCGACTCCCTACAAAAAGGAGTGGACAAGATGCGTAGAGGATGCCTGATGGCCAATGGGATACCCTAACACGAGAAATGGAGATAACTCTAGTGTGCCAGGGAAGGGCCGCGGAAGGAATAGTGTGGAAGAAAGGGCTCCCCTAACGTGGTAAATCTTGTCAAATATACTCTACTCAAGTATTGCGCGATGAGGACAAAAAAAAAAAAGAACTTGCGAGCATGACAAAGAGAATGACCTGAATCTCCATCTGAAAAATGCCAGGGTGCACAGCATTGCTCCATCTGAAAAATGCCAGAAAACAAAGGAAAGACCGACATAGTTGGCATGGATTTTTCAAACCTGCAAGGTGTCATTTGGGAGGAGACATGCAGGAAGGGTCCCATGAACTCTTCAAAGATGTCCCAACAGGGCCTATCTTTAAAGACTTTAAGAATCCAGAATCATCTGAGTTTACTCCTGCATAGAAATACTGACAATGTTACAGGGAGCCACGCTGTTGGTATGTAGATAATAGCCCATTCACCTTTGAGGAGGGGCTAGTAATTCTTGTCATGGGGACCGTCCCAGTTTTCAAAGTCTTTCCCAGAAAAATTCAGTAAATTTAGCACATGATCTGGTTTTTAGAGATGGTCGATGGAACAAAGAGGGAGGCAAGTTTTCATGTGTTGTAGTGCAGAATTTCTTAGCAGCCTTTAGGGGAAAATAGTTTTTGTAAAAAAAAATTAATTATACTTGTGTAAAAGCTGCATGTAAGTTTCCCTTCGTTCTTTATTGTGTGTTTTGTGTAGATTGGTGAACACTTCCAATTAAGTAATTCTGTGTCGCACAGGCAATGTTAGTCCTACCGCTATATTAGACAAAATGTTTTTTCCAGTTTTTTTGTTTTTTTTAACTTTGTCAACCGAGGAGTAAAGAGACACATAAAAGGAGCTGGAGAGGGATAGTCAGACAAAGGGGAGCGCTCCACTCAAAATCAAATAAAAAACAACAAAACCCCAATGTTATTTACCCCTTGCAGTCTTTCTAGTAATCCCTTAGAACATGGTCCTTGAGACACAAGTAAGCCTGGGCAAAGCACTACGCTACGCTCGCGTAGTTTGCGAAGTTTGTGCTACTTCGCACTACGCGAATTGCACGTAGCACAGTGCAAACACGCGTAGCGTAGCGTAGCGGTCATTTTTTGCTTGCTCGCGGTCCTCAACGTCAAGTTGGCGACCGCGAGCAAGCAAAATGACATCCCGGCGAGACTTTTTCCTCGTTCGCGATCAGCAACATCAAGTTGCCGATCGCGAGCGTGGAAAAAAAACCTCCTGGCGAGATTCTCAACGCGGGGAGGTCAGGTTTCTCATTGCGAGTGGTTGCGCATGCTCACGACCGCTCGCGATGAGAAACTACCAGTCCGCGTTGAGAAAGCTGCCGCTCGAGTAAAAATCTACTCGAGCGGCAGTAACAGACAGCTCGCACTGTGCAAGATGCCGTTTTCAATGATTGCACAGTGCGGACAAGCATCCGGCACTGTGCAATCAGTGCGAACAGCATTTTGCACAGTGCACTACGCAGTTCACGTAGCTACGCGTAGCTCGCGTAGTGCGAGGTGCACTTCACGTAGCTTCGCGTAGCGCTACTTCGCGAACTACGCCCAGGGTTAGACACAAGTCAATTCTAGGACATAGAAAACTCAGTCATGTTGTACATCGGGATGTATATATAAAGCAAAATAAGTATGGTGGCAGTGGACCCTGCATCTTAAAATAGGGAAATAATGATTATAAAATATAGGAAGTGCCTAACGTAAGCGACCACCATGAGTATGTTGGCTAATGTATGTCAACTGACTCGCTATATCATCACTGGCACTTTCTTTTTTTAGAAGGAGAAACCCAATCAGTATGATTTTCTACCTATACTGGGACCTCAAAAACCGTAGGTGACTTGTGACACTTCTTTCTGAAGTTATCCCCATAGTACACCATTAGGCGTTCACCTTTTGGGATATGGTACGGTACACAGTTGGGTGACACATGGGTCCTCATGCCCTGATGAATTTGCCTGTGAGTTGATTAATGGCAATGAAACGTGTTGGCCATTCGCAACATTCGGGTCTAAACATGTTATAATGTTTTTAATCATGAGCCTGGACATATATAGTAAAGTGTGTGAGACATGCCTTCTGGACTCATTTTTATGAATCTGTGTTGTGAGAGGAAGTAACCATCTATCGTATTTTTGAAGACCCTTACATCATTGGATGAAGGAGCCTGAAGTAATTTTGAGAGATTGATCAGTGCATCACATGGGAGGAGCTTCCTATATTTGTTGTTTTTGATCAACCTAGGAGTAACCCAACCCTCATTAGGGCATTAGGAGCCCCACGCAGGTCGAATTCCTTCACAGAATGCCAATGAGACAGTGCTCTTTGTTGTTACTGGTATTGCCATCCCAAGAGTTATGACATTACTTAATCAGTCAAATTTGTATAATAAATTTGAGGTCAATGCCAGTAAGACAAAAGTCATGTATGGTTTAAAAAATAGAAAAAGAGGACGTTTTCGAATGGGAATGAGAGAAACTGGTTTCCCTCTATAATTCTTTACCATAAGGACACTTGGCAAGTTTAAAACTTGCCAAGCTTGAATTTTTCATTAAGGGGATTTGTGACAAGCTCACAAGTCAATTGATGGTGAACAATATAAAGGTGATTAAGCCAAATGTCATCCCCTCTTGTCATATGCCCAGTAGGCCTTTCAAGGATGTCTGTCTACCTGCCGGGCACAACTTAAAGCCTGTTATTCAAGTAAGGGTTGTCTCTTCCCTGCTCAATTAGAGTAAGATCTAGCATCATTTTGGCCTATTAAGTCAAACTTGGTAATAAACACTAATTATGTTAAATGCTGCTGTAAGATAGAACAGCAGACCATACCGCACTGAAAGACCTAGCATGAGCAACCATTAATGCAGATACCTGGTTGTAATTTAATAAACCATGGTGTGAAAATCTACTGCAGTCACTAATTTAGAACTGAGCATCACTTGTGGTAAAATAAGGCATTTCTGGAAATTCAAAGAAGGGTTAATAACAATGTGGACTACTCACAAAGGCAGTTTGTTGTACATTAAGTAGTACCTTAAGTATTACTCCTGTAGTACTGTTTTATATACTCTTATGTGCCATTGTGAATTGGCCCCAGATCTTCCACAATGGAAATAAAATGGGAATTACATAGGAATATTCATATAACATTAGTAGAAATAGAAAAGTCTGTGCAATCTGTACACTTTTACAAATAGGGATTTGGACATTTCGGGGTCAATTCAGAAAACCATGTATAAGTATGTAAAAGAATGCTCCTGCAGTAGAACCTCCTGTATTCATAAATACTTTTGTGAATCGGTCCCAATGTATGTAGCATTTTACATGAACCAGATGTGGCTTGTTGGACCTGACATCTTTGGTGTGGTTTTCCCCAACTTTTTGGATTCCACCCAGCTGTTTTTGCTGGCTTCATTTTTGCTGGCCATAGGACTCTGCTTGCTTTACCACTGCTAACCAGTGCTAAAGTGTTTGTGCCCTCTTCCTCAAACATGAAAACATTGGCTTAGACCCAATTAGTACATTTTATTTACTTGTAGGACAAAAATATACTAACTTTCTAAAAGCAGCATTTTCAGAATTGTGACTTAAAATCTGACTTTACCACTATCAAGGGTTTTAAATTACAATTCTTTAGACACAAAAACTGAGCTACCTACCTGCTCCCAATTGGAAGTTATCCCTTATTAAATGTAATATGGTAACCCAATGTTATTCTATGGAAGAGGCAGGCCTTGCAGTAGTGAAAAACGAATTTAAGAGTTTTTCACTACCAGGACATGAAAACCTTAAAAGTGCCTTATGTGAATTAAAATGGAAGGTTTAGGCCTGGCAAATGGTTTATTTTGCCAGGTCAAAATGGCAGTTTAAAATTGTATACACAGGCTGCAATGGCAGGCCTTAGACATGTTCAAAGGGCTACTTAAGTGGGTGGCATAATGAGTGCTGCAGGCACACTAGTAGCATTTAATTTATAGGGAATGGGTACATGTATTACCAGTGTACTAGGGATGCACAAGTAAAGTCTACCTGCTTGTCTTGTTAAGAAATGTTTTTTTCTGTGCTCAAGAAAGCCATTATTGTTGGACACTTACACAAAATCAATTTCTTAAACGTGATGTTAATGATTAGGATACTGAAGTTATTACATATAACAAATAATCCTGCATAATATTCAATTTTTTCTCATTCTCCCACTTTAAATCTTATTTATTGTGATCAGTAACTGCAGCCATGGAGCTTATAAGCCATGGTTGCCAATTTGGCTTACACTGCCTATGGCTTCTGACCCAAACTGTACTCAACGTAAAGCACCCTCCTTAAAAACATCGTAAGAATTGACATTGTTGCTATCTTCAGTCTGACAAAGGCAACTGACAGGGATAGTCTTCAGCATTGGTCATACCAGATTCATTCCTGATGCACCAGGTCAACAATAGCATGCCCCCTCTCAGCACACGCAAACATACTCTAAACACTGCTATCCCTTACCTTAACCATACCAGTGCCATAATATCAAGTTTTAAATATCGTGCTACCGAAATATTGTAGCAAAATATTGATGACCAAAGTATCAACAAGATAATTATATACCGTTCAATATAGGTTTACTAAACTTGGCTTCACTTATATGTACCTTGATTTGTATATCTTCAAGGTACAATAGCAAATCTATGTATATGTTTAACTATAATATTTTAGGAGTGAAATATTAAAAACTCAGTATTTTGACATAAAACCACTGACAGCTTTCCTAGATGACTATAGCGTTGCTGGTTCTACCTCATCAGTTCCTTCATTATGACTGTATGGTAAAGTTTTAGTATTTTTCACAAACGTTTCTAGATTAATTCATATGGGACATCCAGGAAGTGCAGTCTGACAAAGATCAGATTTAAAATCTAGTCTCCAGAAATGTCAGCAAAATATTCACTGCAGAGCAGAATTCCTTATGTTAGTTAGATAGCTACACAGCACACCAGATTATTTTCAACACTTTGCTGGGGTTCAACATTTCCTCTCTGTGACAATTACCTTTAAAGTATATATTTGCATATGTACCTATAGGTGGCTTAAACTGAGCATCACAGATGCTACATGTAGGAATATAAGCTAACACTATCTTTTATAGTGTCCTGAATTTATTTCACTTTACCTGATTGATTTCCCTTCAATCTGACTTTTCTCTGATTTTTGGCCTTATTTACAAGATTTTTCAGTAGGGCATCGCCGCAGTGCTTCCTGCTGTGCTGCTCTACAGCAAAAGAAAAGGGCAAGAATGCACTGTATCTATCAGATACAGCACATTTTTGTCCTTTTCCCTTGCGCTGGCACACAATGGGCAGCCATGCACCAACGCAGGAACCTTTGCTCCATGATGGAAGGGTGCCTGCGTTGCATGGATGATTGTTTTTGTGCAGGAAGGCAAACATTCCTGCACAAAAACAATCACAAGAGGCTTTTTCCTCTATTCTGCAGCACACATAGAAAAAGGAAAAGCGAGGAGAAATAAAGGTATTGCTCCTCGTTACGCCTCCCCTAGGAGGCGTACGTTTTTGGCCCTACCTCAGAGTTACGATTCCTCGTAAATCTGTGGCAGTGTCAAAAAGCCATGAGTGTTGCTGGGGACGCCCACAGCAACACCCATTGCACACCCCTTTAATGCAGAAAACTGCGTTAAATGGAACGATATTCAAAAGGTCGCATTAAGCCACGCAAAGTGGCTTAGTGTTGCCTGGTGAATATGGAGCATTCCCATGCGCCATCGGAGTGCCGCAAACCTATTTCACTCCGAGGGGCATATGTACAAGTCCTTATCGCCACCACAACGTCACCTTTATCAATGTTGTGGTGACGATAGGGACTTAGCCTTATTTACAAGGCAGTGTTAAGCCACTTAACGTGGTTTAACGCTGCCTTGTAAATAAGGCCCCTTTCACGCTATGGTTAGCGTGAAAGGGGTGGGCAGTGGGTGTTTGCGGTGGGCGTTTCACCACAACACCCATTGATTTTGACGCTGCCCCCTATGTACAAGGGAGCGTACATAGCAGGCAACACCATAATTAAGACCAGGGAAAACCTGGCGAAACGAGGAGAAATGCATTATTTCTCCTCGTTTTTGCTTTTTCCATGTGTGCTGCCTTGTGCAGCACACAAGGAAAAAGCAAAATGCCATGGATTGTTTATGTACAGGAAGGTCCCCCTTCCTGTACATAAACAATCTTTAAAAAAAAATCCATTTTGTGACTTTCATGTGTGCTGCATTAAGCAGCACACATGAAAGTGACAAAATGGCATTTCAGGATTGTTTATGTGCAGGAAGGGGAACCTTCCTACACATAAACAATTCTCCCCTGCACGCAGACACCCTTGCACTACGGTGCAAGGGTGCCTGCATTGGCGCTACACTGCTAAGCGTAGCACCAGCCCAGGGGGATACGCAAGGCTTCACCATATCGTTGTAAATATGGTGCAGCCCTGCATTACAGAAGTGGCGGAGTGAGGCGTTAAGCCATGATGGCTAACGTCTCACTCCGCCACTTCTATTGTACATATCCTCCCGAATGTCAAACAGTGACTTGATTATTAAACTTGCACAGCTGATCCTGCTTTTCAAATGATCTTAAGGTTTCTCATCTAGAGCATACATACTATCCCTGACAGTGATGCTTTTCATCAAAACATTTTTTGTACTGAAAAATCACAATGAAGTATTTGGAAAAGTCCTCTTTCTTTCTGCTGCGCATGAGGGGCAAAGCTTTTCATCGGAGTGCACTGCCCATGCTGCCAAATGCCAGGATTGCTGCCTTTCCTTGATTCCACCTCATGATTTTTTTTTTTCACCACTCTACTCTTCCTTTCTTTATATCACTCTTGCAAATTTCTTTTTCAATCCTACTTTCTCCTTTCATCGCTGATTCCGTCTTCCTCTTCCGCCTTGCTTCCTTCTTTTCTGCCATTCTTTCTCACTTTAGCACTTCGTCAAATTCTTATGTTGAAAAATAAGTCCCTGTCCCTAAAACTGAGTGACGGTTTCCACGGCCTGCAACCACCTACACAAATTAAACAAGGGCTAGTAAGATGGTTGGATCGGAACGAGAAAATGAGGGAAAGGAAATTGATGTTATCTGATGATATTTTCTACTGGTGCCTGCTAGCAAAGCTGCTCTAATATAATACTTTATTAATGTTATTAAGAACGTTTTTTTTTAAAAAAGATAAGCTTCACGTAAAAAAAATACACTGATTGAAATTGCGCTAGTGCCTCTACTCGAGCAATTATTTAACTTTTAGATAAAGCAAACTTGTGTAATGGTAATCTTTTAGGGGATGCGCAACGCTTTCAATTATTTATTAAATATATTGCATATGTATATCATGCTCTCATCTTTTCAAAACTGAAATAGAAACTAAACGCAAACACTTGCAGATATAATGGCCCCAGAGCCCTAAGTCCATGCTTTAGTAAATGCGCTGACGGCAGTGTAGCACAGAAACTCTGAGTAGCGGCTGCTGCTGGATTCCATGTTGCGTCCACTGATCCATTGGGCGGATTCACTCTATAATAGCTAGAAAATTAGTGGGCGTGCATTTTCACCATGCTTGCTATTTGGTGAACAAAGCATTCGCACCAGGTAAAACATGAACCAAATCAATGTCATCTTAATTTCACATTATTTTTTCTGTTTGCATGATAAGATATGGAACAACAAAAAAAGTCCTCATTGACTTCCAATTTGCAGATGTGAAATGTGGATCTGGGTATAAGTCAAAATCAGTTTCATGTTACATTAAACAGGTAGCAACAGTTATACAAAATTAGTTTAATTATTTTACTTTTTTCAGGATTTATTTGTTAATATTTTGATGACCCAATAAGAAATATTAATGATGAATAGATGCGCTGCTTATCATTGGAAACTTTGGTTTTGCAATGCTTTTCATGGTGATCTTTTTGGGATTTGAACTATGAGCAAAATCTACATTCTCCATTTGTACAGTAACAGTGACTGTGGGCTATTTTTGCATTAAAGCAAAGATTTTTTGATATGGTACTTGGAAATATCGCATCAACACATGAGTTACAGAGAAGGCAATTCCTTTTTGAAAGGGGATACAGTTCCCTACCTTTGTCTATATTCACATGATAGTAATAAACACCATGTTTTACTTGGAAATCATTTTAAATTATAAATAGGATTTTTGAGGAAGAAACTGCATAAATTGAATAAAAAAATAAGGCATGTATTTAAGGTGTTTTTATGGAGAAATTATCCACAATGCATTGGAGTACTGTGAGGGATCAAATGCCAAGATATAACTAATGAGTCTTCATAGAGGAAGCTGGGACAACGTTTGAGGCAGTCCTCATTGACAAAGAGATGCAGTTCCAGATCCCCGGTTCACAAATGGTTTTCTTTTTTGCACTTCTTCATCCCCTCTAGATGGTGTTCTGACTGCAGCTGTGCCACAAGCCACCAGAACCGGAAGTGTTTAACTTGTAAGCTAGATAGGCGGTGTTACCATTCATGATAGCTTTGTAGATGATGAAGCTGGGCTTGAAGATGGTACTAGGTGACAAGGAAAGCCAGTAGAATTCCCTCAGGGTGAGGATGATGCCAAATTTCCTCAGCCTCCAGCGGCCATGCTGTGACTTGTAACATGCCCTTAGGCTGGGTACTGTTGGACCTGGCTTTCTCTGCAGAGTCACCCCCAAGCTTTTTGCCTTCACTCTACCTGTTTTGCTGAATTCGTTTTTGCTGGCTTTAGGACTCTGTACCTTTTACCACTGATAACCAGTGCCAAAGTGATTGTGCTCTCTTCTTTGAACATGGTAATAGTGGCTCACATCCAATTGACACTTTTAATTTACTTATATACCCAAGGGTAAAGTGGTACTAAAGGTACCCAGGGCCTGTAAATTAAATGCTACTAGTGGGTCTGCAGCACATATTGTGCCACCCACTTAAGTAACCCTTGAAAACCTGTCTCAGGCCTGCCATTGCAGCCTGTGTGTGCAACTTTAAGCTGCCATTTCGACCTGGCAAAGTGAACCTTTTGCCAGGCCTAAACCTTCCTCTTTAATTCATATAAGTCACTCATAGGGTAGTCCCTAAACAGCCCATAGGGCAGGGTGCAATATTTTTAAAAAGTTGGACATGTATTTATAAGTTTTCCATGTTCTGGTAGTGAAAACCTCTCAAATTCGTTTTTCAGTTTATCAAGGCCTACCTCTCCCATAGGATAACATTGGGTTACCTCATTATATTTATTAAGTGATAACTTTAGTTTGGGAGCAGGTAGAATGTCATGTTTGGTGTCTGAGGAATTGTAATTTAAAATCCTCTTTAATAATAAAGCCAGATTTAAGTCACAAATCTGAAAATTACACTTTTAAAAAGTTGGCATTTTCTGCCCTAGCCAGTTGGTGCCTGCAGCCTTTTCCTGTGTCACATGACTAGGTGTAGCTGGTAAATTTGTCTTTGTGTTTTCCTCCCAGACAGCCACACAATAGAGGGTGTGTGTGTCGGCAGGACGGGCCATGCAGATTTGATGAGTGGGGCGAGGTATCACCCATCACACTTGCAGTTCGGAGACAGTGACTCAGCTCAGACACAAGGGAATTCACACTAGCCTATTGTGCCTGCACATAGACTGGGACCAGGGGAGGGAGGTAGGAAATTCCATACACTTCTGTGGGGGGAAGATTCCAGAGGTTTCTTCCACTTCAAAGTGGGTACCAGGTATAAAAAGGTGACCTTCAGACCTATGCTTCAGTACACTCCTGGACCTGTAGATACTACAGAGGAAGGACTGCCCTGCTGCCAGAGGAATGTCCTGCTGCTTAAGGCATGCCCTGATGTCTGAGAAGAAAGACTGGACCTGCACCTTTTATCCCAGGCTGAAGTGACTTCAAAAGTCAACTGACTGACCACATGTTCTGAGCTACTGGGGCACAACAAGCACCAGAGTGCCTCCCTGCAATTGCCAAGCTGACCTGCTGCACTGGACCTGCATGGACATGCAACTGGACTTGCCTAAGCCTTGCCAGCCTCTGCTGGAGTGAGTTAGTGATTACCAAGGGGTGTCTCACAAATCCTGGACTCTTGTTGTGGCATCAGTTGAGCTCCTCTTAAATAAAATGGAGAATTCCTGAAGTTTTGGGTTCTTCGCAACCACAAACGAGCCAGTTTGTGCCAAGATCTTGCTGCCCACATCAACTGCCTATGCGAAGCCCCGATGAATCCAACTCTTCGCACTACACTAACCACCAGTGATGACCAGCACTGCGAGATCTGCACTTCTCTCTACAGCAAGTGGTGACTGTCAACTCAAAGCTGCAGCAATGACCGTCCGCGATGCCTCAAAGGATTGTCACGCTACAGCGATGACCATCTGCAACGCCCGCCTGCTCTTCACGCTACTGTGATGACCATCCACCACACTCTCCCTGCTCCTCGCAGCTCCTTCACCGCCAATGGAACATGTCACGCTGGACTTTAGAAGTTAACCTTTTCAGCTAGACTAACCTGGCCCCCAAATCTGTCTCATGCGCCATCACGATTGGTCTGAAGTTGTTTCTTTCACCCGGTCTCCCACAACTAGATAACCGCGAGTGGCGCTTTGTGCTTTTAGGTTCAATACTGACCTTAAATCTTAGAAACTGCATATCTCCGAGTCTTCTGATTGGATTTTTGTCATTTTGGTGTCAAATAATTTATTACATTTTACCCTACCTTTCTAAATTGGTGTGGGGTTTTTATGGTGCTGTGTTTTCACTTTATTACTGTTTGTGTGCTGCATAAATACTTTGCATATTGCCTCTAAGTTTCACCTGAATACTTTTGTGCCAAGCTACTAGAGGGTTAAGCACAGGTTAATTTAGTGACTTTTTGTGGTTCACCCTGACAAGGATTGTGGCTGTTGCTTTAGTAGGGTTTCATCCCCCTCAACCAACAACCGAACTTCTCACAGGGACCATATGAAGTTGGGGAGGATGGAGCATGGCATTGCCACTATCCAGATACAAGAGTACAGGGGTTTGAACAGCAGTTTAGAAGTCATATTCTGAAAGGACTGTTTTCATTCCTGTTCTTCAGTGGAGAAAGGTGATACAAGGCCATCATGGTTTTATTGACAAGGTGTTCTTTGAGGTTGAGGTCAGTGTCCTGGGTGAATATGAGTGGTGTAGCACTGAACGAATTCAGATTCAAATCCATCTAGGGTAATGTCAACAAAGAGGAGGAAGATGACAAAGACAAGATGGAACCCTGGGGAGCTCTGCAAGTGGTTGGGATCTTCTGTATGATTGTTTGTCTTTTTCACTTCTTTCAGTTTTATAAAACAATGTGTTGTATCTTAGCTATAGTGCTGTTCATGTCATCCACTGCTCCACCAGTGGAACCCTGTATGGATGATGTAATATGGAATGTTGGTGTCTGGAAATGACAGTTGTAAATGGGCTGAGCTGCCTGCTGGCTGCTCCTGGTGGGGCTGTACTATTGATCTACAATAAATACTCCTAAAACATCTCAACCAGCTTGGAGTGATTACTACACAATTTCAATGTACTCTCTTCATTTCTTGTAATGCAAACAGTAAAAATAGTGAGACAGATGTTTCTCCCCACTTTTTGCTGTTGTAAAAACATTGTATGATTCACCACATAGTCATAACATGTGCATTTGTAAAGTGCACGTTCAACCAAGGGTATCTTGGTGGTAAATAACTGATGTTTGTTATCCAACTCAATGTTACTGGTATTGACCTCAGAAAGATGAAAGGCTGAATAGACACACTGGGATTTGAACCTATGACCATCAGGTCGAACACAGGCCCCTACATTGGGCACATTAGTCCACTAAGCCATCAGACCCAGCATAAGGATTTAGTCCAAACAAAGCAACATTTCTGTCAATGGGTTTGCTCTATAGTTTGCATCAGTACAAACAATGTAAAAAAATAGCTTATAGCGAGCTAGCTTGCAGCTAAAATATTTTATACATCGTTTGTTTTGGGTTCCTTAAGTTGAATTTTGCATTTCTTGACATAATGTCTCTTGTAGTTAGTGGTTATGTCCATTGCTGGTGTGTCCATAAGGCAAGATAAGGCATTTGCCTTACTAAGAAACCAGCAAGGGGCAGCAAAAGTATTGTATGGGACCTCGGAGCTGAAAATGGGTTATTTTTGTTGGTGGTGGAGGATAGTGCTAGAGGTAATAATGCAGCATTGCCTGCGATGCCAACCATTCTTACACTGTTCAAGTTCCTGTTACCACACAGCTTAACACCAACCAGCTAGCAATGTAAAATCCGAGTAGCACTCGATCATATGCTTACACAGGACTGTGAAAGTAAGTGGCCATGAAATGTCTTTTTATTTGCAATTCAAAATCTCACCATATTGGGGGGCATTTAGGTTTACTGCATTGTAAAGTAATTACACACACGGTGAATCTAATAATCATATTCATATCCAAAGCGTTTAGCAATCCATTGCAAAGCACCCGGTTCTCAATTACTTAGCTTAAAAAAAGTGAAATGATTTGAAATGATAAATATGCCTCCTCAGCGCACACCTGAACCATTTGTTGCAATTGGAAAAATGTGAATTCATGAATATTTTAAGGTTTCTTTTCAAAACCCACACTGTATTTTATGTACTGTAGATTTTAGGAATGCAGACAAGGAACACCACTCACGATGTGTTTTAATGTTGTAATTTGAATGACATCTTAGTCCCTCTCTAAAAACCGTGCTGGATTTCATGATCCTGTGCATGGGGAGTTTTGCAGTGCCAGCAGGTCAATCTTGCACAGCCGTTTGCACTTGTGAAGCCTTGAAAATGCAACTTTCATGTGGTTCAAACGCCGTTTATGTATTTCTCAGTTTGGACAAATATGGGTGCAACATTTTAGCAGACACTTTCATGATTTCCCATTTAACGAAAGTAAAATGGAGACTTTATTCCATATTGTTGGTAGTATAATTGAGAGTTTAATGATCCTAACACGGTTTCGCAGAAAATGAACGAGAAATAAGAAAACTGATTTGCTTCAATTTGGGAATCGGAGCCCCTATTCAGAGGGTTATCTGTGAGTGTGATTTTCACCACCTACTTGGAGATGGGAGTCATGGGTGACCTCGTTGAGCATAAACTTGAAATTATACTTAATATTTGTTTACGTTGTTCCACTGTAAAGCACAGATTCAAAAGTGGTTGATTTATGTCACTTTTGCTTTTAGTTTTCATTGTATCCGTTTCTTTTTAGCTATTACTTGATAGATTTTTGATTCTCCTTTGCTTCATGTAAACCATGCATCTCCTTCTCCACAATGCTGAAGCAGAGCATCTAATGTGCCACGGGCATTTGCTCCAGTGTTATTAAATATTGTCAAGTTGTCCACTTAAGAAAGTTAATGATTTCATCAAGAGGACCTCTTTACTAAATATATGAGACTAATGGAAAGGTCATCATCATTGAATGAAATGATGGCCCAATCTTTATAGGTATACCTCAAAGTCTTTCCTTTTCTACACATTATTTCCTTTCATTAATCTTCTTTCCTGATGCCCCTAGGTGTAAAAACATCTTCAGATAAACCTTCCCCTATCTTTGCTGGTACCCACGAGTTAATTGATATTGGTGGGCCAATTGTCTGCCGCTATGAGGCAACCTTTCTCTCTCCAGAGACAATGATCACGAAGTAAGAGCTGTGGACACCAGCACTGACCAGCCAATCAGCTCTCCTTTCCTCATGTGAAAAGGCCTAGTGATGTTCACACCGATTTTCATAATGTTGCCATTTGATGAGTAACGTGTGAAATAGATAAAGACTGCGCACTCTGATTTGTAGCAGCTTACAGGCTGGCTCTCACAAACAGCATAACTCCAAATACGAACCTTCTTCCTGAAGCCTTAAAAAAAATCACATTTGTAAGAACTACTGCTAAAGAGCATGATAGATATATTTTTCAGCACTTCAGTCCAAGTACAAAAGATCATTCTCCGATTGAAAATATATTAGAATTGTTACAGCTGTGTTTATTAAAAGGATGCTAATTTACTAAAATGTGCTCATTATATTCATCAGAGTAATGTGTACTCCACCTTCCCACCTAAATAGATCCCTTCTTCTGCTACATACAGAACACTCAGTATTGCACTCTCATTTTTGGAGCAAGCAAGACAAACTCGAGTGCAGGAAGCTCCTCATGATCTCCACCTAGGCTCCCCTTGTTGGGAGAAGAAGTCTGCCTCACTTTAAATGGTATTGTTGAGATTCTTTTAATCTTTCCATTCTGTTTAACAAGAAGGGGTCAGACCTTATAGTCTCAGTAACAAGCCTCTCAGTTCCTATGCCGCCATCTTTTGATGGATCAAGTGCTATCTGGAAAACATCTTGCGTGAGGTGGATCAGTGAGCTTTCAATACACATATTCATTCCTGGCGTGAAATGTGGGGGGTTGAGATTCTCACTGAACCTGAACATTGCAGCCTCAAATTAACAGACTTCATGGAAGTACAGATAAAAAAAACACATAGATATATTATAGATCAAGGTAAGCTATGAAAATGTTTTCTCAATGTATGCATGTATAGGATTCATAGGGTGTAAAACTAGGTACAAAGCAGCAGAGCACTATAGAAATAGGATGAATTAGATGATAGCTGGCCTTTACATGTCAGGATTGCATGCACAAGAGACAGGCATATTGGAGGGCATTAAGAGGTTATCTTAATTTGCTTGCCGAAAATTAGCCGGAACAGTGCTTGTCTGATATGCAGCGATTTCTTGTTTCAGATTCTTGGGCATTGCAGAAGGCATGATATCTGGTTTTCTAACCTTGCATATTTTTGGATCCATACTTGCAAGGTTTTGCCCCAGGAGGTGAAGGTGCCATCTTGGATTCTGATCTTGAAGGTCATGTAAAGATGGGTGCTCACGTTCAGTGCTTTTTAAAAAAAAATTTGCCTTGAAGCTATTGTGGGCATAGAGAGAGACAGTAGAACGTTGCTTTCTGATGATGATGATGATGGAAAATCCCAAAATGGGCTCTGACACTGGCACTGACAGTTTAAGAAAGTAGCGAATAGGAGCGGGTCAGTGAAATTGCCATGCTTTCAGACACTTACAGAATTCAAAATAATAAATTTCTTGCCCTAAATGGATAGGTATCGTTCTAATATTTGGGGGCCAAATATGAAAAATCCCTTCTTCCCAAACAAGATTGAAAAATACAGGGGACAAAAGCCAAGGTGGAGATGGCGAGACACAGCTTGTATCTGGGATTTTAAAACAACATTTTTGAGCAAATAAATGAAGTGCCTCGATCTTGCATGGCTCTATGATGGATGCGCATGACCTTAAAAAAATAACACAATTCTGCGGGACTTCAGCAGAAAGATCTAAGATGCTGTAGATAGTTCAGTGAGCCACAAGATTCTGGATGAGCTGTGTATTCCTCAGAAGCCATTTGGTAAGAACGAAATAAAGAGAATTCCAATAATCGATGCATGATAAGATAATGGCTTGGACCACTGATTTACAAGAGTCCAAGGGAAATAGTGGTAATATTTTTCATAACGTGCACACAATTAAGCAAGAATAGTCCTCATTCTAAAGAAGCAGCAAAGATTTTGAGCCATGTTTGGTATGTGAAGCTGGGGTTAATTTCAGCTAAGAATGCATATGCAGGGTGTACCATGGAAATGGAGGGCTTAAGAACGCTCATGGATCTACTGAAGTTGTTGAATGAAATATGGGTGGCTTCTCGCAAACCGTGAGTGATTTGCGGGGGCTCTTTGTACAAGTATTTCCACAGCAATATTTAGGTTGTATCAGCATATTTTTTGCTATTGGGAAGTCACTTGTAAGTTCAAATGGCACCTTGCACATTATTTATTTAAATTCCTATTCGCAAGGCTATCAATTGTAGTGCATGTTTCACACATAATCCGTATACTGGGGAACACCACCATGTTCTTCTATACACAAGTTTTATGAAGTATATTGTCTTTATTATTGGTTGGGATCAAGGTAAGATTATTCGTGATAAAGCACCATATTTTTGTGAATGTAGAAAGTGCCAAGTTTGTCAATATAAGCAATGGTAAATTCAGTCTCATATTGCATGTTTTCATTGACATGTTTGTTCTCTGCAAACTTTCTGAGTATCCTTAAAACATTCTGTTAGACCTGAAATCCTTGGTGTTAGACCTGGCATCCTTGGTGTGGTTTTCCCTGACTTTTTGCCTGTACCTCCTGTGTTTTTGGTGCTGTGCTGGATTTCGTTTTTGCTGGCTTAGATGCTTTGGGCACTTTGCCACTGCTGATCAGTGTCAAAGTGCAAGTGCTCCCTTTGTAAATTGATATTGTGATTGGTTCTCCCTGATTGGCATATTTGTTTTACCAGTAAGTCCCTAGTAAAGTGCACTGAGTGTGCCAGGGCTGGTAACTCAAATGCTACTAGTGGGCTTGCAGCACTGATTGTGCCACCCACATGAGTAGCCCTGAAAAGAGGTCTCAGGCCTGCCACCGCAGTGCCTGTGCGCAGTTTGTTAACTGCCATGTCGACTTGGCAAGTGCACCCACTTGCCAGGCCCTACCCTTCCCTTTCCTTGCACATAGGACATCCCGATGGTAGGCCCAAGGTACCCCCCTGGGCAGGGTGCAGTGTATGTGAAAGGTAGGACATGTACTGGTGTGTGTAACATGTCCTGATAGTGAAATACTGCCAATTTCGTTTTTCACTATTGAAAGGCTATCTTGCCCATAGGACAGACTGGGGAATGCTTTGTAACATTTTACAAGCATATCTTCCCATAGGAGTAAGGTAAGAAAATGGAGTTTGGTATCCCTGAACTCAGGATTTAATAACACATATTTTAGTAAAGATGGTTTTTAAATTGTGTGTTTGAAAATACCACTTTTAGAAAGTGGCTATTTTCTTGTTCAACCTTCCTGTGTGCCTCTGCCTGTTTGTGCATTGACTGTCCGGCTTTGGAGTGGCAGGGGCTGGGGAGGTGCAGTGGCTCCAGGAGTCTGGATGAGTCAGCACTAGGCTGAATAGGCCTTATCTGCATTTGGAGTGGTGGGAGGAGTAGCACCTGTACCTGAATAGGGCTGTGCCAGCCTTCCACAATGCTGGCTCCACCCCCCTGCGGTGTGTCTGGAGCCAAGGCTCACACTGACAAAGGAGGCTGTTGTACACTTGCAGAGTGCCCCCCAGAACTGGTTTGAACTGGGCTCAGAGCCCCTTGCACAAAGAGTACAAAGACATTTTGGGGTATAAGTACTAGACCTAAAACCCCTGAACTTTAGATCATTCCTGGAATTCAAGAGGAACCTTTGCCAAGGAGAAGAGCTGGAGAGACTGAGGAGAAGTACTGTCCTTGCTGTGTGTATGGGGTTGGCCTGCAGTTGCTGTTTCTGCCAAGGAAATGAGAAGGACTTTGCTGTGTTCTGTGTCCCCTGCTTGAAGGAGATCTCCAAGGGCCTGAAGTGAGCTGGCCTCCTGTTCAGAAGTCTCATTTCTAACACTTGGCATCATATTCCACTAGACTTTTTGCCTTCACCCCGTGTTTTTGCTGAATTTGTTTTGTTGGCATTAGGACCTAATGCACTTTACCCCTGCTAAGCAGAAGTAAAGTGCTTGTGCTCTCTCCCTAAAACATGGTAAAAATTAGCCTACTACTAATTGGCACTTTTAATTTACTTATAAGTCCCTATAAAATGATGCTACATGTACCCCGGGCCTGTAAATTAAATGCTACTTGTGTGCAGCTGCACTGCCTGTGTCACACACTAGAGTAGCACTGAAAACATGTCTCATGCCTGCCACTGCAGCTTTTAAAGTGACATTTCAACCTGGCAAAATAAAGGTTTTAGCCCTTATGAGTGACAGCTAAGTTTGGCCCTAAGGGCACATAAGGCAGGGTGCATGATATTTAAAAAGCAGGACATGTGGGTTTAAGGTTTAAATGTTCTGGTAGGGGAAAACTCCTAAAGCCTCTTCATATCAATAAGCTTATCTCTTCCATACACTAACACTGGGTTCCCTTATTACACTTAATAAGAGATAACTTCAGATTGGAACCAAATAGAGTATTGCTATTTACTCTCAAATGAATTGTAATATAAAATCCTTTTTAATGGTAAATTTGAATTTAAGTTACTATTCTGAAAATGCCACTTTTAGAAAGTTAAAGAGTTGACAAGGGAATGTTTTCAAAAAACGATTTCAAATTTTTTCCAACTCAATTGTAAAAACACTTGATGATGAACAACAATAACAAAGGAAAATATGATAATGTTCTGACAAGTGTCCCAAGGAGAGGCAATATAAAAAGCTGTGTAAATGACAATGTTAAAAAATTTATAAATAAATAAAGAAGAGAACAGGCATATATAATGATATGGTTGAGAACCAATCTATATAAAAGTGCATACAAAAAAGGGGGTACACAACAAACAATTACAAAAAATACATCAACACTGTATCATCGCAGTCCAGTGCATGTGTCGGTGCATAAAATGTCCACTCTCATAATTGTATAATATTGATCTTCACAGAGGAGTAACTAGTCTGTAGGTGAAGAAAAAAGATTAGGAGTAGTTTATTAATAATAATTATTTTTTAAAATAATGAAGAAACAAGAATCAAATCAAATCAAAAACAACTTTATTCGGTTTCGTATGTAGAAAACCATAAAAGTTTCACAACATCCAAATCTCCTTAAAAACATAAGACAATAAAATTACATACAATTCATGTCAGTAAAAAGGGAAAAAAGATGGCCCCGTAAGTGTAATTCATATACTAGACATCGAAACAGAGGGTGCCAACCGCCGGGTGAGGATACTAAATTTCCAGACAAGTCCTGATTCTCACCGTAGATTTCAAATAACCCACAATGAAAAAGATGCAGTCTGCCTTCAGCAATTGCAGGTACAAAAGCGCTGTGTGAACCTGGTTAAAATTCAACTTCTTTAAAAGGGGAAATAAAAAATATCTCCGAGGTACATCATAAAATTTACAAAGTAACATAAAGTGTAGCAAATCCTGCGGAGACACACCGTCGCAGCCGCAGGGTGCTAACACCTGTCCTCTACTACAACCTTTTGGCACAGCGAGTAACAAATGGAACAAATCCAGACGAAACCTGGACAATAAAAAACGCTCATATGTGGACAATGACCCCAAAAGATAAGGCTCTGTGGATGGGATGATTTTTAGCATCAGGAATTTGCGAACACTAGGTTTTCGCACTACTAGCTCGTCTCTTTCTAGCTTCCTTAAGCTGCTAAAAGCTTTCTTAACAAACTCCACATCCTTTTGTGCAATCAGATCAGGCTTTGAGAACAGTTCAGGGCACCCCAACTCTTCGAAGCAGCCTTTAATATATTTCAGCCACGGTATACGGGACATGTGATCAAGGCTCATACAATCAGTTATAATCTGCTGACTGAGGACTAAATCTTTATTCAGCCAACACTTGAGCCAGAACACTAAGGGGCGCAAAGCCAAGGTGTCACATAGAAAAGACACCCCCAACTCCTCGTGAGCCACCAAGTTCGATAAACCGCTTGGCACGCCCAGTAGGTGCTTTAAGAATGTGTTCTCGACCACCTGCAATACATCTGTGGCAATGTGCCCCCATATTTCGCTACCATAGCAAGCTGTTGCTACACTTTTAGCCTGATAAACTTTCAACATGGCTGCAATTGGGCGCTTGCCCATCTTTGCGGCAAAGTTGAAGATAGCTGCATTTACCCTTGTGAGCTCCCCCTTTTTCTTCTGAATGAGAGGCCCCCACTTCAAACGGTCATCCACTAAAACTCCCAAATATGAGAAAACAGTCGTCAGAGGGACCTTCTCAGGACCTACTGTGAAGACATACTTTATCTTGGGCCGCGTCCCTACCTGCATTATATAGGATTTGGCGTTATTTATTGCTAAGTCTCGTGCCCCCATAAAATAAAAAAAGGTATCAAGCAGGGATTGAAGTCCCCTAGCGGTTCTGGCTATAAGGACCGCATCATCCGCGTATAGTAGGACGGGGAGACCACGTCGACCTACATACGGGAAATCTGCCCCTGTGTTAACCAAGGCTCTGTCCAAATCGTTTATATAAAAGTTGAACAAAAAAGGGGCCAAGATGCAGCCTTGCCGTACCCCCCTCCCAATATTAAAATCCCTGGAGACACGAAGATCCTGAGCATATCTAATGTTCGCCTTAGTGGCTCTGTGCAGATCCTCTAGGAAGTTAACGATATTGTCCTCCACCCCCATGGCCCTCATGGACTGCCACAGCTTGACCCGGTTGACACAGTCAAATGCGGATGAAAGGTCCATGAAGGCCAGGTAGATCGTACCTGGGCGGGCAATCGTATACTTACCGAGGATCATATAAAGATTGAGGCATTGGGCCACAGTTGACCGCCCAGGGCGGAACCCGTATTGTATATCAGAAATTATCTAGTGTTCCTCTGCCCAGGAAGATAATCTTTCCAATATCACCCCTCCTATAACCTTTACCACTGAGTCAAGAAGGGAGATCGGCCTATAGCAAAAGTGCTATTGCGGTCCCCCTTCTTAAACACCGGCACGATGGTTGAAGTGGCCCAGGAGTCAGGGCAACCATCCCTGGCTGCAGCATTAATCATGGCCACAAGAACCGGTGCCCAAAAAAGTGGATCCGATTTAAAAAGATCCGGTGGGATGCCGTCCGGGCCTGGTGCCTTGTTACATGTCAGGCCGGCAATCCCAACCTCAACCTCCTTCTGCTCGAAAACCACGGTGGCAGTGTTAATGGCCCTAACTGACTGTTGAGATTGGTCCGTAGGGCCCTTAAACATAGATTGAAAATGGGACACCCATTCTTCCTCGGTGATATGGGAACCTAGGTCACCACCTGTGTCTTTCTCAAACTGCGGTCTATTGACGATACCCCAGAACCTTGAGCTGTACCCTAGGGTACTCGTCTCTAACAGCTCCCTCCAAGCCTCCTCCTTTAGGGCACCCTTGCGTATAGCCAGGACCTGTTTATATTCGTTACGACAGGCACGTATCAGTAGTTGGTTTCTCGGGATAACATTCAAAGCCTCCTTCAGCCTCCGCGCCGCCTGAGAACAGGATGAGTCAAACCATCTGGGATTTGGAGTAACTATCCTTCGTGCAGGTGCACTTAAGAGTTCCCCTACCCTAATGGTTATAACATTAAAGGCGCTAAGGACGTCCTTCGATGATGTACCTGATGAGACCCAAAGTGCTAATTCGGCAGCACATGATTCTCTTACCGCACTGTAAAAGACATCAGGGGCAACCTGTGACCATTTAAGACGGCGCCTACCGTCCGTTGGTCTTAGAGTACCCGGTATCACCTCCCTGGGTTTGCTAGATAAAATTGGGCCACTCAGTTGCACACAGAGGGGGTTATGGTCGCTATAAACACTTTCCTTGATGGTAAACCCACAAAATAAAGACTGAAGGGTAGATGAAATTAAAATATAATCAATAAAAGATCCACTACCTCTCCCTTTAAAAGAGGGAACAAGAGTTTTACTGTGTGGGGCAGAGAGAGACATTAATGACATTAGGTCAAATTCGTTGAGTATATCATTCAAAACTTCCCCTTGGCCGCATTCGGGGGCAACCCAGATCAGCCATACTTTGGATCTCCACAGGGGTGGATGTTAAAATCGCCCAGCACCATTAAGTTGTGTGATATAAAACCACAAGTCTGCCTTATGTAGAAACCCAACTGGGTGATGTTGCATTCCCCCGGAGTACTTGTCATCACGTTATAAAAGTTAATCAGGCCCATACTAGTAGACCCCTTCTTCAGTACAATGGCTTGAAGACCCAACTTCGAGGACGGGAGAGTCTGAATCCGGCAATCCACTGCCAGAGATATATAGATAACCAGACCACCCTTAGCTCTACCACAGGCCGACGGGGAAGCCGGAACGAAGAAGGCCTTGAATCCCTCCAAGAATAAATGACAGTTCACCAACCATGTCTCCTGGAGACAAATCACTGAGAATTGCCTGACGAACTGCTGCCAAGTGGGATCCTGGAACTTATCTGCCAGGCCTGCAATATTCCACGACAAAACATTATTATTGGATACACTGGGGACCATCATACTTTGCACAGTTGGAGGGTGAACCTTCTTCTGAGACTTTATCTCTATGGCGTGCTTTACAAAATTATGTAGTCAATCGCACTCCTCCAACCTTGATAGAGTAGAAAATCTATTAGATAACTTTAGGGGGGGAACAGAGTAGTGCTGGTTTAGACTACGTGCAACTGCTGGGCACCATTGATGTTGTGCCGCAGAAGGTTTCTGAAACCACCTATCATGGGGAGCGTCCATATTGCTAGTCCCTGGAATATACCTATGTGTATCTGCTTTATAGAAGAAACCTAACGGTAGTGCCTGTACAACAGACCCATGATTTGATGGACCAGAATTAAAATCCCTGGACAAATATTTTCTGCTAAAAATGATCTATTAAAATTCACAATAACGCAGTCACCCCCTCCAGATTACCGCGAGCTGCCTATCCAGCCAACTCGATGCACCATGATAATGTGTTGTTCCGCCCATAAACCCACAGTGGTATTATTTGATAACCAATGAACTACTTTGTTTTTAAGCTGGTAAAAATCCTCATTAGTACAAGAATTTCTGTTTAAGACAGAGAAAGTTCTTGACAGCCTTTTGATTGCGCAGATACGCAGCAAGCAAGATACCAAGATGAATAATGTGGTCAAAGGGAAATTAACAGCACTAACACGCAATAACATATAGGCTAACATGAGCCCTCTCCATCCAATCTCACCTAATTCAGTTAGATAAACATAGCCAGTCTTTATGGCTGCTTCATGTCCCCGTTTTACACAATAGTTATTGCAGCATTCTAAGCTGTGGAATTAGTTAAGCAACTCTCAGCATTCAATGCATGGTAATAATACATTTTATTGTACCGTTTTAAAGCACATGGTACAAACTCATCATTGACTGACTATCATCCATTAATTAGTGATTTTTAGGGCCCCATGGGATTCTACAATATTATACCTTGATTACACAGAAAGGCTAATTAAGTAACGGAGGTCATGTAAACCCATTTCTGCAGACTGATGGACAATGTGCAAACTTGTACAATAATCGTACAATATCATTTTTAATAGGAGCAAAAGTATATTATCATGTATTCATGAAAGTATAATTTTTTAATTATATTCAGTTTATTTGTAAACTTGATTTACTAGCGATTTGTATTGTAATTTCTATAGCAATCTGCCTTAAAATTGATGACTTTTATCTTTGCTTCCGTTTGGCTTTTTGGATTTGGAGCATATTAGGATGAACAGATTTTTGAACAAATAATTTCGCTTTGGATCTGTAAATATGAAACCTTTACACGGGCCTGATCTTCTTCAATTTCGCTCTCCTCGTGTTTTTGTTCACCTAGCGGCTCTCATTTGACATATGGAGAAATTCTCAATTGATTGCATGATATGTTAGGTTGCCCATCTTGTGCGTTTCTGGAACAATTTGCTCTAGTGAATTGCACATTTGTGACAATATCAACTTCTCGTTTTCGGGAATAGAGTGTATTTTGCCCTTGCACAAGTTGCATATTTTTAAATACTAAAAAAATTAAGCAAATAGACTGACACCAAAATGGCAAAAAATTAAATGGGTACTGGAGATATGAATCGCTATAATTTAAGGCAAATAGCACCAGGAAAAAGTAAAGCGGCAATCAGTAATCACTGCGCGAGGTTGACAAGGACATAGGCATCATTTTAAGCCAACTCTGATGAAGTGTGGATGTAAAACACCCCTCAGGTTCATCCCAGTCAAAGATTTTACCTTCTGACTTAGCCTCTGAAATGGAGGTCAAAATCCTCGAGCAGGAGAAGGTAGCAGGCTGTGTCCAGTACCTTCAAAGAGCAATAGGCATTGAGCAATGTCCCGCTGAAGCCATTGGTTTTGTTGGGAAAATCTCAGGGTGGTAAATATCAAGTTTCACACCTAGGAAATACCTCTCATCGGTTGGATATTTTGCCACCTTTGCATGGTCTTTTTTCTACCTTCAGACTTAGGGCCTGATTTAGATCTTGGCGGACGGGTTACTCTGTCACAATGGTAATGGATATCCAGTCCACCGAAATATAAATCCCTTAGGATATTATGGGATTTATATTTCGGCAGATGGGATATCTGTCATCGTTGTGACGGAGTAACCCGTCGGTCAAGATCTAAATCAGGCCCCTAGTCTGTGTTTGGTAGTTCTGATTCATCCAGCGGAGACAACCAGCAATCTGTATCCGGGCAGGTCACACTGAAGTTGAAAATGCTTGCTGTTATGGTTTGCTTTACTGGATTTTCAGTCGAGAAAAAGCTAGAAGCAGGGCCTACCTTATTTTTTTTCACACAGAGCGTAGCACTTTAGGCAGATTGAAGTGGGTGGTGGGTCCCGATCTTCTGAAGATCTGGAAGAGTAAGTTCTCATGGACACTAGTAAGGCTCCCAGAACTTCAAGCACAGCGCTTAGATGTCAGAGCTCACTTCAGCAGGAGCCACCACCAGCCGGGTTCAGTCCTCTTCCAGTTGTAACTGGTCACTCCAGGAAAAGGGCCTCTTGCAACTTTTAATGCTCATGCAGCCATACAGGAGCCCAGCCAACTGATCCTTGGAGTCCACTACTTTGTCCTGGGTACAAATGGGATTGGGTCAAGCCCTTCAAATCTCCTCTCAGGTTTCAAACAGCAGGTGCAGTCCTGCTTCTGTTCTTCCGCAGGACCAGAAAGTATTCTGAAGAGCTGTGGGTGAGGTGCCATTTTTGTAGGATTTAGTAGTCAGTGATTGGTGGTGACTCATTGCCACTCCCTAACAACTGAAGAGAAAGTTCCAGATGGCAACCCTTCCCACTTTTGCAGCAAACCCTGTTCACCTTACTCTAAACCATGGGTACTCACAAACTTTCTCTCGGGGGCCAAATTTACAGTGTGGTTTGTGGCCGAGGGCTGCACCGGTGGGGGCAGGGTCAGTGGGGGAGGGGGCGGGGCTAGAGGAAAAAAAAAAGCTGACCATGAGGTTGAACACAGGCCCCTGCAGCGGATGCCTTCGTCCACTGAGCCACCAGACCTGGCATACACACATCTCTCTCTCTCTCTCTCTCTCTCTCTCTCTCTCTCTCTCTCTCTCTATCTCCCTCTCTCGCTCTGTCTCCCTCCCTCTCTCTCTCCATCTCCCTCGCTCTCTCTCTCTCCCTCTCTCTCTCTCTCCCTCTGTCTCACTCACTCTGTTTGTCTCTCTCTCTGTCTCCCTCCCTCTCTCTCTCCCTCCCTCTCTCTCTGTCTCCCTCTCTGTCTCCCTCCCTGTCTCCCTCCCTTTCCCTCCCTCTGTCTCCCTCCCTCTGTCTCCCTCTGTCTCCCTCTGTCTCCCTCTGTCTCCCTCCCTCTGTCTCCCTCTGTCTCCCTCTGTCTCCCTCTGTCTCCCTCCCTCTGTCTCCCTCCCTCTATCTGTCTCCCTCTGTCTGTCTCCCTCTGTCTGTCTCCCTCTGTCTCCCTCCCTCTGTCTCCCTCTCTCTGTCTCCCTCTCTCTGTCTCCCTCCCTCCCCCTCTCTCTGTCTCCCTGTCTCTCTGTCTCCCTCCCTCCCTCTCTCTCTGTCTCCCTCCCTCTGTCTCCCTCCCTCTGTCTCCCTCCCTCTGTCTCCTTCCCTCCGTCTCCCTCCCTCCGTCTCCCTCCCTCTGTCTCCCTCCCTCTGTCTCCCTCCCTCTGTCTCCCTCTGTCTCCCTCCGTCTCCCTCTGTCTCCCTCTGTCTCCCTCCGTCTCCCTCTGTCTCCCTCTGTCTCCCTCTGTCTCCCTCTGTCTCCCTCTGTCTCCCTCCCTCTGTCTCCCTCCCTCTGTCTGTCTCCCTCTGTCTGTCTCCCTCTGTCTGTCTCCCTCCCTCTCCCTCTCTCTCTGTCTCGGTCTCCCTCTCTCTGTGTCTCTGTCTCGGACTCCCTCTCTCTGTGTCTCCGTCTCCCTCTGTCTCTGTCTCCCTCTGTCTGTCTCCCTCTGTCTCTGTCTCCCTCTGTCTGTCTCCCTCTGTCTGTCTCCCTCTGTCTGTCTCCCTGTGTCTGTCTCCCTTTGTCTCCCTCCCTCTGTCTCCCTCCCTCTGTCTCCCTCTCTCTGTCTCCCTCTCTCTGTCTCCCTCCCTCCCTCTCTCTCTGTCTCCCTCTCTCTCTGTCTCCCTCCCTCCCTCCCTCTCTCTGTCTCCCTCTCTATGGCTCCCTCTCTCTGTCTCCCTCTCTCTCTGTCTCCCTCTCTCTCTGTCTCCCTCTCTCTCTGTCTCCCTCTCTCCGTCTCCCTCCGTCTCCCTCCGTCTCCGTCTGTCTCCCTCTGTCTCCGTCTGTCTCCCTCTGTCTCCGTCTGTCTCCCTCTCTCTGTCTCCCTCTCTCTGTCTCCCTCTCTCCGTCTCCCTCCGTCTCCCTCTGTCTCCCTCTGTCTCCCTCTGTCTCCCTCTCTCTGTCTCCCTCTCTCTGTCTCCCTCTCTGTCTCCCTCCCTATCCCTCTGTCTGTCTCCCTCTTTGTCTCCCTCTCTCTGTCTCTCTCTGTCTCCCTCTCTGTCTCCCTCTCTCTGTCTCCCTCTCTCTCTGTCTCCCTCTCTTTGTCTCCCTCTCTCTGTCTCCCTCTCTTTGTCTCCCTCTCTCTGTCTCCCTCTCTCTCTGTCTCCCTCTCTCTCTGTCTCCCTCCGTCTCCCTCCGTCTCCCTCCGTCTCCCTCTGTCTCCCTCCGTCTCCCTCCGTCTCCCTCTGTCTCCCTCTGTCTCTGTCTCTCTGTCTCCCTCTCTCTGTCTCCCTCTCTCTGTCTCCCTCTCTCCCTCTCTGTCTCCTCCCTATCCCTCTGTCTGTCTCCCTCTTTGACTCCCTCTCTCTGTCTCTCTCTGTCTCCCTCCCTCTGTCTCCCTCCCTCCCTCTCCCTCTCTCTCTGTCTCCCTCTCCTTGTGTCTCTGTCTCGGTCTCCCTCTCTCTGTGTCTCTGTCTCGGTCTCCCTCTCTCTGTGTCTCTGTCTCCCTCTGTCTGTCTCCCTCTGTCTCTGTCTCCCTCTGTCTGTCTCCCTCTGTCTGTCTCCCTCTCTCTGTCTCCCTCTCTCTGTCTCCCTCCCTCCCCCTCTCTCTGTCGCGCTCTCTCTGTCTCCCTCCCTCCCTCCGTCTCCCTCCCTCCGTCTCCCTCCCTCTCCCTCCCTCTGTCTCCCTCCGTCTCCCTCTGTCTCCCTCTGTCTCCCTCTGTCTCCCTCTGTCTCCCTCCCTCTGTCTCCCTCCCTCTGTCTGTCTCCCTCTGTCTGTCTCCCTCTGTCTGTCTCCCTCCCTCTCCCTCTCTCTCTGTCTCGGTCTCCCTCTCTCTGTGTCTCTGTCTCTGTATCCCTCTCTCTGTGTCTCCGTCTCCCTCTGTCTCTGTCTCCCTCTGTCTGTCTCCCTCTGTCTCTGTCTCCCTCTGTCTGTCTCCCTCTGTCTGTCTCCCTCTGTCTGTCTCCCTCTGTCTCCCTCCCTCTGTCTCCCTCTCTCTGTCTCCCTCTCTCTGTCTCCCTCCCTATCCCTCTGTCTGTCTCCCTCTTTGTCTCCCTCTCTCTGTCTCTCTCTGTCTCCCTCTCTGTCTCCCTCCCTCTGTCTCCCTCCCTCCCTCTCTCTCTCCCTCTTTCTCTGTCTCCCTCTCTCTGTCTCCCTCTCTCTCTGTCTCCCTCCGTCTCCCTCCGTCTCCCTCCGTCTCCCTCCGTCTCCCTCCGTCTCCCTCCGTCTCTGTCTCCCTGTCTCCCTCTCTCTGTCTCCCTCTCTCTGTCTCCCTCTCTCCCTCTCTGTCTCCTCCCTATCCCTCTGTCTGTCTCCCTCTTTGTCTCCCTCTCTCTGTCTCTCTCTGTCTCCCTCCCTCTGTCTCCCTCCCTCTCCCTCTCTCTCTGTCTCCCTCTCTCTGTGTCTCTGTCTCGGTCTCCCTCTCTCTGTGTCTCTGTCTCGGTCTCCCTCTCTCTGTGTCTCTGTCTCCCTCTGTCTGTCTCCCTCTGTCTCTGTCTCCCTCTGTCTGTCTCCCTCTGTCTGTCTCCCTCTCTCTGTCTCCCTCTCTCTGTCTCCCTCCCTCCCTCCCCCTCTCTCTGTCTCCCTCTCTCTGTCTCCCTCCCTCCGTCTCCCTCCCTCTGTCTCCCTCCCTCTGTCTCCCTCCCTCTGTCTCCCTCTGTCTCCCTCTGTCTCCCTCTGTCTCCCTCCCTCTGTCTCCCTCTGTCTCCCTCCCTCTGTCTCCCTCCCTCTGTCTGTCTCCCTCTGTCTGTCTCCCTCTGTTTCCCTCCCTCTGTCTCCCTCTCTCTGTCTCCCTCTCTCTGTCTCCCTCCCTACCCCCCTCTCTGTCTCCCTGTCTCTCTGCCTCCCTGTCTCTCTGCCTCCCTCCCTCCCTCTCTCTCTGTCTCCCTCCCTCTGTCTCCCTCCCTCTGTCTCCCTCCCTCTGTCTCCCTCCCTCTGTCTCCTTCCCTCTGTCTCCCTCCCTCCGTCTCCCTCCCTCCGTCTCCCTCCCTCTGTCTCCCTCTGTCTCCCTCCGTCTCCCTCCCTCTGTCTCCCTCTGTCTCCCTCCGTCTCCCTCTGTCTCCCTCTGTCTTCCTCTGTCTCCCTCTGTCTCCCTCTGTCTCCCTCCCTCTGTCTCCCTCCCTCTGTCTGTCTCCCTCTGTCTGTCTCCCTCTGTCTGTCTCCCTCCCTCTCCCTCTCTCTCTGTCTCGGTCTCCCTCTCTCTGTGTCTCTGTCTCGGTATCCCTCTCTCTGTGTCTCCGTCTCCCTCTGTCTATGTCTCCCTCTGTCTGTCTCCCTCTGTCTCTGTCTCCCTCTGTCTGTCTCCCTCTGTCTGTCTCCCTCTGTCTGCCTCCCTTTGTCTCCCTCCCTCTGCTCCCTCCCTCTGTCTCCCTCTCTCTGTCTCCCTCTCTCTGTCTCCCTCTCTCTGTCTCCCTCCCTCCCTCTCTCTCTGTCTCCCTCTCTCTCTGTCTCCCTCCCTCCCTCCCTCTCTCTGTCTCCCTCTCTCTGTCTCCCTCTCTCTGTCTCCCTCTCTCTCTGTCTCTCTCTCTCTCTGTCTCCCTCTCTCTCTGTCTCCCTCTCTCCATCTCCCTCCATCTCCCTCCGTCTCCCTCCGTCTCCGTCTGTCTCCCTCTGTCTCCGTCTGTCTCCCTCTCTCTGTCTCCCTCTCTCCGTCTCCCTCTGTCTCCCTCTCTCTGTCTCCCTCTCTCTGTCTCCCTCTCTGTCTCCCTCCCTATCCCTCTGTCTGTCTCCCTCTTTGTCTCCCTCTCTCTGTCTCTCTCTGTCTCCCTCTCTGTCGCCCTCCCTCTGTCTCCCTCCCTCCCTCCCTCTCTCTCTGTCTCCCTCTCTCTCTGTCTCCCTCTCTCTGTCTCCCTCTCTCTGTCTCCCTCTCTCTGTCTCCCTCTCTCTCTGTCTCCCTCCGTCTCCCTCCATCTCCCTCCGTCTCCCTCTGTCTCCCTCCGTCTCCCTCTGTCTCCCTCCCTCCCTCCCTCTCTCTGTCTCCCTCTCTCTGTCTCCCTCTCTCTGTCTCCCTCTCTCTGTCTCTCTCTCTCTCTGTCTCCCTCTCTCTCTGTCTCCCTCTCTCCGTCTCCCTCCGTCTCCCTCCGTCTCCCTCCGTCTCCGTCTGTCTCCGTCTGTCTCACTCTGTCTCCGTCTGTCTCCCTCTCTCTGTCTCCCTCTCTCCGTCTCCCTCTGTCTCCCTCTCTCTGTCTCCCTCTCTCTGTCTCCCTCTCTGTCTCCCTCCCTATCCCTCTGTCTGTCTCCCTCTTTGTCTCCCTCTCTCTGTCTCTCTCTGTCTCCCTCTCTGTCGCCCTCCCTCTGTCTCCCTCCCTCCCTCCTTCTCTCTCTGTCTCCCTCTCTCTGTCTCCCTCTCTCTGTCTCCCTCTCTCTGTCTCCCTCTCTCTGTCTCCCTCTCTCTCTGTCTCCCTCCGTCTCCCTCCGTCTCCCTCTGTCTCCCTGTCTCCCTCTCTCTGTCTCCCTCTCTCTGTCTCCCTCTCTCTGTGTCCCTCTCTCCCTCTCTGTCTCCTCCCTATCCCTCTGTCTGTCTCCCTCTTTGTCTCCCTCTCTCTGTCTCTCTCTGTCTCCCTCCCTCTGTCTCTCTCCCTCTCCCTCTGTCTCCCTCTCTCTGTGTCTCTGTCTCGGTCTCCCTCTCTCTGTGTCTCTGTCTCGGTCTCCCTCTCTCTGTGTCTCTGTCTCCCTCTGTCTGTCTCCCTCTGTCTCTGTCTCCCTCTGTCTGTCTCCCTCTGTCTGTCTCCCTCTGTCTGTCTCCCTCTGTCTGTCTCCCTCCCTCTGTCTCCCTCCCTCTGTCACCCTCTCTCTGTCACCCTCTCTCACCTCACCCCGCGTGTGTGTCAGCCGGGGCTGAGACAGCTTCCCGGGAACACACACAGCCGCACCCGAGTACTTCACAGGTCTTTAAAGACCATTCACTTGTTAATGAGGCTTTGTTGTATTCACCTCTTCTTAGCGCCCCTGCATGGAAGTGGAGATGCAGGGGCGCTAAGAAGAGGTAAATGCAACAAAGCCTCATTACAAGTGAATGGTCTTTAAAGAATCGCCCGGCTCCCATAGAGCAGAGTCTCTCAGAGTCCGCGCTGCGGTGTTTGCTGACACTTTAAAAAAAAAAAAAAAAAAACAGGTACGATGTCTGCAAGGTCCGCGGGCCGCCAAGGAAGGCTTGCCGGGCCGCTGGCGGCCCGCGGGCCGTACTATGAGTACCTGTGCTCTAAACTATCCCACATTCCACCATTCTAATGGAAAGTCTAAATGCCACAGGCCTTCTGCCCCTGAAGGAAACCTGTGATCCAGCCAGGGATACATTTAGGGAAAGGAGCAGTCCTCCCCTGCTTAGCTACACCAAACTGTTCCTGTGACCAACACTCCTTGCTCTGGGCTAGTATCCAACTGGCTACAAAAGGCCTAAAAAATAAAATCCTTCCCTTCCTCAGGTTTTTCTTTACACTTAACTGTGAATATTCAGGCCTCACCCTTGCACATTTGAAGTAAATCAAAGGCTTGAACCCTCTCAGCTGCTCTTCTTGGACTGGCATGTGTCACATACCTCACATCTTACCCAACGGGCCTAGTCTATTATCCTACTCTGGGAGCAGTTTTCTCCCTTCATTAAGGTCAAATACCAGCAGGGACAGCAGTTGATAGGCTAATGCCAATTAGCCTCCAGGAGCTTCAGGCAGGAAAAGGCAGAAAAACATACCTTTCCTAAATATTTATTAAAAATCTAACAGTCTCATTGAATTGGATAAATATTAAAAATAGTGGTTGAATAATTTCTTCTAAACTTGAGAGAGCAAAATTGATAGATCAGTCAGCACTCTTGTCTTCCTAATAGCTTTTGGAGTCTTGTCACTTTAGGAACACACCAACATAAAAGTACTACATGCCCCACTTTTAAATTCTAGGCACCCTACTTTGTGGTCTACAAGTCTCATTTAGGGGTGACTTATTATTTCAGAGGAAGATTTTCCCCTGTCAAAAGGGTTAGTTTGACAGGTAGGACACAGGTTTGATTTGCAGCTGTCAGGCTTCTTTGGTAGGTCAGAAGCCATGTTTTCCTTGCCACATTAGTGGAATGACACAAGTGCTGCAGTCCACTGGTGACATTTAACTTTACATGTCATAGTGTAGTACCTACACTAATATGGCCTTACCGGAGAGTTAGATATGTCAATCAGGGATAAGGCAATTTGTACATGGTTTAGGGATCAGAACACATACACACAGCACTGGACAGTAGTACCCCAGTGTGTAGAGTCTAAAAAACAGCAAATAAAAATTAGCAAAGGGGGCTGAACCAAAAAGATGACCTGAATAGCTGCGTCTCCTGCTATTTCCCGCCCTAGTTGCCCTTTGTAGCAGAACCCTAGCATGCTTTTTCCCGGTCCTCGACAAGAAACCTGCCCCTGGTGGGGGGTTCAATAATGATCAACGCATCAGGAGAGAAGATGTTCCAGTGGCTCGAAGTTGAGTGAGAAGTATGCATCGTTGCAGCTCTGACCCACATGGTGGCCGCAACTGGCTGAAAGAAGAGATCAGAGTCCTGACTCCTGCTTGACTGAGTTGCGGAGGGCCACACAATTGAAAACCCTGCATATGTTCTTCGAACTCTGTGCCTCCTCATCGCTGCTACTGACAATGGTATGGGACACTGTGGTGGGGGACAGACATCCTGAGACTCAGCTTGGTGGAAATCCTTTTCTCTACATTTGTTATGGGAAGTTGAGTCTGGAAGCTACTCTGCTTTTCAAGCAAATGCAAAGCACCCTGCATAATATGGACTTGGGGGGCAGCTATCAGGCATATTTAACTAGCTCAGCATAACAGAAGAAGGTTGAGGTGGCCCCTCCCCACGTGAGGCCCTCCAGTTTCCTTAAATGAAATGTCGGCTGCAGTGATCATGAAATGCCAGTTGGGGAAGCACACACACATACTAGTGGTTGCACTGATAGAGGCCCTGATATAACTGTGTGATACTGCTGTACTCATGGAACAGGACGTGGAACCAAATCTCTCTGGTCCACTTCTCTCTGGAGTCACTAATCTCATTCTTGCTACAAGTGGTCACATAAACTGCCCAAACCCTTGGGGAGGTCCTTTGGAGGCTAGTGATCAATTATTAAGGGAACAGCACCTTAACCTGCCAACAACTTTTTGCAACTGAATTCCACCTAAACAACCTGCACAGAAAGATATCTGAGTCTTTTTCCTCACCAGTGCTTTCTCCAGCATCTCTCCATAATCAGTTGCAGCCCCCAGCATGAGACACAATGACATTCATGAAAGTGGACCTTTTCTATAGCTTGGCAAACCTGCAAAAGGATCTGAAAGAGGATCAAAAACGGAGCTGGACAAAGGTCTCCAAACACTGTGAGATAAGCTGGTACCTAAACTCACTGAGGCATTTGGATAAGCTCACACTAAACGTGCTGAGCCCAGCAGGAATAAGGGATTCCCTTGTTCATGGTCTATGCTGCAAGCGCTTAGAGACCTTTGGTGATTTGGCGCTCTACAAATATAAACTAACATAACATAACATAAACTGAACACCTTAAGAAAGGATCTCAACTTTCTAGGTACTAGAACCATGGAACTCAAAACCTAAATGGAAAACTTGAAAGCTTCCACCCGTGAGATAATGCATGAATTGGAGAAGATGACAACCTTATCAATGCTGGCCATGGCCAAATGCGAAGGCCTTGAAAATTGTTCTCACAGAGAGATCATTTGCTTACTCGGGTCTTCCAGAAGAAGCAGAACTCCTGGATTTAGAATCATTTGTTACTGGACAATTCACCCCCATCTTGGTTGATGAAAGGGGCTTGCTGAAAATAGATAGGGTATACAGAGAGGGACTGCGCAGACCAGCCTCCAACAAACAACCCAGAGATATCTTAGCAAAATTGGATCATTTCACAGTTAAAGAAACAATCATGAGAGCAGCCCAGAACAAGGGTAAAGTCACTTTTCAAAGCTAAGTAAGTCAACATTTTCATGATAACGCTATAACGGAGACAGGTGTTTAGACCAATCACTGGTAAACTCAGAGCCAATAAATTAAATATAAATTAACTTTTCTTTTCTGACTCCACTTTGAGAGAGAAAGAAAACCTTACCACTAAACTATAGAGTAATAACGACCAATCGACCCGGGCTACAGGTTCCTACAACCCAACACAATCTGCCGCCTTGCATTGCAACTTTGTGAGTCCACAATGGAATAAAACTGAAGCCTAACTATGCAGGGAAATCAGACAATGGGACAGAATCAAGACGTAACCATCTAACTTTGTAAGAATTCTCTCTGTTGACAGTGTGGCCCATGGCAGCTGTTTCTGCAACCAGAGGGGCAAAGACCTCCAGATCGGCTCCCACTCTGAAGATTATTTTATTAATATTCCAAATACTCTAGATGGGGAGGGGTAAATGTTCTCTTTGCCAACATGCCATTTGCTTTCCCTACACTATTGGTGCACAGAACTAAGAGATAGATGTATGAGCTAATGGAAAGGTACCCTGGGGACAGCCGGGATGTACAAAAGATCGGATGGTGGGGGTGGGGTGCTTGAGAACTCACCACTTTCCCTTTCAAGATATTAACACAAATGGGATGGACCTATATTCCAAAACTCCACTAGTCTTGAGAAATTAATCATCTTCCCTCTTGACTCTTATGTACTCCACCTATGTGGCCTGAAGTACTGGGTGATGAAATGATTGTTGATCTGTTTTTAAGTAGATTGATGTATTTGTTTATAATGTTATTATTTGTTTCACCCATCTGGACAATGCACAATAGCCTTGTACTCCTCACCTAATAGAAAGCACAATGGAGTTTCCATCTTGCTTCATAAGGACTCCCTCTTCCAAATTGATGATACAATTAAAGACAAGGAGGGCCACTACATTATGGTAAGGGGGAGGTGAGAGAATACACTTATCACATTGGCCAAAGAATATGCCCCAAATACAAGCCAAAGCAAATTCCGGACTGACTTTTTCACAGAGCTAGCAGGCCTTGCCATAGGCAAGATTGTTATCACAGGGGACTTAAATATGGTATGGAGATGTTTGAAGGAGAGATCAGGCTCCCATGGGGAGACACTAGTACCTTTTCCAAGCAATTAAAATCCCACCTCCGCTCTATGGGGTTACATGATATATGGTATGAAAAATATGATCAGAATTGTGATTATACCTTTTTCTCACACGTGCACCGCACACACGCATGGGTAGTCCACATACTGATAAGTAATGCACTGTTACCCATGGTAACAGACTATGAGATTGGCCAAAACTCACTATTGGACCATACACCTACTTCCCTACACATAGATCTTGGCTCAGTGAGGAGCCATCTTAGAAGGTGGCTTTTACATCCTTCTTTGTTGCGAGAGCCTGTGCTCAAGCAAGAAATAGGGCAGTGTATTAATGATTATTTCTCAACTAACGGCACTGCGGATGTCTTACCAGCGATTCTCTGGGAAACATTCAAAGCTACATTGAGAGGAAAGCTCCTCTCTTTTATGGCAGTCATGAAAAAATGCTGCCTAGCCATCATCAAAACATTAGAGTCGGAGATACAATCGGCAGAACAACAATATAAAGGCACCCTATGTTATCACAAATCAACAGTTAACAATGTTGCAGGGTAGGAACTATAATAGTCAATACAGCTGAACTCAATCTCCTACATCTGAAAAGACACTTTTATGAGACTCACAACAAGATAGGCCCTCATCTCACCTGTCTCTTCAGAGAAAAGATAATGAATTCATATATTAAGGAATTGATATCAGCAGACGGTATAATTCTGCAGACAGAATATGATGAATTGAGAGAGCTTCACCTCTTTTATGAGAAGCGGTACACAATAAACCAACACTCCCAACATATCTAAGCATTTAAATAAATGAAGCCCAGCTCATTATTATTCAAAACATATACTCTGAACAGCTAGAAAGTCCTACATTAGAAGACAAGGAGAAGGTAGACATTAAACAACTGAAAATGGGCAAAGTGCTAAGTCCAGATGGCTACACTGGAACATCTTATAAAACTTTCATGCACAAATTACATCCTAGACTGCTAATTCTATTCAATACCTTCACTGCTGAGGACTCAGTATCACCTTCAATGACAGAAGTAGTAGTCTCTGTCCTTTTGAAACTTGGCAAAGACCCTAGAAATTGTAGTTCCTATAGACTGATCACCTTATTGAATATAGACTCCAAATTATATACAAACATTCTGGGAAATAAATTAGATGGTTTGCTTACAGGGAACATACACCCAGCCAATCAGGCTTTGTTACAGTTCGACAGAACCATGATAACATCCATAACTTAAAATACTTAACTGAAAAGGTAGCTATGAAAAATATCTCGGCCCTCCTGGTCACCCTTGATAAGAAAGAAGCCTTTGATAGAGTGAATTGGAATTTTTTAAGACTGGTCTTGCAGGCAGTTGGTGTAGGTCCCTGGTTTACATCAATGATAATGGCTAACTATAAAACCCCTGCAGGAAGGATAGCCCTCAATAGTCAAGTTTCCCTGCCTTTTAAGCTGGTGAGGTGTCTGAGACAGGGGTGCCCTCTCTCTTCCCCCTTCTTTGCTGTTAGCATTGAGCTCCTGGTGGCTCATATTCCAGCGGCAGAGACTATTAAAGGATACACCTCAGGGTGGAAGAACATAAAATAGCCTTCTTTGCTGATAACCTCATGCTTACACTAACAGATTCTGCCACCTCACTTGGACAGACGCTTATCTACTTTAAAAAAAGTTTGAAAAGAAATAGCAGGATACAAAATGAACATTTCTAAGTCAGAGATGGTAAACATCAAACTTCCTAGAGAGGTAGTGACTGACTTAGAAGCCAGATTCCCTCTCCAGTGAACATCCACTAAGGTCAAGTACTTGGGAGTTAACCTCAAACCTTAGTTCAGGAGCTATATTGGACTAATTACTCCTTATTACTTAAATAGATTAAACACTACGGGAATAGGTGGGCCCCTCTTTTACTATTCTGAATGGGTCATACCAATGTTGTAAAAATTAATACCTTACCTAGATCTTTATATCCGTTTCAGGTCATTCAGATTTCACTAAAGGAAACCTTTACATCTGTTCAAGAAGCCATAAACACAGTTGTTTGTGGAGGTTCTAGGCAACAAGTTCCATTAAAATTGTTACAACAAAATAAACTGCGGTGGTGGCCTTACCTAACTTTAACTTGTATTACTATGCAGCATAGCAGTGAATTATTGTGGAATTGTCCAAGGAAGAAGTAGACACACGCTGGCCTCATATGAAAAGGGCTGTTATAACACAAATGTTGAGAGCGGTAGCCTGGCTCTGTAAACTGTATACACTGTGTAATATGTATCTTAGTACATAGGGTCAGAACAACCCTTAGAATATGGGATACTGTAAATAAGAAAGAAACTTTAATGACTTATTCTTCCCCAACATGCTGATCAATGCTAATCTTGACTTCACTCCAGTGCGAGAGAGTAAAGACTTTACTAGATGGCAACAAGGGGCTGTAGATATATTGTGGACATAATCCCTAAGGGGGAAATACACTTGTTGCAACTGTGACACTGGGTGCTACATGCTGATAATAAAATGATGGTGACATGAGATAAATCTGTGTCTAAAAAATTATTGACTACCCTTGCAAAACAGATGGGGCTCATATCTAAATTATATTTGACCCTGAGAGATAGTAAACTAACACCTCAAATGTGCATATCAAAGGAAATACAATAGAATTCTGAATATGGACATTAGGGATCGAGAGTGGAATAGATTATTGTTAGAGCAAATAGATGCTCAATTTCCATAAAAACTAAAGAAATACACAAAGTATTACTCTATACATGGTATCTCATCCCTTCGAGACTTCGCAAAATGTTCCTAAGGGTTATTACTATGTGCTGTAGGCAGTGTGGTCAGAGAGGAACCTTTGCTCACATTTGGTGGGAAGGACCATAAATTCATCCTTTCTGGAAAGAGGCAGCTAAGACCTAGATAAAATAATTGGCTTCTGCTTACCCTTCCAATCAGCTCTGTTTGTGCTGGAACTGAGCCTTCCCGAGCTTAAATACACTACATCTCATGATAAGGCAATCATTTGGATCTGCATGGGAGCAGAGAAGTTGGCCATAGCCTTATTGTGGAAAAAGAGGGGCCCTCCATTGATCTGCCTGTGCTATGGAAGATTATGGCATTAAATAGCAATGGGATGGTTGACCAGCAACATCATGAATTTGAAAAAGGCTGGACCCCGATGGCTGTATATCTCTTGGAAGTCCTTCTTTATGTTCGTTGTGTCTAGAAGCCCTGACTATTTTTTTATTTCAAGGAGCAGTTGTAAGCACCTGAACAGATAATGGGATTTTCTATAATAGGCGACAGTTGTCTTCTGATGCTGGTGAACAGTTTACCTTTTATGATGTACTGTACTTTTCAAGAGCAGTTTGCAAATGAATCAGTGTGGACAACAGTAACATTTTGTTAAAAGAAATCAGCAGAAAATGTGGGTGACTGCACAAACGGGCATTTTTCACAATATTTTAGTAACATTTGCTTCAAACCCAATGAGCAGGTATACTTGTCAGAGGCAAGAAAATAGAAAAACATATAATCCACATTGTGATCACCATGCTTAGTGTCTTTGCAAACCAAAATCCTCTCTATGGTGCTCATGGACTAAACATTCTCTACGAAAGCTACACAGTTATAGGTGTTAATAGTAGAGGAGTGAAACATTCAATTAATTCGTTTGGGGGTAAATACGCAAATTTTTAGAAAATGCAAATAAACTAGGATCTAACTATACAAAATGATAAACCAGGATTTTGCACTATATTTGAGCATGAAATGCATGCTTATGTCTGTTTTGGGTCTGAAGACGCATTTTGTTCTAAAAAAGGGCAAAAAAAGGAGCAAGCCCTGCAAACAGTGGTCATTCGCATTTTGGTCTTTCCCACGGCGTGTTCGGACAAAATATCAAATTATAAATATTGAGTTGCAGCAATATTGGAGACAAAATATTGTGACATAAAGATGTAATGATGCAGAAATATTGTTGTCAAGAATTTTTCTGGTATGTAATATCGTGTTCAATATTATCATTGTTGTTAATATAGTTTTCATTGATATAGTTGTAAAAGGTTGTTTTTAACTTATCTTTATGTGTGTTAGTTCATATAATAGTTTTATGTGTTATTATTCTTTGTATAATTGTTAAAAATATTTTTAAATATAGTTTGTAATTTAAATGATTTATAAGTTTTCCTTTTAATTGCTAATAGTAATTTATATTGTTGTAGCGGGTTGCTAGGCTTTTACGAGTGTAGTGTGGGAAGTACATTATGTCTAATTAATTAATTATTAATCGTTCATTTAATAATTATTTAATTTATTAGTAATTATGTAAATTGCATAATAATTGTAGTTTTTAAGTTATATATTAGTTGTGGGCTGCTTAGTTTGTAAGGGTATAGAGTGGGAAGTTAATTAAGTAATAATTAATTAAAAAATATATTAATTAATTAATCAATAAATATGTAAATTGTGTAATAATTGCATTTTCTAAATTGTATATTAGGTGTGGGCTGCTAGGTTTGTAGAGATATAGAGTGAAAAGTTATTAATTAATTGATTAATTCATAATTAGTTAGCAAATTATTAGTTAATATTAAATTAATTGTTAATTGTGTTACATTTATTTATTTGAGTTATATTTTAAGTGGGGGCTGGTAGGTTTGGGGGGATAGTGTGGTAATTTATTTAAGTAATAAAGTAAATGACAATTTTTTTGTTGATAATTAATTATTAATTGATTTGTATACTAATCATGTAATTTGTTTACTTTTTTAATTTTCAATTTTTTTATTAATTAGTCAAGTTTATTCTTAGAGTATTATTTTTGTTTTAAAATAATAGGGTTATGTTTCATATATATTATGAGTTTGAGGTGAAGTATTTTCCCCAATGTTTCACAGACTGGAGTGGGAATTGTAAGTGTTAACACTCTGGAATCCAATGCTTTCCCTACAGTTGCAAAGACTGGAGTGAGAAAAGTAAATTTTACCCCTCTGAAGTTCAATACTTTCCCTCCTGTTTCACAGACTTGAGTGGGAATAGTAAATGTTACCCCCCGCGGAGCCCAATGCTTTCTCTGCTGTTGCACAGACTGGAGTGGGAATAGTAAATGTTATGCCTGTGGAGTCCTACGATTTCCCTACTGTTGCATAGACTGGAGTGGGAATAGTTAATTTGACCCCTCTGGTGTCCAACGCTATTCCTACTGGTGCACAGACTGGAGTGGAATAGTAAATGTTACCCCTCCAGGGTCGAATGCTTTCTCTGCTATTGCACAGACTGGAGTAAGAGTAATAAATTGTACCCCTCTGGAGTCCAACGATTTCCCTAATGTTGTCACAGACTGGAGTGGGAGTAGTACATTTTACCCCCCAGAGGCCAATGCTTTCCGTACTGTTTCACAGACTGTAGTGGGAATAGTAAATGTTACCACTGTGGAGTCCAATGCTTTCTCTACTGTTCCACAGACTGCAGTGGAAATATTTCATTTTATGCCTGCGGAGTCCTACGATTTGCCTACTGTTGCACAGAATGGAGTGGGAATAGTTAATTTTACCACTTCGGAGTCCAACGCTTTCCTGCTCTAACAAAGTTTGGAGTGAGAATAGTAAATGTTACCCCTCCGTAGTCCAATACTTTCTCTACAATTGTACAGACTGGTGAGGGAATAGTTAATTTTACCCTTTCTGCATCCAACACTTTCCCTACTGTTGTACAGACTGGAGTGGGAATAGTAAAGTTTCCCCTTCGAGTCCAAAGCTTTTCCTACTGTTGTCACAGACTGGAGTGCAAATACTACATTTTACCCCTCCAGAGTCCAATGCTTTCCATACTGTTGCACAGACTGTAGTTGGAATAGTACATTTTACACCTGTGCAGTCCTACGATATCCCTACTGTTGCACAGAATGGAGTAGGAATATTTATTTTTACCCCTTTGAAGTCCAATGCTTTCCATACTGTTGCACTGACTGGAGTGGGAATAGTACATTTTACGCCTGTGGAGTCCTACGAATTCCCTACTGATTTACAGACTGGAGCGGGAATAGTAAATTTTACCCCCTTGAAGTCTAATGCTTTCCCTACTGTAGCACAAACTGGAGCAGGAATAGTAAATGTTCCCCTCTGGAGACCAACGTTTTCTCTACTGTTGCAAATACTAGAATGAGAATGGTAAATTTTACCACTACGAAGTCCAATGTTTCCATACTGTTTCACAGACTGGAGTGGGAATAACAAATGTTACCCCTCCGGAGTCCAATGCTTTCTCCTCTGTTGCAAAGACTGGAGTCGGAATAGTAAATGTTACCCCTCCGTAGTCCAATGCTTTCTCTACTGCTGTACAGTCTGGAGAGGGTATCGTTAATTTTACACTTTCGGAGTCCGAAGCTTTCTCTACTGTTGCACAGACTGGAGTGGGAATAGTTAATGTTACCCCTCCAGAGTCCAACGCTTTTTCTGCTGTTGCACAGACTGGGGAAGGAGTAGTAAATGTTAACCCTCTGGAGTCCAATGATATCCTTAATGTTGTCACAGACCGGAGTGGGAATAGTAAATGTTACTTCTCTGAAGTCCAATGCTTTCCCTATCTTTTGTTCAGGCTAGAGTGGGAATAGTAAACGTAACCCCTTTGAAGTTCAATACTTTCCCTACTGTTGCACAGACTGGAGTGGAACTAGTAAATGTTACCCCTGCAGAGACCAATGCTTTCCCAACAGTTGCAAAGACTGGAGTGAGAATAGCAAATTTTACCCCTCCGAAGTCCAATGCTTTCCCTCCTGTTTCACAGACTTAAGTGGGAATAGTTAATTTTACCACTCTGGAGTCCAACTCTTTTCCAACTATTGCAAAGACTGGAGTGAGAATAGTAAATGTCACCCCTCCGTAGTCCAATACTTTCTCTACACTTGTACAGACTGGTGAGGGAATAGTTAATTTTACCCTTCCCGCATCCAACACTTTCCCTACTGTTGTACAGACTGGAGTGAAAATAGTAAATTTTCCCCTTCGAGTCCAAGCTTTCCCTACTGTTGTCACAGACTGGAGTGTGAATAGTACATTTTACCCCTAAAGAGTCCAATGCTTTCCATACTGTTGCACAGACTGGAGTGGGAATATTTAATTTTACCCCTTTGAAGTCCAATGCTTTCCCTACTATTTCACAGACTGGAGTGGCAATAGTAAATATAACCCCTCCGGCATCCAATGCTTTCTCTACTGTTGCACAGACGGGAGTGGGAAAAGTACATTTTACGCCTGTGGAGTCCTACGATTTCCCTACTGATTTGCAGACTGGAGTGAGAATAGTAAATGTTACCCCTTTGAAGTCTAATGCTTTCCCTACTGTAGAACAGACTGGAGCAGGAATAGTAAATGTTCACCTCTGGAGACCAACGCTTTCCCTACTGTTGCAAAGACTAGAATGAGAATAAAAATGTTACCCCTCCGAAGTCCAATGTTTCCCTACTGTTTCACAGACGGGAGTAGGAATGATAAATGTTACCCGTCCGGAGTCCAATGCTTTCTCCTCTGTTGCACAGACTGGAGTGGGAATAGTACATTTTATGCCTGTGGAGTCCTACTATTTCCCTACTGTTGCACAGACTGGAGTGGGAATAGTTAATTTTACCCCTCTGTTTTCCAACGCTTTTCCTAATGTTGCAAAGACTGTAGTGGGAATAGTAAATGCTACCCCTCCGTAGTCCAATGCTTTCTCTACTGCTATACAGTCTGGAGAGGGTATAGTTAATTTTACAGTTTCGGTGTCCAAAGCTTTCTCTACTGTTGCACAGACTGGAGTGGGAATAGTAAATGTTACCCCTCCAGAGTCCAACGCTTTCTCTGCTGTTGCACAGACTGGGGTAGGAGTAGTAAATTTTAACTCTCTGGAGTCCAAAGATATCCCTAATGTTGTCACAGACTGGAGTGGGAATAGTACATTTTACCCCTCCAGAAACCAATGCTTCCTGTACTGTTTCACACACTGGAGTGGGATTAGCAAATGTTACCCCTCCGGAGTCCAATGCTTAATCTACTGTTGCACAAACTGGAGTAAGAATAGTAAATTTTCCTCTTGTGGAGTCCTACGATTTCCCTACTGTTGCAAAGACTGGAGTAGGAATAGTTAATTTTACCCCACTGGAGTCCAACGCCTTTCCAACTGTTTCGAAGACTGAATGGAAATAGTAAATGTTCCCCTCTGGAGACCAACGCTTTCCCTACTGTTGCAAGACTGGTGTGAGAATAGTACATTTTACCCATCCGAAGTCCAATGCTTTCCCTACTGTTTCATGGACTAGAGTGGGAATGGTAAATATTACCCCTCCGTAGTCCAATGCTCTCTCTACTGTTGCACATACTGGAGTGGGAATAGTAAATTTTATCCCTGTGGAGTCCAATGCTTTCTCTACTGTACCACAGACTGGAGTGAGAATAGTAAATTTTACCCCTGTGGATTTCTACGATTTCCCTACTGATTCAAAGACTGCACTGAGAAAAGTAAATTCTACCTCTTTGAAGTCCAATGCTTTCCCTAATGTAGCACAGATTGGAGTGGGAATAGTAAATGTGCCTCTTTGGAGACCAACGCTTTCCCTTCTGTTGCAAAGACTGTAGTGAGAATAGTAAATTTTACCCCTGTGAAGTCCAATGCTTTCCCTACTGTTTCACAGACTGGAGTGGGAATAGTAAATGTTACCCCCTCCGGAGTCCAGTGCTTTCTCTACTGTTGCACAGACTGGAGTGGGAATAGAACATTTTATGCCTGTAGAGTCCTACGATTTCCCTACTGTTGCATAGACTGGAGTGGGAATAGTTAATTTTATCTCTCTGGTGGTTAACGCTTTTCCTACTGTTGCAAGGACTGGAGTGGGAAGAGTAAGTGTTACCCCTCCGTAGTCCAATGCTTTCTCTATTGCTGCACAGTTTGGAGAGGGAATAGTTAATTTTACCCTTTCAGAGTCCAACACTTTTCCTACTGTTGCACAGACTGGAGTGGGAATAGTAGCTTTTACCCCATCAGAGTCCAAAGCTTTCTCTACTGTTGCACAGACTGGAGTGAGAATAGTAAATGTTTCCCTTCCAGAGTCCAATGCTTTCTCTGCTGTTGCTCAGACTGGAGTGAGAATAGTAAATTCTACGCCTGTGGAGTCCTACAATTTCCCTACTGTTGCACTGACTGGAATGGGAATAGTTAATTTAACCCCTCCGCAGTCCAACGCTTTTCCTACGGTTGCAGAGACTGGAATGGGAATAGTAAATGTTCCCCTCTGGAGACCAACGCTTTCCTTACTGTTGCAAGACTGGAGAGAGAATAGTAAATTTTACCTGTCTGAAGTCCCATGCTTTCCCTTCTGTTTCACAGACTGGAGTGGGAATAGTAAATATTACCCCTCCGGAGTACAGTGCTTTCTCTACTGTTGCACAGACTGGGGTGGGAATAGTAAATGTTACCCCTCCAGGGCCCAACGCTTTCTCTGCTGTTGTACAGACTGGAGAAGGAGTAGTACATTTTACCCCTCTGGAGTTCAAGGATTTTACTAATGGTGTCACAGACTGGAGTGGGAAAAGTAAATTTTACCCCTCCAGAATCCAATGCTTTCCCTACTGTTGCACAGGCTGGACTGGGAACAGAAAAACCTTACCCCTGCAAAGTCCCATGCTTTCCCTGCCTTCCCTACTGTTTCACAGACTGGAGTGGGTAGGAAGAGTACATTTTATGCCTGTGAAGTCCTACGATTGCCCTACTGTTGCACAGACTGGAGTGGGAATAGTTAATTTTACCCCTCCGCAGTCCAACGCTTTTCCTACTGTTGCAAAGACTCGAGTGGGAAGAGTAAATGTTTCCCCTCCGTAGTCCAATGCTTTCTCTACTGTTGTACAGACTGGAGAGGGAATCGTTAATTTTACCCTTTCAGTCATCCAACACTTTCCCTACTGTTGCACAGACTGGAGTGGGAATAGTAAATTTTCCCCCCTCGAGTCCAAAGCTTTCCCTACTGTTTCACAGACTGGAGTGGGAATAGTACATTTTATGCCTGTAGAGTCCTACAATTTCCCTACTGATTCACAGACTGGAGTGAGAATAGTAATTTTTACCCCTTTGAAGTAAAATGCTTTCCCTACTGTAGCACAGACTGGAGTGGGAATAGTAAATTTTACCCCTCCAGAGGCCACTGCTTTCCGTACTGTTCCACGGACTGCAGTGGGAATATTACATTTTATGCCTGTGGAGTCCTACAATTTGCCTACTATTGCACAGAATGGAGTGGGAATAGTTAATTTTAACACTCCGGAGTCCAACACTTTTCCTACTATTGCAAAGACTGGAGTGAGAATAGTAAATGTTACCTCTCTGTAGTCCAATACTTTCTCTACACTTGTACAGACTGCTGATGGAATAGTTAATTTTATCCTTTACGCATCCAACACTTTCCCTACTGTTGTACAGACTGGAGTGGGAATAGTAAAGTTTCCCCCTTCGAGTCCAAAGCTTTCCCTGCTTTTGTCACAGACTGCAGTGCGAATAGTAAATTTTACCCCTCCAGAGTCCAATGCTTTCCATACTGTTGCAAAGACTGGAGTGGGAATAGTAAATGTTATGCCTGTGGAGTCCTACAATTTCCCTACTGTTGCTCAGACTTGAGTGGGATTATTTAATTTTACCCCTTTGAAGTCCAATGCTTTCCCTACTGTATCACAGACTGGAGTAGCAATAGTAAATATTACCCCTCCGGAGTACAATGCTTTCTATACTGTTGCACAAACTGGAGTGGGAATAGTACATTTTACGCCTGTGGAGTCCTAAGATTTCCCTTCTAATTTACAGACTGGAGTGAGAATAGTAAATTTTACTCCTTTCAAGTCCAATCCTTTCCCTACTGTAGCACAGACTGGAGCAGGAATAGTAAATGTTCCCCTCTGGAGACCAACACTTTCCCTACTTTTGCAAAGACTAGAATGAGAATAGTATATTTTACCCCTCCGAAGTCCAATGCTTTCCTTACTGTTTCAAAGTCTGGAGTGGGAATAATACATGTTACCCCTCCGGAGTCCAATGCTTTCTCCTCTGTTGCACAGACTGGAGTGGGAATATTAAATTTTATGCCTGTGGAGTCCTACTATTTCCCTACTGTTGCACAGACTGGAGTGGGATTCTTTAATTTTACCCCTTTGAAGTCCAATGCTTTCCCTACTGTTTCACAGACTGGAGTGGGAATAGTAAATATTACCCCTCCGGAGTACAATGCTCTCTCTACTGTTGCACAGACAGGAGTGGGAATAGTACATTTTACGCCTGTGGAGTCCTACGATTTCCATACTGATATACAGACTGGAGTGAGAATAGTAAATTTTACTCCTTTCAAGTCCAATCCTTTCCCTACTGCAGCACAGACTGGAGCAGGAATAGTAAATTTTCCCCTCTGGAGACCAACACTTTTCCTACTGTTGCAAAGACTAGAATGAGAATAGTATATTTTACCCCTCCGTAGTCCCATGCTTTCTCTACTGCTGTACAGTCTGGAGAGAGTATAGTTAATTTTACCCTTTCGGAGTCCAATGCTTTCTCTTCTGTTGCACATACTGGAGTGGGAATAGTACATTTTATGCCTGTAGATTCCTACGATTTCCCTACTGTTTCACAGACTGGAGTGAGAATATTTAATTTTGACCCCTTTGAAGTCCAACGCTTTCCCTACTGTTTCACAGACTGGAGTGGGAATAGTACATTTTACCCCTGCAGAGACCAATGCTTCCTGTACTGTTTCACACACTAGAGTGGGATTAGCAAATGTTACCCCTCCGGAGTCCAATGCTTAATCTACTGTTGCACAAACTGGAGTAAGAATAGTCAAATTTACTCTTGTGGAGTCCTACGATTTCCCTACTGTTGCAAAGACTGGAGTAGGACTAGTTAATTTTACCCCACTGGAGTCCAACGCCTTTCCAACTATTTCGAAGACTGAATGGAAATAGTAAATGTTCCCCTCTGGAGACCAACGCTTTCCCTACTGTTGCAAGACTGGTGTGAGAATAGTAACTTTTACCCATCCGAAGTCCAATGCTTTCCCTACTGTTTCATGGACTAGAGTGGGAATGGTAAATATTACCCCTCCGTAGTCCAATGCTCTCTCTACTGTTGCACATACTGGATTGGGAATAGTAAATTTTATCCCTGTGGAGTCCAATGCTTTCTCTACTGTAGCACAGACTGGAGTGAGAATAGTAAATTTTACCCCTGTGGATTTCTACGATTTCCCTACTGATTCAAAGACTGCAACGAGAAAAGTAAATTCTACCTCTTTGAAGTCCAATGCTTTCCCTAATGTAGCACAGATTGGAGTGGGAATAGTAAATGTGCCTCTTTGGAGACCAACGCTTTCCCTTCTGTTGCAAAGACTGGAGTGAGAATAGTACATTTTACCCCTGTGAAGTCCAATGCTTTCCCTTCTGTTTCACAGACTGGAGTGGGAATAGTAAATGTTACCCCCTCCGGAGTCCAGTGCTTTCTCTACTGTTGCACAGACTGGAGTAGGAATAGAAAATGTTATGCCTGTAGAGTCCTACGATTTCCCTACTGTTGCATAGACTAGAGTGGGAATAGTTAATTTTATCTCTCTGGTGGTCAACGCTTTTCCTACTATTGCAAGGACTGGAGTGGGAATAGTAAGTGTTACCCCTCCGTAGTCCAATGCTTTCTCTATTGCTGCACAGTTTGGAGAGGGAATAGTTAATTTTACCCTTTCAGAGTCCAACACTTTTCCTACTGTTGCACAGACTGGAATGGGAATAGTAGCATTTTACCCCATCAGAGTCCAAAGCTTTCTCTACTGTTGCACAGACTGGAGTGAGAATAGTAAATGTTTCCCTTCCAGAGTCCAATGCTTTCTCTGCTGTTGCTCAGACTGGAGTGAGAATAGTAAATTCTACGCCTGTGGAGTCCTACAATTTCCCTACTGTTGCACTGACTGGAATGGGAATAGTTAATTTAACCCCTCCGCAGTCCAACGCTTTTCCTACGGTTGCAAAGACTGGAATGGGAATAGTAAATGTTCCCCTCTGGAGACCAACGCTTTCCTTACTGTTGCAAGAATGGAGTGAGAATAGTAAATTTTACCTGTCTGAAGTCCCATGCTTTCCCTACTGTTTCACAGACTGGAGTGGGAATAGTAAATATTACCCCTCCGGAGTACAGTGCTTTCTCTACTGTTGCACAGACTGGGGTGGGAATAGTACATTTTATGCCTGTGGAGTCCAACGAATTCCCTACTGTTGCACAGAGTAGAGTGGAAATAGTTAAATTTACCCCTCCGGAGTCCAACGCTTTTCCTACTGTTTTAAAGACTAGAGTGGAAATAGTAAATGTTACCCCTCCAGGGCCCAACGCTTTCTCTGCTGTTGTACAGACTGGAGAAGGAGTAGTACATTTTACCCCTCTGGAGTTCAAGGATTTTACTAATGTTGTCACAGACTGGAGTGGGAAAAGTATATTTTACCCCTCCAGAATCCTATGCTTTCCCTAATGTTGCACAGGCTGGACTGGGAACAGAAAAACCTTACCCCTGCAAAGTCCTATGCTTTCCCTGCCTTCCCTACTGTTTCACAGACTGGAGTGGGAATAGTAAATATTACCCCTCCGGAGTACAATGCTTTCTCTACTGTTGCACAGACTGGAGTGGGAAGAGTACATTTTATGCCTGTGAAGTCCTATGATTACCCTACTGTTGCACAGACTGGAGTGGGAATAGTTAATTTTACCCCTCCGCAGTCCAACGCTTTTCCTACTGTTGCAAAGACTCGAGTGGGAATAGTAAATGTTTCCCCTCCGAAGTCCAATGCTTTCTCTACTGTTGTACAGACTGGAGAGGGAATCGTTAATTTTACCCTTTCAGTCATCCAACACTTTCCCTACTGTTGCACAGAGTGGAGTGGGAATAGTAAATTTTCCCCCCTCGAGTCCAAAGCTTTCCCTACTGTTTCACAGACTGGAGTGGGAATAGTACATTTTATGCCTGTAGAGTCCTACAATTTCCCTACTGATTCACAGACTGGAGTGAGAATAGTAATTTTTACCCCTTTGAAGTAAAATGCTTTCTCTACTGTAGCACAGACTGGAGTGGGAATAGTAAATGTTCCCCTCTGGAGACCCAGGCTTTCCCTACTGTTGTACATACTGGAGAGGGAATCGTTAATTTTACCCTTTCAGTCATCCAACACTTTCCCTACTGTTGCACAGACTGGAGTGGGAATAGTAAATTTTCCCCCCTCGAGTCCAAAGCTTTCCCTACTGTTTCACAGACTGGAGTGGGAATAGTACATTTTATGCCTGTAGAGTCCTACAATTTCCCTACTGATTCACAGACTGGAGTGAGAATAGTAATTTTTACCCCTTTGAAGTAAAATGCTTTCCCTACTGTAGCACAGACTGGAGTGGGAATAGTAAATTTTACCCCTCCAGAGGCCACTGCTTTCCGTACTGTTCCACGGACTGCAGTGGGAATATTACATTTTATGCCTGTGGAGTCCTACAATTTGCCTACTGTTGCACAGAATGGAGTGGGAATAGTTCATTTTAACACTCCGGAGTCCAACACTTTTCCTACTATTGCAAAGACTGGAGTGAGAATAGTAAATGTTACCTCTCTGTAGTCCAATACTTTCTCTACACTTGTACAGACTGGTGATGGAATAGTTAATTGTATCCTTTACGCATCCAACACTTTCCCTACTGTTGTACAGACTGGAGTGGGAATAGTAAAGTTTCCCCCTTTGAGTCCAAAGCTTTCCCTGCTTTTGTCACAGACTGCAGTGCGAATAGTAAATTTTACCCCTCCAGAGTCCAATGCTTTCCATACTGTTGCAAAGACTGGAGTGGGAATAGTAAATGTTATGCCTGTGGAGTCCTACAATTTCCCTACTGTTGCTCAGACTTGAGTGGGATTATTTAATTTTACCCCTTTGAAGTCCAATGCTTTCCCTACTGTATCACAAACTGGAGTAGCAATAGTAAATATTACCCCTCTGGAGTACAATGCTTTCTATACTGTTGCACAAACTGGAGTGGGAATAGTACATTTTACGCCTGTGGAGTCCTAAGATTTCCTTCTAATTTACAGACTGGAGTGAGAATAGTAAATTTTACTCCTTTCACGTCCAATCCTTTCCCTACTGTAGCACAGACTGGAGCAGGAATAGTAAATGTTCCCCTCTGGAGACCAACACTTTCCCTACTTTTGCAAAGACTAGAATGAGAATAGTATATTTTACCCCTCCGAAGTCCAATGCTTTCCTTACTGTTTCAAAGTCTGGAGTGGGAATAATACATGTTACCCCTCCGGAGTCCAATGCTTTCTCCTCTGTTGCACAGACTGGAGTGGGAATATTAAATTTTATGCCTGTGGAGTCCTACTATTTCCCTACTGTTGCACAGACTGGAGTGGGATTATTTAATTTTACCCCTTTGAAGTCCAATGCTTTCCCTACTGTTTCACAGACTGGAGTGGGAATAGTAAATATTACCCCTCCGGAGTACAATGCTCTCTCTACTGTTGCACAGACAGGAGTGGGAATAGTACATTTTACGCCTGTGGAGTCCTACGATTGCCATACTGATTTACAGACTGGAGTGAGAATAGTAAATTTTACTCCTTTCAAGTCCAATCCTTTCCCTACTGCAGCACAGACTGGAGCAGGAATAGTAAATGTTCCCCTCTGGAGACCAACACTTTTCCTACTGTTGCAAAGACTAGAATGAGAATAGTATATTTTACCCCTCCGTAGTCCCATGCTTTCTCTACTGCTGTACAGTCTGGAGAGGGTATAGTTAATTTTACCCTTTCGGAGTCCAAAGCTTTCTCTACTGTTGCACATACTGGAGTGGGAATAGTACATTTTATGCCTGTAGAGTCCTACGATTTCCCTACTGTTTCACAGACTGGAGTGGGAATAGTACATTTTACCCCTGCAGAGACCAATGCTTCCTGTACTGTTTCACACACTAGAGTGGGATTAGCAAATGTTACCCCTCCGGAGTCCAATGCTTAATCTACTGTTGCACAAACTGGAGTAAGAATAGTCAAATTTACTCTTGTGGAGTCCTACGATTTCCCTACTGTTGCAAAGACTGGAGTAGGAATAGTTAATTTTACCCCACTGGAGTCCAACGCCTTTCCAACTGTTTCGAAGACTGAATGGAAATAGTAAATGTTCCCCTCTGGAGACCAACACTTTTCCTACTGTTGCAAGACTGGTGTGAGAATAGTAACTTTTACCCATCCGAAGTCCAATGCTTTCCCCACTGTTTCATGGACTAGAGTGGGAATGGTAAATATTACCCCTCCGTAGTCCAATGCTCTCTCTACTGTTGCACATACTGGATTGGGAATAGTAAATTTTATCCCTGTGGAGTCCAATGCTTTCTCTACTGTAGCACAGACTGGAGTGAGAATAGTAAATTTTACCCCTGTGGATTTCTACGATTTCCCTTCTGATTCAAAGACTGCACCGAGAAAAGTAAATTCTACCTCTTTGAAGTCCAATGCTTTCCCTAATGTAGCACAGATTGGAGTGGGAATAGTAAATGTGCCTCTTTGGAGACCAACGCTTTCCCTTCTGTTGCAAAGACTGGAGTGAGAATAGTAAATTTTACCCCTGTGAAGTCCAATGCTTTCCCTACTGTTTCACATACTGGAGTGGGAATAGTAAATGTTACCCCCTCCGGAGTCCAGTGCTTTCTCTACTGTTGCACAGACTGGAGTAGGAATAGAAAATGTTATGCCTGTAGAGTCCTACGATTTCCCTACTGTTGCATAGACTGGAGTGGGAATAGTTAATTTTATCTCTCTGGTGGTCAACGCTTTTCCTACTGTTGCAAGGACTGGAGTGGGAATAGTAAGTGTTACCCCTCCGTAGTCCAATGCTTTCTCTATTGCTGCACAGTTTGGAGAGGGAATAGTTAATTTTACCCTTTCAGAGTCCAACACTTTTCCTACTGTTGCACAGACTGGAGTGGGAATAGTAGCTTTTTACCCCATCAGAGTCCAAAGCTTTCTCTACTGTTGCACAGACTGGAGTGAGAATAGTAAATGTTTCCCTTCAAGAGTCCAATGCTTTCTCTGCTGTTGCTCAGACTGGAGTGAGAATAGTAAATTCTACGCCTGTGGAGTCCTACAATTTCCCTACTGTTGCACTGACTGGAATGGGAATAGTTAATTTAACCCCTCCGCAGTCCAACGCTTTTCCTACGGTTGCAAAGACTGGAATGGGACTAGTAAATGTTCCCCTCTGGAGACCAACGCTTTCCTTACTGTTGCAAGAATGGAGTGAGAATAGTAAATTTTACCTGTCTGAAGTCCCATGCTTTCCCTACTGTTTCACAGAGTGGAGTGGGAATAGTAAATATTACCCCTCCGGAGTACAGTGCTTTCTCTACTGTTGCACAGACTGGGGTGGGAATAGTACATGTTATGCCTGTGGAGTCCAACGAATTCCCTACTGTTGCACAGAGTAGAGTGGGAATAGTTAAATTTACCCCTCTGGAGTCCAACGCTTTTCCTACTGTTTTAAAGACTCGAGTGGAAAAGTAAATGTTACCCCCCTGGGGCCCAACGCTTTCTCTGCTGTTGTACAGACTGGAGAAGGAGTAGTACATTTTACCCCTCTGGAGTTCAAGGATTTTACTAATGTTGTCACAGACTGGAGTGGGAAAAGTACATTTTACCCCTCCAGAATCCTATGCTTTCCCTACTGTTGCACAGGCTGGACTGGGAACAGAAAAACCTTACCCCTGCAAAGTCCTATGCTTTCCCTGCCTTCCCTACTGTTTCACAGACTGGAGTGGGAATAGTAAATATTACCCCTCCGGAGTACAATGCTTTCTCTACTGTTGCACAGACTGGAGTGGGAAGAGTACATTTTATGCCTGTGAAGTCCTACGATTACCCTACTGTTGCACAGACTGGAGTGGGAATAGTTAATTTTACCCCTCCGCAGTCCAACGCTTTTCCTACTGTTGCAAAGACTCGAGTGGGAATAGTAAATGTTTCCCCTGCGTAGTCCAATGCTTTCTCTACTGTTGTACAGACTGGAGAGGGAATCGTTAATTTTACCCTTTCAGTCATCCAACACTTTCCCTACTGTTGCACAGACTGGAGTGGGAATAGTAAATTTTCCCCCCTCGAGTCCAAAGCTTTCCCTACTGTTTCACAGACTGGAGTGGGAATAGTAAATTTTATGCCTGTAGAGTCCTACAATTTCCCTACTGATTCACAGACTGGAGTGAGAATAGTAATTTTTACCCCTTTGAAGTAAAATGCTTTCTCTACTGTAGCACAGACTGGAGTGGGAATAGTAAATGTTCCCCTCTGGAGACCAAGGCTTTCCCTACTGTTGTACAGACTGGAGAGGGAATCGTTAATTTTACCCTTTCAGTCATCCAACACTTTCCCTACTGTTGCACAGACTGGAGTGGGAATAGTAAATTTTCCCCCCTCGAGTCCAAAGCTTTCCCTACTGTTTCACAGACTGGAGTGGGAATAGTACATTTTATGCCTGTAGAGTCCTACAATTTCCCTACTGATTCACAGACTGGAGTGAGAATAGTAATTTTTACCCCTTTGAAGTAAAATGCTTTCTCTACTGTAGCACAGACTGGAGTGGGAATAGTAAATGTTCCCCTCTGGAGACCAAGGCTTTCCCTACTGTTGTCACAGACTGGAGAGGGAATGGTAAATTTTACCCCTCCAGAGGCCACTACTTTCCGTACTGTTTCACAGGCTGGATTGGGAATAGTAAATGTTACCCCTCTGGAGTCCAATGCTTTCTCTACTGTTCCACAGACTGCAGTGGGAATATTACATTTTATGCCTGTGGAGTCCTACAATTTGCCTACTGTTGCACAGAATGGAGTGGGAATAGTTAATTTTAACACTCCGGAGTCCAACACTTTTCCTACTATTGCAAAGTCTGGAGTGAGAATAGTAAATGTTACCTCTCTGAAGTCCAATACTTTCTCTACACTTGTACAGATTGGTGATGGAATAGTTAATTTTATCCTTTCTGCATCCAACACTTTCCCTACTGTTGTACAGACTGGAGTGGGAATAGTAAAGTTTCCCCTTCGAGTCCAAAGCTTTCCCTGCTTTTGTCACAGACTGCAGTGCGAATAGTAAATTTTATGCCTGTGGAGTCCTACAATTTCCCTACTGTTGCTCAGACTTGAGTGGGATTATTTAATTTTACCCCTTTGAAGTCCAATGCTTTCCCTACTGTATCACAGACTGGAGTAGCAATAGTAAATATTACCCCTCCGGAGTACAATGCTTTCTATACTGTTGCACAAACTGGAGTGGGAATAGTACATTTTACGCCTGTGGAGTCCTAAGATTTCCCTTCTAATTTACAGACTGGAGTGAGAATAGTAAATTTTACTCCTTTCAAGTCCAATACTTTCCCCACTGTAGCACAGACTGGAGCAGGAATAGTAAATGTTCCCCTCTGGAGACCAACACTTTCCCTACTTTTGCAAAGACTAGAATATGAATAGTATATTTTACCCCTCCGAAGTCCAATGCTATCCTTACTGTTTCAAAGTCTGGAGTGGGAATAATACATGTTACACCTCCGGAGTCCAATGCTTTCTCCTCTGTTGCACAGACTGGAGTGGGAATATTAAATTTTATGCCTGTGGAGTCCTACTATTTCCCTACTGTTGCACAGACTGGAGTGGGATTATTTAATTTTACCCCTTTGAAGTCCAATGCTTTCCCTACTGTTTCACAGACTGGAGTGGGAATAGTAAATATTACCCCTCCGGAGTACAATGCTCTCTCTACTGTTGCACAGACTGGAGTTGGAATAGTACATTTTACGCCTGTGGAGTCCTACGATTTCCCTACTGATTTACAGACTTGAGTGAGAATAGTAAATTTTACTCCTTTCAAGTCCAATCCTTTCCCTACTGTAGCACAGACTGGAGCAGGAATAGTAAATGTTCCCTTCTGGAGACCAACACTTTTCCTACTGTTGCAAAGACTAGAATGAGAATAGTATATTTTACCCCTCCGTAGTCCAATGCTTTCTCTACTGCTGTACAGTCTGGAGAGGGTATAGTTAATTTTACTCTTTCGGAGTCCAAAGCTTTCTCTACTGTTGCACATACTGGAGTGAGAATAGTAAATTTTACCCCTGTGGATTTCTACGATTTCCCTACTGATTCAAAGACTGCACCGAGAAAAGTAAATTCTACCTCTTTGAAGTCCAATGCTTTCCCTAATGTAGCACAGATTGGAGTGGGAATAGTAAATGTGCCTCTTTGGAGACCAACGCTTTCCCTTCTGTTGCAAAGACTGAAGTGAGAATAGTAAATTTTACCCCTGTGAAGTCCAATGCTTTCCCTACTGTTTCACAGACTGGAGTGGGAATAGTAAATGTTACCCCCTCCGGAGTCCAGTGCTTTCTCTACTGTTGCACAGACTGGAGTAGGAATAGAAAATGTTATGCCTGTAGAGTCCTACGATTTCCCTACTGTTGCATAGACTGGAGTTGGAATAGTTAATTTTATCTCTCTGGTGGTCAACGCTTTTCCTACTGTTGCAAGGACTGGAGTGGGAATAGTAAGTGTTACCCCTCCGTAGTCCAATGCTTTCTCTATTGCTGCACAGTTTGGAGAGGGAATAGTTAATTTTACCCTTTCAGAGTCCAACACTTTTCCTACTGTTGCACAGACTGGAGTGGGAATAGTAGCTTTTTACCCCATCAGAGTCCAAAGCTTTCTCTACTGTTGCACAGACTGGAGTGAGAATAGTAAATGTTTCCCTTCCAGAGTCCAATGCTTTCTCTGCTGTTGCTCAGACGGGATTGAGAATAGTAAATTCTACGCCTGTGGAGTCCTACAATTTCCCTACTGTTGCACTGACTGGAATGGGAATAGTTAATTTAACCCCTCCGCAGTCCAACGCTTTTCCTACGGTTGCAAAGACTGGAATGGGAATAGTAAATGTTCCCCTCTGGAGACCAACGCTTTCCTTACTGTTGCAAGACTGGAGTGAGAATAGTAAATTTTACCTGTCTGAAGTCCCATGCTTTCCCTACTGTTTCACAGACTGGAGTGGGAATAGTAAATATTACCCCTCCGGAGTACAGTGCTTTCTCTACTGTTGCACAGACTGGGGTGGGAATAGTACATTTTATGCCTGTGGAGTCCAACGAATTCCCTACTGTTGCACAGAGTAGAGTGGGAATAGTTAAATTTACCCCTCCGGAGTCCAATGCTTTTCCTACTGTTTTAAAGACTCGAGTGGAAATAGTAAATGTTACCCCTCCAGGGCCCAACGCTTTCGCTGCTGTTGTACAGACTGGAGAAGGAGTAGTACATTTTACCCCTCTGGGGTTCAAGGATTTTACTAATGTTGTCACAGACTGGAGTGGGAAAAGTACATTTTACCCCTCCAGAATCCAATGCTTTCCCTACTGTTGCACAGGCTGGACTGGGAACAGAAAAACCTTACCCCTGCAAAGTCCTATGCTTTCACTGCCTTCCCTACTGTTTCACAGACTGGAGTGGGAATAGTAAATATTACCCCTCCGGAGTACAATGCTTTCTCTACTGTTGCACAGACTGGAGTGGGAAGAGTACATTTTATGCCTGTGAAGTCCTACGATTACCCTACTGTTGCACAGACTGGAGTGGGAATAGTTAATTTTACCCCTCCGCAGTCCAACGCTTTTCCTACTGTTGCAAAGACTCGAGTGGGAATAGTAAATGTTTCCCCTCCGTAGTCCAATGCTTTCTCTACTGTTGTACAGACTGGAGAGGGAATCGTTAATTTTACCCTTTCAGTCATCCAACACTTTCCCTACTGTTGCACAGACTGGAGTGGGAATAGTAAATTTTCCCCCCTCGAGTCCAAAGCTTTCCCTACTGTTTCACAGACTGGAGTGGGAATAGTACATTTTATGCCTGTAGAGTCCTACAATTTCCCTACTGATTCACAGACTGGAGTGAGAATAGTAATTGTGACCCCTTTGAAGTAAAATGCTTTCTCTACTGTAGCACAGACTGGAGTGGGAATAGTAAATGTTCCCCTCTGGAGACCAAGGCTTTCCCTACTGTTGTCACAGACTGGAGAGGGAATGGTAAATTTTACCCCTCCAGAGGCCACTACTTTCCGTACTGTTTCACAGGCTGGATTGGGAATAGTAAATGTTACCCCTCTGGAGTCCAATGCTTTCTCTACTGTTCCACAGACTGCATTGGGAATATTACATTTTATGCCTGTGGAGTCCTACAATTTGCCTACTGTTGCACAGAATGGAGTGGGAATAGTTAATTTTAATACTCCGGAGTCTAACACTTTTCCTACTATTGCAAAGACTGGAGTGAGAATAGTAAATGTTACCTCTCTGTAGTCCAATACTTTCTCTACACTTGTACAGACTGGTGATGGAATAGTTAATTTTATCCTTTCTGCATCGAACACTTTCCCTACTGTTGTACAGACTGGAGTGGGAATAGTAAATTTTACCCCTCCAGAGTCCAATGCTTTCCATACTGTTGCAAAGACTGGAGTGGGAATAGTAAATTTTATGCCTGTGGAGTCCTACAATTTCCCTACTGTTGCTCCGAGTTGAGTGGGATTATTTAATTTTACCCCTTTGAAGTCCAATGTTTTCCCTACTGTATCACAGACTGGAGTGGCAATAGTAAATATTACCCCTCTGGAGTACAATGCTTTCTATACTGTTGCACAAACTGGAGTGGGAATAGTACATTTTACGCCTGTGGAGTCCTAAGATTTCCCTTCTAATTTACAGACTGGAGTGAGAATAGTAAATTTTACTCCTTTCAAGTCCAATACTTTCCCCACTGTAGCACAGACTGGAGCAGGAATAGTAAATGTTCCCCTCTGGAGACCAACACTTTCCCTACTTTTGCAAAGACTAGAATGAGAATAGTATATTTTACCCCTCCGAAGTCCAATGCTTTCCTTACTGTTTCAAAGTCTGGAGTGGGAATAATACATGTTACCCCTCCGTAGTCCAATGCTTTCTCTACTGCTGTACAGTCTGGAGAGGGTATAGTTAATTTTACCCTTTCGGAGTCCAAAGCTTTCTCTACTGGACATACTGCACATACTGGAGTGGGAATAGTACATTTTATGCCTGTAGAGTCCTACGATTTCCCAACTGTTTCACAGACTGGAGTGAGATTATTTAATTTTGACCCCTTTGAAGTCCAATGCTTTCCCTACTGTTTCACAGACTGGAGTGGGATTAGCAAATGTTACCCCTCCGGAGTCCAATGCTTAAACTACTGTTGCACAGACTGGAGTAAGACTAGTAAATTTTACTCTTGTGGAGTCCTACGATTTCCCTACTGTTGCACCGACTGGAGTGGGAATAGTTAATTTTACCCCACTGGAGTCCAACGCTTTTCCTACTGTTTCAAAGACTGGAATGGGAATAGTTAATGTTCCCCTCTGGAGACCAACGCTTTCCTTATTGTTGCAAGACTGGAGTGAGAATAGTAAATTTTACCCCTCCGAAGTCCAATGCTTTCCCTACTGTTTCACGGACTAGAGTAGGAATGGTAAATATTACCCCTCCATAGTCCAATGCTTTCTCTACTGTTGCACATAATGGAGTGGGAATAGTACATTTTATGCCTGTGGAGTCCTACGATTTCCCTACTGTTTCACAGACTGGAGTGGGAATAGTAAATGTTACCCCTCCGGAGTCCAATGCTTTCTCTACTGTTGCACACACTGGAGTGGGAATAGTAAATTTTACCCCTGTAGAGTCCTACGATTTCCTACTGAGTCATAGACTGGACCCAGAATAGTAAATTTTACCCCTTTGAAGCCCAATGCTTTCCCTACTGTAGCACAGACCGGAGTGGGAATAGTAAATGTTCCTCTCTGGAGACCAACGCTTTCCCTACTGTTGCAAAGACTGGAGTGAGAATAGTAAATTTCACCCCTCCGAAGTACAATGTTTTCCCTACTGTTTCACAGACTGAAGTGGAAATAGTAAATGTTAACCCCTCCGGAGTCAATGCTTTCTCTACTGTTGCACAGAATGGAGGGGGAATAGTAAATTTTATGCCTGTGGAGTCCTACAATTTCCCTACTGTTGCATAGACTGGAGTGGGAATAGTTAATTTTACCCCTCTAGTGTTCAACGCTTTTCCTACTGTTGCAAAGACTGGAGTGGGAATAGTAAATGTTACCCCTCCGTAGTCCAATGCTTTCTTTAATGCTGCACAGTTTGGAGAGGAAATAGTTAATTTTACTCTTTCAGAGTCTAACACTTACCCTACTGTTGCACAGACTGGAGTGAGAATTGTTACTTTTTACCCCTTCAGAGTCCAAAGCTTTCTCTACCTTTGCACAGACTGGAGTGAGAATAGTAAATTCTACGTCTGTGGAGTCCTACAATTTCCCTACTGTTGCACAGACTGAAATGGGAATAGTTAATTTAACCCCTCCGGAGTCTAATGCTTTTCCTACGGTTGCAAAGACTGGAATGGGAATAGTACATTTTCCCCTCTGGAGACCAACGCTTTCCCTACTGTTGCAAGACTGGAGTGAGAATAGTACATTTTACCCCTCTGAAGTCCCATGCTTTCCCTACTGTTTCACAGACTGGAGTGGGATTAGTAAATATTACCCCTCCAGAGTCCAATGCTTTCTCTACTGTTGCACAGACTGGGGTGGGAATAGTACATTTTATGCCTATGGAGTCTTGCAATTTCCCTACTGTTGCACAGACTGGAGTGGGAATAGTTAATTTTACCCCTCTGGAGTTCAATGCTTTTCCTACTGTTGCAAAGACTTGAGTGGGAATAGTAACTGTTACCCTTACATAGTCCAATGCTCTCTCTACTGTTGCACAGACTGGAGTGGGAATAGTAAATGCTACCACTCCAGAGTCCAACGCTTTCTCTGCTGTTGCACAGACTGGAGAAAGAATAGTAAATTTTACCCATCTGGAGTTCAAGGATTTCCCTAATGTTGTCACAGACTGGAGTGGGAAAAGTACATTTGACCCCTACAGAATCCAATGCTTTCGCTACTGTTGCACAGACTGGAGTGTGAATAGTATATTTTATGCCTGTGAAGTCCTACGATTGCCCTACTTTTGCACAGACTGGAGTGGGAATAGTTAATTTTACCCTTTCCGCATCCAACATTTTCCCTACTGTTGCACAGACTGGAGTGGGAATACTAAATTTTCCCCCTTCGAGTCCACAGCCTTCACTACTGTTATCAGAGACTGGAGTGGGAATAGTAAATGTTACCCTTCCAGAGTCCAACGCTTTCTCTACAGTTGCACAGACTGGAGTGGGAATAGTACATTTTATACCTGTGGAGTCCTACGATTTCCCTACTGATTCACAGACTGGATTGAGAATAGTAAATTTTATCCCTTTGAATTGCAATGCTTTCCCTAATGTAGCACAGACTGTAGTGGGAGTATTAAATGTTACCCCTCTGAAGTCCAACGATATACATAATGTTGTCACAGACTGGAGTGGCAAGAGTAAATTTTACCCCCAGAGGCCAATGCTTTCCGTACTGTTTCACAGACTGAAGTGGGAATAGTAGATGTTACTCCTTTGGAGTCCAATGCTTTCTCTACTGTTCCACAGACTGAAGTGGGAATATTACATTTTATGCCTGTGGAGTCCTACGATTGCCTACTGTTGCACAGAATGGAGTGGGAATAGTATATTTTCCCCCTTCGAGTCCAAAGCTTTCCCTACTGTTGTCACAGACTGGAGTGCAAATATTAAATTTTACCCTTCCAGAGTCCAATGCTTTCCATACTATCGCACAGACTGGAGTGGCAATAGTAAATTTTACGCCTGTGGAGTCCTACGATTTCTCTACTGTTGCACAGACTGGAGTGGGAATATTTAATTGTACCCCTTTGAAGTCCAATGCTTTCCGTACTGTTTAACAGACTGGAGTGGGAATAGTAAATATTACCCCATCCGGAGTACAATGCTTTCTCTACTGTTGCACAAACTGGAGTGGGAATAGTACATTTTACGCCTGTAGAGTCCTACGATTTCCCTACTGATTTACAGACTGGAGTGAGAATATTAAACTTTACCCCTTTGAAGTCCAATGCTTTCCCTACTGTAGCACAGACTGGAGCAGGAATAGTAAATGTTCCCCTCTGGAGACCAAGGCTTTCCCTACTGTTGCAAGGACTAGAATGAGAATAGCAAATTTTACCCCTCCGAAGTCCAATGTTTCCCTACTGATTCACAGACTGGAATGAGAATAGTAATTTTTACCCCTTTCAAGCCCAATGCTTTCCCTACTGTAGCACAGACTGGAGTGGGAATAGTAAATGTTCCCCTTTGGAGACCAACGCTTTCCCTACTGTTGTCACAGACTGGAGTGGGAATAGTAAATTGTACCCCTCCAGAGGCCAATGCTTTCCGTACTGTTTCACAGACTGGAGTGGGAGTAGTAAATTTTACCACTCTGGAGTCCAACGGTATCCCTAATGTTGTCACAGACAGGAGTGGGAATAGTCAATTTTACCCCCCAGAGGCCAATACTTTCCGTACTGTTTCACAGACTGGAGTGGGAATAGTAAATGTTACCCCTCTGGAGTCCAATGCTTTCTCTACTGTTCCACAGACTGCAGTGGGAATATTGCATTTTATGCCTGTGGAGTCCTACGATTTACCTACTGTTGCACAGAATGGAGTGGGAAGAGTTAATTTTACCACTCCGGAGGCCAACGCTTTTCCTACTATTGCAAAGACTGGAGTGAGAATAGTAAATGTTACCCCTCCGTAGACCAATACTTTCTCTACACTTGTACAGGCTGGTGAGGGAATAGTTAATTTTTCCCTTTCCACATCCAACACTTTCCCTACTGTTGTCACAGACTGGAGTGCGAATAGTAAATTTTACCCCTCCAGAGTCCAATGCTTTCCATACTGTTGCACAGACTGAAGTGGGAATAGTAAAGTTTACGCATGTGGAGTTCTGCGATTACCCTACTGTTGTCCAGACTGGAGTGGGAATATTTAATTTTACCCCTTGGAAGTCAAATGTTTTCCCTACTGTTTCACAGGTTGGAGTGGGAATAGTAAATATTACTCCTCCGGAGTCCAATGCTTTTTCTACTGTTGCACAGACTGGAGTGGGAATAGTACATTTTACGCCTGTGGAGTACTACGATTTCCCTACTGATTTACAGACTAGAATGAGAATAGTAAATTTTACCCTTCCGAAGTCCAATGTTTCCCTACTGTTTCACAGACTGGAGTGGGAATAATAAATGTTAGCCCTCCGGAGTCCAATGTTTTCTCCTCTGTTGCATAGACTGGAGTGGGAGTAGTACATTTTATGCCTGTGTAGTCCTACTACTTCCCTACTGTTGCACAGACTGGAGTTGGAATAGTTATTTTTACCCCTCTGTTTTCTAAAAATGTTCCTACTGTTGCAAAGACTGGAGTGGGAATAGTAAATGTTACCCCTCCAGAGTCCAACGCTTTCTCTGCTGTTGCTCAGACTGGGGTAGGAGTAGTACATTTTAACCCTCTGGAGTCCAATGATATCCCTAATGTTGTCACAGACTGGAGTGGGAATAGTAAATTTTACCCCTAGAGAGGCCAATGCTTTCCGTACAGTTTCACAGACTGGAGTGGGAATAGTTAATGTTACCCCTCCCGAGTCCAATGCTTAATCTACTGTTGCCCAGACTGGAGTAAGATTAGTAAATTTTACTCTTGTGGAGTCCTACGATTGGAACGGGAATAGTAAATGTTCCCCTCTGAAGACCAACGCTTTCCCTACTGTTGCAAGACTTGAGTGAGAATAGTACATTTTACCCCTCCGAAGTCCAATGCTTTCCCTACTGTTTCACGGACTAGAGTGGGAATGGTAAATATTAGCCCTCCGTAGTCCAATGCTTTCTCTACTGTTGCACATACTAGAGTGGGAATAGTATATTTTATGCCTCTGGAGTCCTACGATTTCCCTACTGTTTCACAGACTGGAGTGGGAATAGTAAATGTTACCCCTCTGGAGTCCAATGCTTTCTCTACTGCTGCACAGACTGGAGTGGGAATAGCAAATTATACCCCTGTGGAGTCCTACGATTTCCCTACTGATTCACAGACTGGACCGAGAATAGTAAATTTTACCCTTTTGAAGTCCAATGCTTTCCCTACTGTGGCACAGACTGGAGTGGGAATAGTAAATGTTCCTCTCTGGAGACCAACGCTTTCCCTAGTGTTGCAAAGACTGGAGTAAGACAAGTATATTTTGCCCCTCCGAAGTCCAATGCTTTCACTACTGTTTCACAGACTGGAGTGGGAATAGTAAATGTTACTCCCTCCGGAGTCCAGTGCTTTCTCTACTGTTATATAGACTGGAGTGGGAATAGTTAATTTTACCCCTCTGGCGTTCAATGCTTTTCCTACTGTTGCAAATACTGGAGTGGGAATAGTAAACGTTACCCCTCCGTAATCGAATGCTTTCTCTACTGCTGCACAGTTTGGAGAGGGAATAGTTAATTTGACCCTTTCAAAGTCCCACACTTTCACTACTGTTGCACAGACTGGAGTGGGAATAGTAACTTTTTACCCCTTCAGAGTCCAAAGCTTTCTCTACTGTTGCACAGATTGGAGTGAGAATTGTAAATGTTACCCTTCCAGAGTCCAATGTTTTCTCTGCTGTTGCTCAGACTGGAGTGAGAATAGTAAATTCTGCGCCTCTGGAGTCCTACAATTTCCCTACTGTTGCACAGACTGGAAAGGGAATAGTTAATTTAACCCCTCCGGAGTCCAACGCTTTTCCTACGGTTGCAAAGACTGGAATGAGAATAGTAAATGCTCCCTTTTGGAGACCAACGCTTTCCCTACTGTTGCAAGACTGGAGTGAGAATAGTACATTTTACCCCTCTGAAGTCCCATGCTTTCCATACTGATTCACGACTGGAGTAGGAATAGTAAATGTTCCCCCTCCGGAGTCCAATGCTTTCTCTACTGTTGCACAGACTGGGGTGGGAATAGTACATTTTATGCCTGTGGCATCCTACGATTTTCCTACTGTTGCACAGAATGGAGGGGGAATAGTTAATTTTACCCCTCCGGAGTCCAACACTTTTCCTACTGTTACAAAGACTCGAGTGGGAATAGTAAATGTTACCCCTCCATAGGCCAATGCTCTCTTTACTGTTGCACAGAATGTAGTGGGAATAGTAAATGTTACCCCTCCAGAGTCCAACGCTTTCTCTGCTGTTGCACAGACTGGAGAAGGAGTAGTAAATTTTACCTCTCTGGAGTTCAAGGATTTCCCTAATATCGTCACAGATTGGAGTGGGAAAAGTAAATGTTACCCCTCTAGAATCCAATGCTTTCCCTACTGTTGCACAGGCTGGATTGGGAACAGAAATATCTTACCCCTGCAAAGTCCCATGCTTTCCCTGCTTTCCCTACTGTTTCAGAGACTGGAGTGGAATAGTAAATATTACCCCTCCGGAGTCCAATGTTTTCTCTACTATTGCACAGACTGTAGTGGGAATAGTACATTTTATGCATGTGAAGTCCTACAATTGCCCTACTGTTGCACAGACTGGAGTGGGAATATTTAATTTTGCCCCTCCGGAGTCCAACGCTTTCCCTACTGTTGCAAAGACTGGAGTGAGAATAGTAAATTTTACCACTCCGAAGTCCAATGCTTTCCCTACTGTTTCACAGACTGGAGTGGGAATAGTAAATGTTACCCCCTCCGGAGTCCAATGCTTTCTCTACTGTTGCACAGACTGGAGTGGGAATAGCAAATGTTATGCCTGTGGAGTCCTACGATTTCCATACTGTTTCAAAGACTGGAGTGGGAATAGTTAATTTTACCCCTCTGGTGTTCAACGCATTTCCTACTGTTGCAAAGACTGGAGTGGGAATAGTAAATGTTACCCCTCCATAGTCCAATGCTTTCCCTACTGTTGCAAGACTGGAGTGAGAATAGTACATTTTACCCCTCTGAAGTACCATGCTTTCCCTACTGTTTCACAGACTGGAGTGGGAATAGTAAATATTACCCCTCCGGAGTCCAATGCTTTCTCTACTGTTGCACAGACAGGGGTTGGAATAGTACATTTTATGCCTGTGGAGTCCTACGACTTCCCTACTGTTGCATAGACTGGAGTGGGAATAGTTAATTTTACCCCTCCGGAGTCCAACGCTTTTCCTACTGTTGCAAAGACTTGAGCGGGAATAGTGAATGTTACCCCTCCATAGTTCAATGCTCTCCCTACTTTTTCACAGACTGGAGTGGGAATAGTAAATTTTACCCCTCCGGAGTCCAAAGCTTTTCCTACTGTTGCAAAGACTCGAGTGGGAATAGTAAATGTTACCCCTCCGTAGTCCAATGCTTTCTCTACTGTAGTACAGACTGGAGTGGGAATAGTACATTTTATGCCTGTGGAGTCCTACGACTTCCCTACTGTTGCATAGACTGGAGTGGGAATAGTTAATTTTACCCCTCCGGAGTCCAACGCTTTTCCTACTGTTGCAAAGACTTGAGCGGGAATAGTGAATGTTACCCCTCCATAGTTCAATGCTCTCCCTACTTTTTCACAGACTGGAGTGGGAATAGTAAATTTTACCCCTCCGGAGTCCAAAGCTTTTCCTACTGTTGCAAAGACTCGAGTGGGAATAGTAAATGTTACCCCTCCGTAGTCCAATGCTTTCTCTACTGTAGTACAGACTGGAGTGGGAATAGTACATTTTATGCCTGTGGAGTCCTACCATTTCCCTACTGATTCACAGACTGTATTGATAATAGTAAATTTTACCCCTTTGAAGTCCAAAGCTTTCCGTACTGTTTCACAGAGTGGAGTGTGAATAGTAAATTTTACCCCTCCAGAATCCAATGCTTTCCCTACTGATGCACAGACTGGAGTGAGAATAGAAAAATGTTTCCCCTCCAAAGTCCCATGCTTTCCCTATTGTTTCACAGACTGGAGTGGGGATAGTAAATGTTACCCCTCTGGAGTCAATGCTTTCTCTATTGTTGCACAGACTGGAGTGAGAATAGTAAATTTTACACCTGTAGAGTCCTACGATTTCCCTACTGTTGCACAGACTGGAGTGGGAATAGCAAATGTTATGCCTGTGGAGTCCTACGATTTCCATACTGTTTCAAAGACTGGAGTGGGAATAGTTAATTTTACCCCTCTGGTGTTCAACGCATTTCCTACTGTTGCAAAGACTGGAGTGGGAATAGTAAATGTTACCCCTCCATAGTCCAATGCTTTCCCTACTGTTGCAAGACTGGAGTGAGAATAGTACATTTTACCCCTCTGAAGTACCATGCTTTCCCTACTGTTTCACAGACTGGAGTGGGAATAGTAAATATTACCCCTCCGGAGTCCAATGCTTTCTCTACTGTTGCACAGACAGGGGTTGGAATAGTACATTTTATGCCTGTGGAGTCCTACGACTTCCCTACTGTTGCATAGACTGGAGTGGGAATAGTTAATTTTACCCCTCCGGAGTCCAACGCTTTTCCTACTGTTGCAAAGACTTGAGCGGGAATAGTGAATGTTACCCCTCCATAGTTCAATGCTCTCCCTACTTTTTCACAGACTGGAGTGGGAATAGTAAATTTTACCCCTCCGGAGTCCAAAGCTTTTCCTACTGTTGCAAAGACTCGAGTGGGAATAGTAAATGTTACCCCTCCGTAGTCCAATGCTTTCTCTACTGTAGTACAGACTGGAGTGGGAATAGTACATTTTATGCCTGTGGAGTCCTACGACTTCCCTACTGTTGCATAGACTGGAGTGGGAATAGTTAATTTTACCCCTCCGGAGTCCAACGCTTTTCCTACTGTTGCAAAGACTTGAGCGGGAATAGTGAATGTTACCCCTCCATAGTTCAATGCTCTCCCTACTTTTTCACAGACTGGAGTGGGAATAGTAAATTTTACCCCTCCGGAGTCCAAAGCTTTTCCTACTGTTGCAAAGACTCGAGTGGGAATAGTAAATGTTACCCCTCCGTAGTCCAATGCTTTCTCTACTGTAGTACAGACTGGAGTGGGAATAGTACATTTTATGCCTGTGGAGTCCTACCATTTCCCTACTGATTCACAGACTGTATTGATAATAGTAAATTTTACCCCTTTGAAGTCCAAAGCTTTCCGTACTGTTTCACAGAGTGGAGTGTGAATAGTAAATTTTACCCCTCCAGAATCCAATGCTTTCCCTACTGATGCACAGACTGGAGTGAGAATAGAAAAATGTTTCCCCTCCAAAGTCCCATGCTTTCCCTATTGTTTCACAGACTGGAGTGGGGATAGTAAATGTTACCCCTCTGGAGTCAATGCTTTCTCTATTGTTGCACAGACTGGAGTGAGAATAGTAAATTTTACACCTGTAGAGTCCTACGATTTCCCTACTGTTGCACAGATGGAGTGGGAATAGTTACCCCTCCGGATTCCAATGCTTTTCCTACTGTTGCAAAGACTGGAATGAGAATAGAAAATGTTCCCCTCTGGAGACTAACGCTTTCCCTACTGTTGCAAGACTTGAGTGAAAATAGTAAATTTTACCCCTCCAAAGTCCAATGCTTTCCCTGTTGTTTCACAGACTGGAGTGGGAATAGTAAATATTACCCCTCCAGAGTCCAATGCTTTCTCTACTGTTGCACAGACTGGAGTGGGAATAGTAAATTTTTCCCGTTAGAGTCCAAAGCTTTCCCTGCAGTTGTCACATACTGTAGTGGGGATAGTCAATTTTACCCCTCCAGAGTCCAACGCTTTCCCTACTGTTGCACATACTGGAGTGGGAATAGTACATTTTACTGCTCAGGAGTCCAACACTTTCCCTACTGTTGCATAGACTAGAGTGACAACAGTACATTTTATCCTTTCGGAGTCCATCGCTTTACCTAATGATGCACAGACTGGAGTGGGAATAGTAAATGTTACCCCTCCGTAGTACAACGCTTTCCCTACTTTTGCACAGATGGAGCGGAAATAGTAAATTTTACCCCTCTGGAGTGTAATGATTTCCCTACTGTTGCACAGACTGGAGTGGGAATAGTACATTTTACCCCTCTGCAGTTCAACGATTTCCCTACAGTTGCACAGACTGGAGTGGGAATAGTAAATGTTACCCCTTCGGAGTCCAGCGCTTTTTCTACTGTTGCAAGGTGTAGTAGATTTTACCCCTTTGATGTTCAACCCTTTTCCTATTGTTGCACAGACTGGAGTGGGTATAGTATAAGCATTATTCTCGGATTTTAATATTTTTAGAATTTTGTTTTAAAAATCGAATATTATTAATTGCTATTTGTTTCATTTTATAATGTTTGTATAAATATGTATATTTTTTGCATAATTTAGTTTTTTTATATTTTAGTAAATGTTTTTTCATATTTATTGAATTTTGTTATTTTGCACTTGATTGATTATTTTTATATTTTATGTATTAATATATATATATGCTTTTTTATAGCAGTAAATAAAAAATAACATAATATAAAATATATTTTTAATAATAGTGTTATATTATATATGTATATATAAATTTGCACATCTATGTATTTGTGTGCATTTTTATATTAGTATATATTTTTATATAGTATTACATGTTACTTAGATTTGTTTAATTTACACTATATAATGTTATATATTAAAATATATAAGATTTACTTTCTTAAACTATATATATATATATATATAAAATAATTATATTTTTGTATGTTTATAAACAATATTAGTGCTAAACGATATTTAAAAAATATATTTGTATACTTACCATTATAAGTGTGAGGAAAAATATTTTTGTCCTCAATATTTTTGACTCAATATTTATGTACCTCGATATTGTTAGAATCAATATTCTGTCAGAAGTCCTCTCATGATACGTCTGCGCTATACTTTATGATGAAGATGCATAATTATGCAAAGTGCCATAATAGGATGGTTTTACGAATTTCGCATAACAAGCATAATGCGTAATTACCTAAAATATGCAATATTACGCCAATGTAGCAGAAATTTTGCTCAATTCTGGATATTAGTACACATGGTTGTTGGAAATGAAGTTGATGGTTGACTGGGGTATGAGCCCTGGTCAGGAAGCAACCACAGTCCTAGTCAGCCTAAATTAACCTGTGCTCACCCTCTCGATAGCGTGGCACATTGCAGTCAATCTTAACATTAGTGGCTGTGTGCCAAGTATGTGCGCAACACTTCAAACAGTAAATCAGTGAAAACACCGCACAAAAAGATTCCACACTAAAGTTAGAAAATTAAAACAAGACAAAAATGACAAAAATCCAATTAGTAGAACTGGAGGTAGTAGAAAGTTTTTAAGTAAAATATCGCCAAGAAGCAAAAAGTGCTATTGGGGATATCTGGACCAGGACAAAGTGACAGGTTCAGGCAGACCATGGTGGAGCGCTGGCTGACTACAAGGACCCAGTTTAGGCCCGCTGGAAAAAGTACCTTAAATTTGGGTTGCGGAGCATTGCGTGGATCTGTGTCAAAGATGTGTCAGCAGCTGAGGCAATGCTTCAGTTCCGAGATGCAACGAGGCTGCGGTGAGCGGTCCTGATGCATCAATGTCAACGATCCTGTTGGTGTCATCATCAAGGCTGCCATTGAAGAGGAATGTAAGGAGCTTTCGCCGGATAAAGCGTCGCGCAGCGGCGGTTACAAATGTTATGTGTCGTCCAAAGATGCAGGAGGCAGCAGCAATGTGAGTCTTTTGCGATGGGTCTAATCCACTCAGCAGCAGTGATGCGTCAGTTCTGCTCCAAGATATGCTGCTGAGATAAGGAAATTCATCGATTCTGCTCAGGGTTGTATCGCTCAGCAGAGAAGATACGTTGGTTCCGCTGGCAAGCACATTAGGCCCACTTCCAAGAGTCCAGGACTGTGTTGGCACCACTTGGTAGGGTAGACTCACAGAGTCCAGGTGAAGAGGCTGGTCTCTGTGACTTCAGATTAGAAGGCCAGCTAGCTAGCCCTTGGTGTCACTGTGAGTTCTGAGTTCAAGTGATGCAGGTCCAGTCCTTCCCACCCAGGCAGGAGGGCAGCAGGCAGCAGATCAGCACAGCAAAGCAGGAGTCCAGCAGAGGGCCATTCAGCAGAGTGGCAGTCCTTCACTAGCACAGGAGTCCTTCTTCCTGGCAGAGTATCCTCAAGTCCATAAGTGTACTGAAGGGGTGGTGTCTGAGGTCCCGTACTTATACCCAGTTGTGCCTTTGAAGTGGGGGAGACTTCAAAGACATGCCATTGAAGTGCACAGAGGTCCTCCCTTCCTGTGCTATGGGAGGTGTAACATTTTGATGCATTCCCAGGTTTACAACTTTTTGTAAATCTAGGAGTGTGCCAAAATCAATGGGTGGATGTGTGGGGATACGGTTATGCCGTCACAAGATAACGCAAGGCAGTGAAATGCGTTGCCTTACATTACTTTGGATTTATTAAACCATGCAGAGCTACGCAAGGTGGCATGGTGTAAATCCCAGTTAAGTGCTTGCTATGTCCTTGCATCACCTTGTGTGACACAAGAAAAATGAAAGCCCTTAGTAAAACTACCCAGAGTACCAGGGTAAAACCTCCAAGCCTGGTTTGTGTACCCGACCCATGTTCCATTGTGATCAGCCTTAAATTGCACCAACATCACGGTCTACCACAACCAGTTGACCCGCATAGACGCTGAACACTTTGTTTTTAACACATAGGGGCTGATTAGGATGGTGGTCGGAAAACCATTCCGACCGCCGTGGTAGTGGAAATAAACCGTCCGCTGGTACCGCGGCAAAACCGGCAGTCCGATTAGGATCAACCGCCAGAAAAATCCGACCACGGCGGAACGATGCCACAAAAACCCGCCGCTAGCGGGCGGAGCGGGTGAAAATCTGTCCGCGGCAGTCGAATTTGCGGCGGAAACACCCAAAACCGCCGCTAGGCCAGCGGAGTGACCGCCCGTAAAATTAGGATACCATTGAGGTGACAGCGGAACGATCCACTGTTTCCGATTGCCGCGATCGCAAACAGTGATGAATGGGAGAGCCGGCGGAAGGGCTGTTGCATACCCACCGCCGCAGCCGCTCTGGAAGAAATATGGCGGTTGACAAAAAAAACACACCACAAGGCCACCAAGAGCACACATCAAACTAGCCCAGCCCCCCAAAACACGTAATACACCCCAATGACACACCCCAATGGCAACAAAAAAATACAAATCCCAAGACAACACACACAACCCACCTGACAGCAATACTCCATTTTGACACACCCACATAGCTGAGTATAAAACCAGCCCCATCCCTGACCAGAATCCTTTGCAATGCTCCACCCCTGAAGGAACTAAACCCTACAGCACAAAGGAGAGGCAAACCACCACACATCTCACCAGCACAACAACACACCCACCCACCCCACTTACATCACCCCGCCACCCTCACACCTGCACCTCAAACCATTTGCACATCACACACCATGGCACAAAAGAAAATGCCCAAATTCACTGACAGTGAGTTGTCAGCCATGGCAGATGAGATAATCAGAGTAGAACCACAATTGTTTGGTAACCTGGTCCAACAGACACCATTAGCCACCAGAGCACAAATGTGGAGAAGGATAGTCAACAAGGTCAATGCAGTAGGGACCACCCCACGCACCAAGAAGGAGATCATGAAGCGGTGGCATGACCTCAAGAGGCTGGTGAAACAGAAGAACTACAAGAACTATCAGCTGGCTCAGATGACTGGCGGTGGCCCTCCCATTCCACCAAGAACATTCACTGCATGGGAGGAGAAGGTGCTTGCCATACTGCATCCAGAGAGTCTCACAGGAGTAGCCGGGGGAGTGGAGGCTGGTAAGTACAAACAAATGTCAACCATTACACTGCTATGTACTGTCATGCACAACCACAAAGCTACACCTCCTAGGCCCAAATCCACTCATGTGCACCACACACTACCCAACACATGTCTCACAGATGTAACATTCACTCCCTCTGAATCACCCCAAAAGTAGCCAGGAACATTCCCAGGGTTGCATGTGTACAGGCAGCCAGCACTACAACTCCCACCAGGCCCCTTTGCCCCACCCCTGAGCAAGATGTAGCACTCCACCCCACCCAGAAGCATGTGGCAGCCATTGCATTGTTCATCTCCACCTAACAGGTAGGTAGCCATATTCACAGGGAGGGGGGTTTGGGGGTGTGAGGCCTGCACTACAACTCCAACCAGGCCCCCTTGTCCCACCCCTGAGCGGGATGTAGCACACCACCCCACCCAGAAGCATGTGGCAGCCATTGCATTGTTCACCTCCACCTAACAGGTAGGTAGCCATCTTCACAGGGAGGGGGGTTTGGGGGTGGGAGGCCTGCACTACAACTCCCACCAGGCCCCCTTGTCCCACCCCTGAGCAAGATTTAGCACTCCACCCCACCCAGAAGCATGTGGCAGCCAATGCATTGTTCACCTCCACCCAACAGATAGGTAGCCATCTTCACAGGGAGGGGGGTTTGGGGGTGGGAGGCCTGCACTACAACTCCCACCATGCCCCCTTGTCTAACCCCTGAGCAGGATGTAGCACACCACCCCACCCAGAAGCATGTGGCAGCCATTGCATTGTTCACCTCCACCTAACAGGTAGGTAGCCATATTCACAGGGAGGGGAGTTTGGGGGTAGGAGGCCTGCACTACAACTCCCACCAGGCTCCCTTGCCCAACCCCTGAGCAGGATGTAGCACACCATCCCACCCAGAAGCATGTGGCAGCCATTGCATTGTTCACCTCCACCTAACAGGTAGGTAGCCATCCTCACAGGGAGGGAGGTTTGGGGGTAAGAGGCCTGCACTACAACTCCCACCAGGCCCCCTTTTCCCACCCATGAGCAGGATGTAGCACACCACCCCACCCAGAAGCATGTGGCAGCCATTGCATTGTTCACCTCCACCTAACAGGTAGGTAGCCATCTTCACAGGGAGGGGGTTTGGGGTGGGAGGCCTGCACTACAACTCCCACCAGGCCCCCTTGTCCCACCCCTGAGCAAGATGTAGCACTCCACCCCACCCAGAAGCATGTGGCAGCCATTGCATTGTTTACCTCCACCTAACAGGTAGGTAGCCATCTTCACAGGGAGGGGGGTTTGGGGGTGGGAGGCCTGCACTACAACTCCCACCAGGCTCCCTTGTCCAACCCCTGAGCAGGATGTAGCACACCATCCCACCCAGAAGCATGTGGCAGCCATTGCATTGTTCACCTCTACCTAACAGGTAGGTAGCCATCTTCACAGGGAGGGGGGTTTGGGGGTGGGAGGCCTGCACTACAACTCCCACCAGGCCCCCTTGTCCCACCCCTGAGCAAGATGTAGCACTTCACCCCACCCAGAAGCATGTGGCAGCCATTGCATTGTTCACCTCCACCTAACAGGTAGGTAGCCATCCTCACAGGGAGGGGGGTTTGGAGGTGTGAGGCCTGGACTACAACTCCCACCAGGCCCCCTTGTCCCACCCCTGAGCAGGATGTAGCACACCACCCCACCCAGAAGCATGTGGCAGCCATTGCATTGTTCACCTCCACCTAACAGGTAGGTAGCCATCTTCACAGGGAGGGGGGTTTGGGGGTGGGAGGCCTGCACTACAACTCCCACCAGGCCCACTTGTTCCAAAGCTCAGCAGGATGGCACCCCCCCACACCCAGAACCATGTGGCAACAATTCCCCTCCACTGTGTCACAGAACAGGTAGGTAGACAGTGCATGCACCCTGCCATTCCTCTCAAAAAGCATGGAGCCAGATGACCACACCAGCCCTCACATGTCATCCAACTTGGCATAGATCCAATAGCCACTTACAGTGTGCAGACCGAAAAGCGTATATAACTGTCACAGAAACCAAAGTGTGACTCACCAAATCACATGTTGAAGAAATTCAGGGCACAATTATGCACAGCACTGAATGCTATCTGTAAATGCCATGGGGGCAGAGCATCAAGGCCCATATGAAAACAAAACAAGCATGGTCAGTAGTAAAAAGAAAGCAAAGCACATGATATGACAAAGGTATGCATGAGACTACAATGGCTAGTTCATGCTCAGATGTAATGTCTTCCATGCAGAGTGAACAACAAAGGTGCGTCACATAAAGTTAATGTGCTGCTAGTCGTTAGATGATGACATGTCCTTGTAGTCACACAATCTGCACGTTGCGCATGGTACCTATTGACATGTCACACCATAGACAAGTAATGTATGTACCTCCACATCATGACATGATCCTCAAAACTGTGCAGACATACAATGTAATATCAATGTAAACTGTGTGGTGTATAACATGTACCAACAAAACATCTAACACCAAGCTTAAGGGGTTACTCCAATGACCATTTCCCCTCTGTTCCACAGGTGACCAAGAACTGACAGCTGCAGATGACCACACCAACATGCAGAGCCAGTCTCCCCCCGGAACATGGACTCTCTGATGTAGACTCCTAGATTTCAAGGATGCGGAGCCCGAAGCCGGCCCATCAGGCATGCCAGGGCGCAACAGGTTGTAGTGTAGTTCCTATTTCCCTAATAGGCTCCGCGCATTGGAATAATATAACCTATAGGTTTGACATAGGACTAAGGTCGGTATGTCCCTATCGATTATATTAAACTTAATTACCTGTGCCAGCTAGCTTAGAAGCCACTAGAAACTCCTTGAGAACAAGAAGGGAGTAGTTTCTGGCAACCGAAAAACATGGCAACTTTGTTTCCCTTTAGAAGCGGAACATGTCTCAGAATCGTGGAAACAATAGATAACAGTTTCGCTCATTCAATCGTGCATGCTTAGTTTCTACAGAGTTACACAGAAAGGAAAGACGGGCGTTTCAATAAAAGGGTTTTATTGAACAGTCTTGTTTCTCGTGTAAGAGATATGTGCTGTTATGATCACAAGACAGTATGCAAGATAAATAATGTACAACGTAAGCAGTAGAAATAAATAATACTGCGCTAGCATTATCTCTTAGCATATATTCACGTACATAAATAACACGAGCTAAGAATGCGGGTACTCATTCGATGTGTCTCTAAGCTAGTTCTACCCCAATGAGCCTAACCTAGTCTAGGTGTAGGGAAAGGTAGAAGTAGGTGGAGTATTCTCTAGTATGGTAGACTAAGAGTGTGTTAAGTCTAGTATGCCAAGAGTCCCTCTAGGATCTAGTCAGCTCCATACCTTGAGAATGAGAGAGGTGGGAATCTCCTGCCGGATCTGAAACTCTAACACCCCGCGAAGGGAGTCAGAACACTGGAAGCTGGATTCGTCTGCGTGCAGGAATGACAGCGTCTTCTCAGTGCGTAAGGCCGGGATACTTGCTCCTCTGAAGTCGAGGTCTCCTCTAACTTGCATTGGCAAGGGAAGGTATATTTATACCTGGTAGGTGTCTTGGAATGTTAGCATTGACATGAAGTCGGACAGAGGAAGACGTCAGGAATGAACCCTTAAGGTATAACGGTTCATACATAATAGATGAGTTCTTGGAGAAATCAATAGTCCTGTGCTAGGGGAACTCCCGAAGCTTAAGGGTCTGGTTTCTAAGAACTCGTTGTGACGTTAGGGTGGACGGATGTCGGTGACCATGCCTGTATTTGGAGTGCACGGTTAATGCCTAAATAAGGACTGGGATTCTATGCCTATATAAGGGTAAGGCGAATTGTGCCTATATAAGGACACGATTCAGGAAAACCTATATTCGGACCCCTAAAGCGGAATACAACACCCACTCCATCTTCGATTGAACGATAATACTAAATGCTAAACATATTAAATCCTAAACATAAAATTGAGTACCACATGTTTGCTAAAAACATTTCTAAAAGCGTTTAAAAAGAAGCTCAAAACTGTTGAAATGCAATACGTACTGTACATTTAAAGCATTGCTTTCATTCTAAGCATATAACGGAAGTGGAATGCAACGTGTATAAAACAGTAATATATACATATGATGAAATGGTCGATAAGTTCATAAAATCAAAGCCATTGCATATCATGGAAGTAAATGAAATGTTAGATAAGTAAGGTGACAATGTGTCCCTGGAAGTATTCAAAGAAGTCCGTTTTATAAGACTAGTTCTACTGTATGCAGATTGTTCAATTGCCATGTCATTTCAAAAATGTAAAAAGAAAAAATGTTCAATTCTGGGAAAGGTTCCAAGTTTGAAAATATGAAGGCCAAATTTCATTGTTGCCCTGGTACACTGTGAGCCGAATCAAAGTCAGTGTATGGGTCTGGCGTAAACATTAGATCAGTGTGTAAATATCACAATTTTAGGAACAATGAAAATAATCATGGACCTGAACAATATAAGAAACATATACATGCAACCTCTGTTCAGTAATATCAAAAATATTTTTTATTATTATTTTTTACATATAAATAATTGAACTAAATACACAAATAAAAATAAAACATATAGTCCTCTGTATGTATATATACACTGGGTTCAAGAGGTCAGATGACAAAAAGAAAATTCTTACTTTGACCAAATAAAATGCATAATATACACAGTATCATTCATTGATATATGGAAAATTATTTAACAAAATACAATTGATGTCACAAACATACAGACAATAATAATCATATTAATGTATTCAAAGGACAATCATTTCTAGCATGGTTCTTGGGAATCTGTATCCTACGCGCGTTTCGGCTGTGTGCCTTCATCAGGAAACCATGTACAAAAGGACTGAAACCTTATAGCAGCTCATAATGTTAATTATTGGGAATAATGTAGAACCTCGGACTGGAGGAATGGTTCAATGATAAGTGGAAATTCAACGTTTGAATGAAGCCAGTAAGGTACGGAGTCCTCTCTTTTAGATAGAATAATCAGAAGAAAAATGATGCAAATTTAACGTTGAGGGTGATCATGATCCGCTGTAAAATGGCACACTGAGTATAACCTGAAAACGCTGTCCATAACTCTGACCTTGGAGCCCTTCAGATGCACGGGAGCACAATCCAAAGACCGGGAACGAAGTAACCTTGGCGCCCACCCGTATCGATTTCCCCAAGTGACCTGGCCCCCCGCTTTGTCTTTTCTACTACTGGCACTAAAGCATAATCCTGGTTATTGCTGACCCGTCATTCACCTCCCAACTTAATTATGGATAGCGTTTTCCAGGTTATACTCAGTGTGCCATTTTACAGCGGACCATGATCACCCTCAACGTGAAATCTGCATCATTTTTCTTCTGATTATTCTATCTAAAAGAGAGGACTCCGTACCTTACTGGCTTCATTCAAACGTTGAATTTCCACTTATCATTGAACCATTCCTCCAGTCCGAGGTTCTACATTATTCCCAATAATTAACATTATGAGCTGCTATAAGGTTTCAGTCCTTTTGTACATGGTTTCCTGATGAAGGCACACAGCCGAAACGCGTAGGATACACATTCCCAAGAACCATGCTAGAAATGATTGTCCTTTGAATACATTAATATGATTATTATTGTCTGTATGTTTGTGACATCAATTGTATTTTGTTAAATAATTTTCCATATATCAATGAATGATACTGTGTATATTATGCATTTTATTTGGTCAAAGTAAGAATTTTCTTTTGTCATCTGACCTCTTGAACCCAGTGTATATATACACACAGAGGACTATATGTTTTATTTTTGTTCGTGTATTTAGTTCAATTATTTATATGTAAAAATAATAATAAAAAATATTTTTGATATTACTGAACAGAGGTTGCATGTATATGTTTCTTATATTGTTCAGGTCCATGATTATTTTCATTGTTCCTAAAATTGTGATATTTACACACTGGATATTTTCCCTGATTTAGGAACCTGTGTCAGGGGTACCCCTTTCTTTACACACGTAAACATTAGATCATCTATGTCCGTAGCCAAAATATCGTCCACCGAAGTTGGCGATATTTGGAACACCTCGTTCAGAAGGTTAATTGCACAGAGATGAGAAACATCGCCTTCAGCAGAAGATGCAATGTTCGCGTCCGTTGTTACCTGTGTGCCCGTTGATCCATCTCGTACCTCAGCAGCAGCCGGAAGCGTCTTTGAGCTCTCAATGAATGTCATCATCAGGATTGGTAGCCTCTGGGGACAACACACAGCATGGGCCGTTATCGGGTCCAGCAGAGTATCGATATCCATTGGCATGACTGATGGGAGTGTTAGACAGGTGTCTAGCACGCATTCTTCACCGCAAAACAGGCAGCGTAGAACAGGTAAGATGCAATCTTGCCAGATTGGTCTGAAGGACAGGAACCACGTTGTATTAAGTTCCCGTAGACGAGGCATGCCCAAAAGCTGTACTATCCGCTCACGGCATTTCCGTTCAAGGAGGGCTCTCTCCACATCGCTCGGAGTGATGTTGGCGAAGAGGCTTGCCATAGCGTAGTAGGAGGAATAGAAACAGAATTCCTGCAACAAGTGCTAGAATTAACGGTACACCACCAAACACCGAATGTGCGAAGTTTGGGATGATTCCGAGGACAGCCTGGAAAGGTGCTAATAGTCCGGAACAGATGGTCTTAAATACATGTATAATTCCGCTTGTATCTGACATGTTGAAGATACGTCCTATGATTTCTACGAAATGTATAGGGCAGTTTGTACGAATTAAAGCTTATATCTCAGCCGAAGTCCTTGCAACTTGTAGATCATAGGTTTCTTTGGCCGAGGTCAAAGCCACTGATTGTTGTATAAGCATGGCTTTCATTCTGCTTAAAGTATCAAATCGAATAAAAGAGACATTCAACGAAGGCCATAGAGGCGACTCCCTGACTGTGTCTATTGGGGCAAACAATACTTGCATACAGCAAGTGACCCTGGAGTTGACCGTTACTAGATATGGGATGCCTGGCAACATGCCACAGCAACTCTGATCATTCAACATGAGGTAGCTCCCATTAGAAAGTTGTCCAAACGTTGGATTAATCACAGCAGCTGGTTTACCCTGCTGGTGGCAGGACAAGTTTGCCACAGAACCATTACAAGCCCCGTGTAAAGAAATGTCCTGACAAATCAGTGAACCGCTCAGTGCAATTTCACAGTGTGTACCGCTTAGAAACACTTCACGATCCCCACTCCAACATCTATAGGTGTAAGGTAAATTCCAGGATGTCTTAATGTATTCTTTACCCAACCTTTCATATTTGCCTGCTTGCACTGTTTAAGGCAATACTGAAACTGGAAAGTAGTCACAGGTAGACTAATTTTGCCATGAATAAGCCATTCTGTAGCTGGTTTTTCTGCCACTGTAAATGGTAATTTTTCAAGTTTTTCAATGCTCAGTATTGTATATTTTGCTCCCCTCTGTGCCAGTTCGATCTGTTTATCAATTAGATTGTATTCTGCAAACAGAGCCGTCGTGTTAATAAAACGCCAAGGCACGTAGCCCGCACGCAAAGATTGCAGCGTCCAGCTTAATAACATAATAGAACGTAACTGTGTTTGGCCTTGTTGTAACATGGCTAAATCTTGTTCCAGTATGTCGATAGCAGAGGATACAATACTGTCCAATGAATAAATTCTGGAGGACAAAGTTGTTAACCCATTGTCGACCACAGAGAGAGTTTTCTCTAAGTTAATACGATCAAGTTCACGTATTCGTTCTGCGGCCTCCATCTGTGACACCTTCCATGCTTCATTATAAGCAGCATAAATGCCGGCATATATGAAACGTTTTTGACACGGTTTTCTTGGTCCAAGCAAGAATTCCCTGAGGTCTGCGTCTTCTTTAAGTAAAGATAAGTGTTGTTTCACATCCTTAAGTGTAGATTTTTGCAGCCAATCGATGCATAATTTTCCTACACTGTATGTTGTTACTACCCCCGGATGCTGTCTTTGGACGTATCGTGGGTCTGGCCTATGAATAGTAAACCCCTGTGTTTTATTCAGGAATCTCCCCTGACAGTTGTTTGTGTCTGTGGGCCAGATCAACCATTTTCTCCAATCAAGATTTGTTCTGTTGAGTTGTAGTATGGTGTCAACTGTAACCGCTGCCTGTGTATTGTTATCACTTGCAGGTGTTGGTACAGAAGGTGCTTTCATGTCTTTAATCTTGGCTAACCCAAGGCAAGACGTTTGTTGGACCGTGTCATTCAAAAACATTATTTGCTGTGGGATGATACAGGCTCTAAATAAAGCTTCTATCCCCTGCACTTGCCAATCTTTAGTACCCCAGACAGATTTTGTGCCTATTGTCTCTTTCCATAAGTCGAAACCCTGTCTAGACAGTTGGGTAATAAATGCTGCAGAGTAAATCTGTTTTGTATTTGTTAACATAATTTTCAGTCCTGTTTTGTTGACATTTCTATAGTAAAATGTTTCTGGATCAGATATATTGTATCCTGAAAAATATGGAAACTTTTTAGAAAATGTTTTTGAACTACCTTTTGGTGGTGTAGGACAATGCTCCCATTGGTTAAACATAAACACATTTCTAGGTCTTGCAGATTTATGCAAAAAATGATGACTATAATGGTTATAGCAATACAGCTGCTCATAGTCTGATGAACCCTCTAAATATTCATTTTTAGAAAATGCAGCAGATTTTTCTAGGTCAAACATCATATCATTTACAGTTTCAAAGTCCCAATCATCAGAAAAGGTACTGGATGAAACGAAATCACACAGTGAGATCTTAAATAAATGTGGAATGTTCAAATGTTCCGTCGGGCCGAAGATATCGAAATCTGTTTTGTCCCACACTATACCATCCTGTATAGGAACGGCTGTGATGTTCACTGCAGACAAGTCTCTTGCTTCACGATGGGATGATTTGTGAGGTTTCAAAAGTAAGTTCACTTCTTTTCTTTCAATGTCCAAATGGATGTATCTCCCATTTATAAGCACACTCATAGTCATAACCAAAGCTAGCCAAAGCAGGAAGAAAAATATTCCAGAAATAACCCAATGTTCAATCCATGGTGAAGCTAGATAAGTCTTTTTCAAAAAATGTAAAAAGTCTTGTACTTGTTTGTTAAAAGTTTTCGATGCTGGCGACGTCTTGGGCTCACTCGGATCCTCGGAAAACGTATCAAAGTTAATGAAGTAGCCAGAAGCAGTTCTGTTAATTGTTTGAATTGCATCAGGATTCGTAGAAATTGCTGGTACCAGTTGATCAATTGTTACATTGGTGTAGACAGGTGTATTTGGACGAACTGTTACTTGTGTGTCAAGAGGGATGAGTTCCATAGCATTGTTGCACAGTCCTTCATCAGTTACTGCTGAATTCTCGATGGTTATCAGTCTTTCAGTCTGTACCTCTTGGATAGTAGCGAGAGGAGTGTGTCTGCTACTAGGTCGGAGTCCACGAGGCCTACTATTTAGTATTGGCCACATACTGTGGTTTGATCAGGTCGATGGACACAAATTTTTTCTCCTTTTTTGCAGCAAGGGGCGGCAGAAGTACTGTTCTTGTTCCGTGTATGGCTAGGACAGGTACTGGTTGTCTGTATGAAGGTCCAAATTCCTTCTTGTCCGCAATTTTCTCTCTGACTAGATCCCCAACTTTGGGAATCCAGACAGGCCTTGCTGGGACCGCCGGTTTTTCCCCAGTGGTGGTTGGCCGCAGGAATACGTTGCTTTGTTTCAATCTTAGTTCATTTAGTTCCTGTAAAACAGCCAAACGATCTTTGATATCAAAAGGTTTATTTTCCACCACTGTGCCTCTACATTCCAGATCGTGCACCCACATTCTTGTCCCAAATAGGACCTCAAATGGAGTGACCCCCCCCTAGAGAACTTCTTGGCAAGTTGTTTAATGAGTGTTGGACCCCATAAAGATGTTTGACCCACCCATCACCCGAACCTAATACCCTAGCTGTTATAGACTGCTTTATGTCCCGGTTTTTCCTTTCCACAACAGAATTTCCCTCAGGATGAAACGGAGAGGAGTACCGCAATGCAACGCCCAGACTGGCCATAGCGTCTTTGTAAGACCGAGAGCTAAACACAGGGCCCTGGTCAGAATGTAGCGTGCCTATTGCGTATGTGCCGATAAAGACTCGCACATTTTTTATAACAGTTCGAGCGTCAGCCGAGCGCTGAGGCCATATCCATAGGAACCTTGACTTAGTATTTGTGGGATTGCAGTTGTCCATGAGGACGTCTGTGCATGGATAGTCTAATGCTGTCTAACAATGGTGTCTGTGCTGGGCAGCTACACTCGTAGCATGGTGTCTGGTGGTCTTCTTGCTGTATTTTACAGTCTATGCAGTTATTGATGAATATGTGTATTTCTGTATTCATCCCAGGCCACCAGTACATCTCTTTTAATGTTAATATTGTTTTAGAGATCCCTTGATGTGACAGACCCTCCCCCAAATGTGTTTCATAAATCAAAGCTGCTCTACGTTCCCTGTTTGGAATTACTCTATCCCCCACTCCCGGGATTCGAGCAAAAGGAACATTATTCGCATCAATTACATATGAGTACTTGAGTGGAAACTTTTTTGGTAACGCTGCACCACTGCCTTTGCTCGTAGCATTGACAGCCAACATTATCTCACTGTCTATTTTCGTTTTTGAATGAGTGATCGCAGCTACGGAAGCCGTCTGAACAGCCCACTTTGCGGCTTCGTCAGCCAATGAATTCCCTGCAACGTGAACGCCATCACGTTGATGACTCAGTGTATGGATCACGTGAGCCTTTGGTATTTCGCTTTTTAACTGAACACTTGTTCCCAAAGCGTTTTATGCATTATTGTGCCACCTTTTGCATCTTTGATTGATTGATTGATTGATTGATTTTCAAGCCAAGTTTGTATATATTCATTATACGACTGCACACAATAGAAAGAATCGCACACTATTAATGTGGGGAATTCTCGATCTGTACTTTCAAGTGCCAGTTTGAATGCTTGTAGTTCAGCTCGCTGAGCTGTGCAATCTCCTAGAGATTGGGTTTTTGTGATCATAGGTCTGAATTTGCCATCGCGCATGCGACCTTTAACGATTGCGCACGCTGCACTGTAAGCTTGCTTACTCCCTGTTGCGGGTTGTGCGGATCCGTCAGTGTAAATTATGAATTCATACTGATCGAGAGGCAGAATCTCAGTGGGCAGAGGACATTCATGTTCATATTGCAGGAACGCTTGTGTTTTTAAGTCAGGATCAAAAACATATTCAACATCTGTTGCAGCAAGAGAATTAACCCATTGTATCCATCTAGGATGTAATGCTTTAGCATTTGGAATGCTTGCTTTTGTTACCGCCTCTAAGGCCGGAACAGGGGTTACGACAATAATGCGTTTCCCTTGGGCTAGAGCTCTTTCTTTTGCTACAGCGGTTTGAACTGCTGTCAGAATTTTTCTGTTGAAGTGAAGCGCATTTCTGCTTGTGTATACAAGTGTGATTTGTATGCAATTGGTACTTTCTCACCCTCATTAAATGTTAAGTAGGTGAATCCGCATTGACCCGAAATTATTCGGATCACTAAATTGCGTTGACTTACGCATGTTTGTAAGTGATTTGTTGCTAACATGTTAGCTTGGAGTGAACGCAAGGTTTCTGTGTGTTCCTGTGTCCAATTTTTGATTGAAAAATCAGGTTTGATTAATGCGTAGAGAGGTTTAACCCTTTTGCGTAATTCAGAATGTATGTTCTTCCAAAATTTAGGAAACCCAGGATGGATTGTACATTTTTCAGCGTTTTTGGTGGTTGGAGCAGCGCACACTTTCTAAAAAGTTGGCTGCCAAGCTCTTGCCTTCACTTGAAAGCTCATATTCCAGAAACAGGACATTGAGATGGGCAATTCTGGATTTTTTAAAGTTGAACTTATAGCCCTCAGAGGCGAAGCCCAGTATAATGGTACTCACCCTGTTCAAGTGTTTATCCAGGTCATCGTCTGTCAGATAGATGTCATCGACATATGACAATGCCTCATTATCATAAATTTGTAGTAACTCCGTTACTCTCGCTGAGAATAACCCTGGGCTGTTCTTGAACCCTTGTGGGAGTCGACAAAATTGACGCTGGGTCCCCATTATTGAGAAAGCTGTTAAGTACCTGCTTTCAGGTGCTATGTTTTGACAAAAGAAACCATTTGAGATATCCAATGTGGTTTTGTATTTTTTACGCACAATGTTATTCATTAATGCTGTACTATGTGCATTTTGCACTGCAAATGTTTTCGAACAAGTGTTTAAGTGTCTGTAATCCAAAACTAGACGATAGGTATTGTCTGGTTTGGAGACAGGAAACAAAGGATTGTTCATTGAAGAGGTGCATGTTTCAATCACCCCCTGGTATTCAAGTTGATCTAAGATCTCCCTGACCTGTTTTTTAGCTTCTTGCTTTATTGGGTACTGCCTTTGTGCAGTAGGTTCATTTTTCAGATGTATTTTATGGTGAGGTGAATCCTCATCCCATCCTACATGATTTTTATATAATGCTGGGGCCTGGGCAACTGCCCATTTCCTGGCATAAGTATATTTTAGGTGAATTGGAATGTGGTTGGAGAAGGCAGGCATAATAATGTCTTCGCCATGTGGGCACTCCCTGACAAATTGTGGTGGCCAGTCTTTTTCTGCTAGAAGTATGTCATAGCCCCTTGAAAGTTTTTCCCAAAAGAGTGCTTTCACCTGTCTGGGTATGTCTCCCTCCATCCGGAGTGTTATTTCATATAACCTTTGTGGAGTACTAACCCTGGTGTCTACAGTCTCAACTGTAATGTACTCATTCAAGTCCACTATCTCCAGAAGTTCCTTCAGGTTCTGGCGAGCTATTGTGACTTCTGCTGCACTGTCCAGCATTGTCTGAGCCCATTCTCCGTTCTTGAGTTGTGTTCTCAGTATCCTCGGCATGTCTGAGCTTCAGACCTGCTACCTTTTTCTTTGAGAATTGAGGTTTTGATTTGTTTTTCGGAACGTGTTTGTCGTCTTTCGATTTCACGCGTTCTTCTCTATGTTCTGACCGTCCTCTTCTTTCCGATGTCTGTGACGAGATCTGAAAGGTACGAGAGGAACGTGTATCAGTATCTTGATACCTGTCAGGCTTTTTCAAATTATCCCTATTCCTGAGGTTATACCTCCTTTCAGAGGGCTCCTTTTGAGGAGACCTACCTCGGGATTCAGAACGTTTCTCTGAATTATTTTCATTAGTTTCCCACTTCTTTTTAGAAGATGTAGGAGTTTGTTTAATAGAGTCCTTTTCAGGACCTTCAGATAGTTTTGGCTTCACTGGTCTTCCACCTAAACTATCTCTGCCTAATTCTGCATATGATTGTTCTATTATTCTGGGTAGCTCAGTTTGATGTTCTGTAACATCGAATTCCCTTAATCGTTGGTGGATCGCCACTGCTGCTGCCTCCCCTTTAATATTAGATAATATTATTGTTGAGACCTGGTCGAAATTTTTCAGTAATTTCATACCTAAATTTAGAGCAGGCTCTGCCCCGTATTTGTTTTGAATTTGTTTCAGGACATCTGGTATTACTGCAATTGATGGAATACCATGTGTTTTAGTATAGATGGCAGCAAAGACTGAGCCCCAAGTGGTGCAGTCTTCCAGTTGTGGTGTGATCCCCATTGGTAAACAGATTGTTAGGATTCTGTGTTTCTCATACGGGCTAGTATTTGGAAATACTGCTTCGATTTGAGTAATTTTTTGAGCTATCCAAAACGGAATTTGCTCACATTTTGTGGGCATTTTTCCCATGACAGCGTATAGAGTCTGTGGTGTAATTTGTAGTGTATTCCCCTGGTGAGGAGTTTGATTTGGAAGTGTCAATGGTGGTTGGACTGTGAAAGTCCGCATGACATATTGGACCAATTGTCTGTAAATTTTTATTAAGTCTGCAAGTTGAGTAAGTAATTCCTCGTCTGACATTATATCGATGTCAGGATGAGGTGTGTAGCCGGCTAGAGTCGGCCATGTTGCTCCTGGTCTACCTAGTGGACCGAGCCTGGTAATGTTTTTGTGATGTTTTAGGGCACCTTTAAACCAGAGCTGATGCTCCTGGTATGTTAGTGGAATTTCAATATCCTCGAAAGGAATATATTCCTCTGGTGGATCATCTTCTTTGTAGAAGTGAAACAGTCTTGTTACTGAATTTGATTCAGGAAATATGACCCATGAATAGAATACCTCTGTCTGAAAAGATTTGTGTGCCTCTATCACGAAAACTGCTCTACCTCCTCTTGGTGGTAGGCCGTGTTTTATAAGTTTTAGAGTGATGGCTCTTCTTAAGTTTGGATTGATGTCTATGACACCCTCCTCGGTTTCAATAAAACCTGTGATGTTATAAGCTGTTAAAGCTGGGTGACCCGCAACGTCACCGTTATCGGAGTGAGGCATTTTGTTTTTAGAAAAATGTAGAACAAGTTTCAAGGAAACAAAAGATAAGGTGCACAATATTTTGGAACACTGTATCCTTCAACGTTGAACAAACCAAACAACTAATTTATAGGGTGCTTCCCTATTTAGTTATGGCGGATATTTAACCCTACCCACTCCGGACGTCTTATGGAGTATGTGAGTAGGGGTCTCTGAGAAAAGCACGAATGAGTTACTCAGTATCTAGAGTTAAATTACTGCCTTACCAAACCGTTGGGCGCCATGTAGTGTAGTTCCTATTTCCCTAATAGGCTCTGCGCATTGGAATAATATAACCTATAGGTTTGACATAGGACTAAGGTCGGTATGTCCCTATCGATTATATTAAACTTAATTACCTGTGCCAGCTAGCTCAGAGGCCACTAGCAACTCCTTGAGAACAAGAAGGGAGTAGTTTCTGGCAACCGAAAAACATGACAACTTTGTTTCCCTTTAGAAGCGGAACATGTCTCAGAATCGTGGAAACAATAGATAACAGTTTCACTCATTCAATCGTGCATGCTTAGTTTCTACAGAGTTACACAGAAAGGAAAGACAGGCGTTTCAATAAAAAGGGTTTTATTGAACAGTCTTGTTTCTCGTGTAAGAGATATGTGCTGTTATGATCACAAGACAGTATGCAAGATAAATAATGTACAACGTAAGCAGTAGAAATAAATAATACTGCGCTAGCATTATCTCTTAGCATATATTCACGTACATAAATAACACGAGCTAAGAATGCGGGTACTCATTCGATGCGTCTCTAAGCTAGTTCTACCCCAATGTGCCTAACCTAGTCTAGGTGTAGGGAAAGGTAGAAGTAGGTGGAGTATTCTCTAGTATGGTAGACTAAGAGTGTGTTAAGTCTAGTATGCCAAGAGTCCCTCTAGGATCTAGTCAGCTCCATACCTTGAGAATGAGAGAGGTGGGAATCTCCTGCCGGATCTGAAACTCTAACACCCCGCGAAGGGAGTCAGAACACTGGAAGCTGGATTCGTCTGCGTGCAGGAATGACAGCATCTTCTCAGTGCGTCAGGCCGGGATACGGGCTCCTCTGAAGTCGAGGTCTCCTCTAACTTGCTTTGGCACGGGAAGGTATATTTATACCTGGTAGGTGTCTTGGAATGTTAGCATTGACGTGAAGTCGGACAGAGGAAGACGTCAGGAATGAACCCTTAAGGTATAACGGTTCATACATAATAGATGAGTTCTTGGAGAAATCAATAGTCCTGTGCTAGGGGAACTCCCGAAGCTTAAGGGTCTGGTTTGTAAGAACTCGTTGTGACGTTAGGGTGGACGGATGTCGGTGACCATGCCTGTATTTGGAGTGCACGGTTAATGCCTAAATAAGGACTGGGATTCTATGCCTATATAAGGGTAAGGCGAATTGTGACTATATAAGGACATGATTCAGGAAAACCTATATACGGACCCCTAAAGCGGAATACAACAAGGTCCCAGGACCCCACTGTCCCCACCGCAACAACCTCAGCAACAACAACTACGCTGACCCCTGCTGTAACGACCTGTGCGGCCTCCACCACCACCACCACCACCAGTGCTGCCAGCAACACTGTCCCTGCCTCAGAGTATGACCACCCCACCCCACAATCTGAGGAGGGCAGGGAGTGTATGCAGATGCATAGAGTGGTGACGCCACAGGTCCGGGACAGCAGAGCAGGTAGGAGGGCAACTAGGTGACAAGACCAACCGGACACTGGGACCGAAGCCCTGGCCAACATCACCAGAGTCCTTGGGGCCTATGAACAAGCCCAGGGACACACGGGCCAGGCTCTGGAGGAATCCCGTGAGCTCCGCCTGCTGCTGAGGTCCATAGACACACGATTTGGCCAAATCGTGGACCTCTTGAGCCAGCTAGTGGGTGTCCTGAGAGACAGGCCTGCGGCCCAAACAACAGCTCCACCTACCTCCAGTGGCCCACAGGATGACAGTCACATATACCCATTGTAAATAAACACTCCTTACACACCTATGTTGTCGTGTCAGCTCCATGTTTATTGCAGGATGTACAATGTTGACTGGGATTACAATGTACCAGGGGCACGGATTGTTTGGAGGCATCGAGAGGCAGAAGGGACCTAGGAAAACACAAAAGAACAATATTCACTTGTCAGGTGATGGCATCACAGCCATTACACAACACTTGTCATCAAGGTACTCAAATCTGTACACATTACAATGAGCAACAGTACCGACATAGACATCCTGTAGCTGTGCACAACTACCCTGTCCCAGAAACATTAGCACCCAGCACAGAGCCAACAACAGGCAGCAGTCACAAATCTCCCCTAGGCCTTTTCACCAACAACACAATCAGCAGACAATGTCACTGTTGTATTTTTTTACTCACCTTCAAGGGAAGTAGTGGTTGATGAGCTGTTGACGCAGGTCAACACCTTCCTCCTCTCCACTATTCTCGTCACTGGACATGGGTGGGTTTGCAGGTGGTGGCCTCGGCTGCTCATCAGCGTCCAGGAGCAGGGGGATCTCCTTGCGCAAGGCCAGGTTGTGGAGCATGCAGCATGCAACTACGATCTGACACACCTTTTGGGAGAGTACATCAGTGCACCTCCGGTCTTGTCCAGGCAGCGAAATCGTGACTTCAGGAGACTAAAAGTACGCTCCACCACACGACGTGTCCTCCCATGGGCATCATTGTAGCGGACTTCACCCGGGGTCCTGGGATTCCGCAGTGGGCTCAGCAACCAAGGCCGGTTGGGATATGCAGAGTCACCTAGGTGGGAGTCACACAGGACAAACTTGTAACATTACTGTGGCAGAGGACAGCATGTCACACATACAGCATGCTACTTGACTCTGCGTACTCACCGACAATCCATGCACGCTCTGGAAGCAGATTAGCCATCAGCTGTGGCACAATGCTGTTACGCAGGATGTACGAGTCATGGGCAGAGCCGGGAAATTTGGCACAGACATGTGAGATTATCATATCCGCCTGGCACACCACTTGCACATTGATGGAATGGAAATGTTTCCTATTCCTGTAGATGTGCTCACGTGCCTGTGGTGGAACCAGGCCAACGTGTGTGCAGTCAATGGCACCAACAACATTAGGGATGTGGCCAAGGGCATAAAAATCAGCCTTCACATCCGCCAATTCATGCCTCCTTGGAAAATGGATGTATCTGTCCTTGTAGGTCATCATAGCGGACAGGACATCACGTAGCACCATGCTGACCATGGGTTGCGACATCCCACCTGCGCTGGACACCGTGTACTGGAATGATCCAGTAGCAAAAAAATGCAGGGCTGCCATCACCTTAGACGTTGGTGTGAAAGCAGTCGGATATGTTCTACGAGGCCGCAGGTGGGGCTCCAACAGAGCACATAGGTCTTGTAGGGTGGGTCGATCCAGACGGAATTTCCGAATGACGTCCTCATCCTCCATGTCCGCCAGCACTGTGAAGGGACAATGCACATTTGGTCGCCTTCTAGGTGAGATGAAAGGGGACACATGTCAATGCAATCCACCATGAGATGTGTCCAACATCTTACGTTTTGACTGACACAGCACCAACAATGACTGGCATCACACTTCAGCTTACACCACAACTTACATTTAGGGACACCTTCAGCTACACTAGTCGTACACTTGTCCAGTTTTCACACAGTGAGTACCTCCCAGACAGATTCAGACTCTGTGAATGCCCAAAGGTACATGTCCACATCTTGCGTAACCAGCCCTGAGAGTAGTTCATACAGCATATGTGTGAAACAGCAACACTGGTGGCTCCTACCTAGCTGCTGTACCTGCCACACCTTCTTGCGTAAGTCGAACAGGGCACACATCAACAACACAATGAGCACAGTCTGGGCATTAAGATCAAGTATGTACATGAGCAAAACAAACTACACAGTGAAATATGCACATTGTGTAGTCAGACCTTCGTCACTGTGTGTTGCTTAGCCAGATCACACATTGACATGTGTACACATTGGAGAGTCCATCACACCACGAATCTGTGTACATGCACAACAATATCTTAAGTGACATGTGAGGGAGTACATGCCAATGTTTGCAATCGTGCACTGACATGGCATGTGTAGTCAGCAGTGGGCTAAATGTTACACTGGCATTGTTTGCACTATCTTGTGGCATGATTCAGGGGTCTACTGTACACTGTTGAGAACTGGCCATTGCCATTGACACAGCATGATGTGTCCATAGGTGCTGTTAACGTGCTCCGCCACCCAAATCACGGTCATAGGCACCAATGTATAGCAGCCAGATCGCGGTAGCGACCGCCTGGCCCCTGCGGTGTGCGACCGCCAATGCCCATGCCCTTAAAGACAATGGGACCCACAATCGCGGTAGTGATATACAGATTGTGAATTGGCGGTTGGCATGCTCCGCCACCCAAATCACGGTCATAGGCACCAATGTATAGCAGCCAGATCGCAGTAGCGACCGCCTGGCCCCTGCGGTGTGCCACCGCCAATGCCAATGCCCTTACAGCCAATGGGAACCGCAATCGCGGTAGTGATATACAGATTGTGAAATGGCAGTTGGCATGCTCCGCCACCCAAATCACGGTCATAGGCACCAATGTATAGCAGCCAGATCGCGGTAGCGACCGCCTGGCCCCTGCGGTGTGCCACCGCCAATGCCCATGCCCTTACAGCCAATGGGAACCACAATCGCAGTAGTGATATACAGATTGTGAAATGGCGGTTGGCATGCTTCGCCACCCAAATCACGGTCATAGGCACCAATGTATAGCAGCCAGATCGCGGTAGCGACCACCTGGCCCCTGCGGTGTGTCACCGCCAATGCCCATGCCTTTACAGCCAATGGGAACCGCAATCGCGGTAGCCAAATGCAATTTTGAAAATCGCGGTAGGCGTGCTCCGCTACCGCGGGGCCGGTCATTGGATGCATTTGAAAAAAGCTGACCTGGAACACCAATTGCAGCAGCTTAGAACCACAGAAACTACCCCAGGGGGCTATATATGTGTGGGAGAGAGCCTCACATTTCCACTGCTTCCAGACACTGCTGACTGACACTCTTCACCACCAACTGCTGCTGCTCCTGTCTCCTGGACCCAGACACTGCTGACTGACACTCTTCACCACCAACTGCTGCTGCTCATGTCTCCTGGACCCAGACACTGCTGACTGACACTCTTCACCACCAACTGCTGCTGCTCCTGTCTCCTGGACCCAGACACTGCTGACTGACACTCTTCACCACCAACTGCTGCTGCTCCTGTCTCCTGGACCCAATGATGGCGAGGACTGAGAACGTCAGGGCCCGTCCCTTCACCACAGAGGAGCTGGAGGTCCTGGTGGATGAGGTGCTCACACAGTATGGGAGGCTATATGGTGCTCCAGATGTCATGGTAAGTGTTTCAGAGTGGAAGTGACAGTGCAGGGAGTAAACACATGAAGTTGATCTGCTGCAGTATGTGCCTGAGAGTGTGGGTTTGTGTGATGCACTGCCTAGCATGCTGACTTCAGGGAAATGGGGTTTGTAGCCTATTTCACACATTCCCCAGGCTGCATTTCAGGATGGGAGGGACATGCAGTCTTTTTGCAGCCATACAGTGACACTGCAAGTATGGAAAGTGTGAGTCAGGACAGACTTCGCCTGTGCTAATGGATCTTTGAGCCCCAGAGGCTTTTTCACAGGCTCATTTGTGAAATGAGACAGACTTTACGTCCGTAGGGTACTGATGGAAGTGTGTTTGACTCTATATTGCCACCATGGATATGTAAGCATTATGCACAAGAGTGAAATGCCTGAGGGTGACACTCCTGGCGAATAATTCACATATGACACATCAGATTGCTGTACTTTGGAAATGTCATCCTTCCATTGTTTTCATCATGTGTTCAGACTCGCATGTGTCGGCACTGTTTGCCCTCTCATATTGTACCTGCATGTGAATGTTCTGATGGCGCACGTTAAACCTCAGTGTGAGCCTCCCTGGCCTGCACAGTCACTGCCCAATTTGACAAGGACCCATCACTGAATGGACAGAGTGAGACATATGGGTTGTCTGCTACCCTATCCATCAAAGAGCTATCTCAGGCCTGTGGATTGCACAAGACAGACCTTGTTAGAAGGGTTTGAGATTGTAAGATCATGTCCCTAAATGTGACCTCCATGACACAGTGAGCCATTCACAGGGCAAGGACATTGAGGGGTGTGCAGTGTTGGACACAGTGAGTCTGCCCCAACACATCATTTGCAATGCAATGTATGTCTTGCTCACTCACAAACTGATTCGCAGATGTGGGCCTCCTTGACATTGCTTTCTGTGCTGCCATTCAGCATGTGTATGAGATGGGCAGGTACTGTGTCCATCCTCATCCCTGCATGCATTTTGGTATGATTATCCCATGCTCATGTACTACGTGTCATGCTGTATTGTCTCTGCTAAACATATCTGTGAAGCTGTGCTGAGTTTGTGCATGCTCCTGTACTGGGGGATAGTGGTACATAACCCAGTGTCACTGAAATTTCCTCCTCTTGTCTCCCATGCCTGCAGCTCAAAGTCCACCAGCGTAAGGCCGTATGGAGGGCCATTGCACGCAAGGTGCGGGCTCTGGGTGTCTCCAACCGACGACACACACACTGTCACAAGAGGTGGGATGACATCTGCCGGCTGAGCATAAACGTGGCAGAGATGACGCCGGGGCTGCTCCCTCGGACTGGCAGGTTGGCACGCAGGAGCATGACACCACTAATGGCCCGCATCTTGGCAGTGACACAGCCAGAGCTGGATGCACGTTTGAAGGACCATCAGCAGCAAGCTGGGGGTGAGTATTCTGGGAAGGGTGACTTTGGTTGTGAGTGACTGCATGTATTCCAAGCCTGAGCCAGTGCTGAGCTCTGTGATGTTGCTATTGTGATGCAATGGCTTGTAAGTGGCCTCTCTTTTGGGTGCAGCTGTCATGCATTTTCGCTACATGTACTTTCTCATGTCATTGATGTAATGGCCCTTGAGGTTGCATTCTGAGTTGTGGCCTTATGGCATCGGCTGCATTGGGGGAGTCAGGGACACCCCATGGCAGTGAACGGCAGTGTGCCTCATCGGAGTGTGCTTTCATCAATGTGTGCAGTGCCTGACCTCGCAATTGTGAGAACTACACACCTGACACCAATGTGCAACTGTAGTTGTGCCCCAAAGACCGACATGGTGGATGGCATGAGCTCATGGCCATTGCGAAATGATATTTTGGAGTCTGTATCTGTGTTGTCCCCTTATGGTGACTCCATATGTGACTGTGACAACATGTTGGAATGTACATCTTTTTCACCCACAGGGACCTAGGTATGCTCTGAGGGATCTGTATGTCTGGTTACACGGTGGCACGGGCAAGCTATTTGGCTGTGTGGACATCAAATGGGTCAATTATGCCAAGTTTGCATGTTACCATGCAATTGTTTAGTTTTGACTTAAGGTTGCACAATGTGGCTGCACAGGGTGGTGTGCAACATGGGGGTATCACCATTTTGTTTGTGCGTTGCTTGCATATGATGTTTGTGTGTATGGCACTAAACTGAACCTACGTCTCTGTCTCTTGCAGCATCTACCGAGGGCACAGGAGGACAGGGGATGGATACCAGTGGTGAGGCATCAGGCACGACTGCTACACATGAGCACACTGACACTGATGTGACCAGCGCCTCGGAGGGGGACAGAAGTGTGCTTGAGGAATCACAGCCAGAGACACCAACCTCAACCTCATCTGACGCCAGTGGTGACTCCTCGATGTTGGCAGGCACAGGGAGTGGGAAATCTGCCTCCTCTTCCACCACACATTGTCCAGTGCCCACCCTCCCAGCTACTTCTACTAGTGCTGCCCGTGTTCGCACCAGTAAGAAGGGAAGTGTGTCCTTCCCCCCAGGCACCGCTGCCCCTGCCCCTGTCTCCCCTGCTGCCCTCAGTGTTGAGGCTGTGGACCTTTGCACCAGCTGTGTGTGGGTCAGACAACTCTCCTGAATGCCTTCCTAGACCATGACAAGAAGTTGGCACAGGTGGTTGCCTTCATGGAGGGCATTCATTCAGATGTGGGTGGGCTACACAGGACTGTCCAGTCTTTGTCCTCCACAGTGACGGCAGCCATTCGGCTGTCACAGGCTCAGAGTCCAGCTCCAGTCCCTTCGGCCCCCCCTGCCAGTGGCTACATCTGACGAGAGTGACCACACACCACAGCCCTCAGGCTCAAGGTACACCACACACAGCACACAACAGCAGCACCCCAAGCGGGCCAGAGCACAGACACCATCCCCCAAACAAACCAAAGTCACACCGGAGCGCAAAGGCAAAAGCCCTTCAGGTGACACTCAGGGGCATCAAGCCAAGAAGCAGGCCTCAGGCTCACATGCCTCAAAATCATCCCCATCCAAGGACACTCCCGTCCCAAAAGCGTCTCCCAAAGACAAGCAGACAGTTGCCGTGCCTTCTGTGATGCCGGTGCCTGCTAAGAGTCCACAGAAAAAGCCCTCTAAGGCAGATTCACCCACAACCTCAACTCCCACCCACACCCCTGTGAAGCTGGGAAAGGAGGGCACTGTAGGGGGTTCACCTGGTCAACAGGGGATGGAGGGGAAAAGGCAAGGCCAGGCCAAGCGTACCGCCGGATCCAGCAGATCCCCAGAAGGAGGGCCACTGCCTGCACCTGATGCACCTTTGGTGGAGAGTGTGCCTGTTGTGCCCGCCCCACCTCCCACTCCTACCAAGACCAAAATTACCTATCTAATCCCCAAGATGTGGAAAGGCACCCCTCCACATTCTCCCTCACACACTGTGTCTCACGGCAGCTTGTCTCCGCCTCCACGTGCCACCATGCCACCCGGTCCAAGCAGCCCTCCAGCTGCCAAAGCCACTGATGCCTCTACCTCAGCTGGTCCTCTCTCTCCCAGGTCCGGTCCTCCAACTGTGCCCGACAATCAGCGACCTCCCAGTTCGACTGACAGCCAAGTCTGAGGCTAAGTCCCCCTCCCACACCTGTCTCTCCCACAGCAGTGCCTGGACTGCCCATTGTTAGCCCCCTAGCTGTGTTGCTGACCATGGCAGTGTACGGTCTCACCCATTCCCTGTGCAGGTTCTCATGCACACATGTGCCTACTTTGAACTATGGACTGGCCACTGGCCTTGCTGTGTTTCACTTTGTTTGCCCATTCCCTGTGCAGGTTCTCATGCACACATGTGCCTACTTTGAACTATGGACTGGCCACTGGCCTTGCTGTGTTTCACTTTGTCTGCCCGTTCCCTGTGCAGGTTCGCATGCACACATGTGCCTACTTTGTACTATGGACTGGCCACTGGCCTTGCTGTTTTTCACTTTGTTTGCCCATTCCCTGTGCAGGTTCTCATGCACACATGTGCCTACTTTGAACTATGGACTGGCCACTGGCCTTGCTGTTTTTCCCTTTGTTTGCCCATTCCCTGTGCAGGTTCTCATGCACACATGTGCCTACTTTGAACTATGGACTGACCACTGGCCTTGCTGTTTTTCACTTTGTTTGCCCATTCCCCGTGCAGGTTCTCATGCACACATGTGCCTACTTTGAACTATGGACTGGCCACTGGCCTTGCTGTTTTTCACTTTGTTTGTCCATTCCCTGTGCAGGTTCTCATGCACACATGTGCCTACTTTGAACTATGGACTGGCCACTGGCCTTGCTGTGTTTCACTTTGTTTGCCCATTCCCTGTGCAGGTTCTCATGCACACATGTGCCTACTTTGAACTATGGACTGGCCACTGGCCTTGCTGTGTTTCACTTTGTTTGCCCATTCCCTGTGCAGGTTCTCATGCACACATGTGCCTACTTTGAACTATGGACTGGCCACTGGCCTTGCTGTGTTTCACTTTGTCTGCCCATTCCCTGTGCAGGTTCTCATGCACACATGTGCCTACTTTGTACTATGGACTGGCCACTGGCCTTGCTCTTGTCTACTTTTGATGCCTATCTGGGTAATATGTAATAAAGACAGTTACTCCTGTTGTCTGCTTTGTCAGTGTCCTTGCTACATGAAAAATGTTTTATGTATGGGTATGGTTTAATGTGACACATGCTCTGTATGTCATTTTAACATTTAACATTAACATTAACATTAACACAGAGTTTGCCAGAGGTGACAGGCACTTCAGTTCTTCTTGCCTCTGAGGCTTGGGGATGCAATGATGGTTGTTTTTGATGACCTACTGTTATCCTAATCATTCTATGGTCAGGTTTGTTAAATTGTACACATGTCATGTTGGGATGCACTACCAGCACAGAGGGGAATTCTATCCACAGCATTGCAGGCAGGCTGGCCAGGGTCCATCATGTCTGTGTGATCTTTCTTGATGTGTGATCAGCAGTGTTGCTGTATGGTCATCTTGTGATGGGCTGTCTTCCTAGTCACATGGGTACATTTGAATGTGTGCACTTGAGTGGTCATGAAGTGTGAAGGGGGTGACTTGGTCAGTAGTGTTGATGTGTGTATGCCCCTGCAATGCCAACTGCACACATGTATCACCCAGGAGCTGAGTGCCTGTATGTTTGATTTTTCAGCACTGTGCTTGTGATTGTGTGACATGTGGAAGTTGTAGGTTGTGCACTGTGCAGTGTGTTGGTGTGTCCTTGCACTCCTGGGGGACACCTACTTGTTGTTGCTGCCAGTTGTGAGTATGCAGAGTGTGTGACAGCCAAGTCTGTGTTGTGTTTTGTTGATCAGCCATGTGTCTTGTTACTGTTTGTGCTCACTGTGCAGACCTGCTCAGCCACACTGACATTGTTGGTGAGTTTTCTCATGCATTGCTGTCACTTGAGCCATTTTTGGCTTCAGTATGGTATGTGGGATGTGGAGTCATACCATCCCCTAGCTTTGCTTCTGATGCCTACCCATTGTGAGTGACTCCTCCATGTATTTGTGTATAGTACACTCCTGACCTGTCCACTACTGACGTACACACCACTTCACTCTCATGTCTCCTATCCCCTTGGGTTGCCAGTGTGTGAGCCTCCCCACCACTTCATTTGTTACACTATGCTTTGTGGTGCTGATCTGTGCACAGGACCAATGTACCACTCAGGACAGTTTCACATATGGTTATGTGTGATTTTCTTGTACTGGTTTGCAGTCATGGTTGCTCATGTGCAGTGCAACTGTTTGAGCTGCACAGTCCTCTGTTCATGTTTTTTGCACCTCGGTATCCTTGAGTTGTGCATCTGTGAGTGTTGGGATAGCTGTATGTGTGTTTGCTAAGGTACTGCTACCCTTCCAGAGTGTGATGTCTGTGTGCTGTGCTGATTTGTGTTGTGGGAGTACATGGTGTGACACTGAGATGTGTGTGCTACTGATTTGGATGGTGTGCACACACTGCTTGGCCTGCATGCAGTGCTGTCAGTGTATGTTGCCTTGTACTTGCCTGGTGTGCATCCCCTGATGTCCAGCTGAGTTTGCAATGTGATGGATTGGCATGTGCATCTGTTGTGTTTTTGTTGTGGATGTATGCAGTGTTTGAGCTGTGTTGGCTCTTTCTGCTGACAGATGCTGTGTGTGATGTTCTATTTGCATTACATTGTGTGTGAGTTGTTTGTGCATTGTGATACATTCAGATATGTGTTCAATCAATCAATCAATCAATCATCCATTTGTAGAGCGCGCTACTCACCCGAGAGGGTCTCAAGGCGCTGGGGGGGAGGGGAGCAGCTACTGATCAAACAGCCAGGTCTTGAGGAGTCTCTGGAAGGTCAGCAGGTCCTGGGTCTGACGCAGGTGGATGGGGAGGGTGTTCCAAGTTCTGGCGGCAAGGTGGGAGAAGGATCTGCCGACGGTGGTTGTTCGGTGGAAGCGTGGGACAGTGGCGAGGGCGAGGTCAGCGGAGCGGAGCTGGCGGTTGGGGGTGTAGAAGGTGAGTCTTTTGTTGAGGTATGCTGGTCCGGTGTCATGGAGTGCCTTGTGAGCGTGGGTGAGGAGCTTGAAGGTGATCCTCTTGTTGACGGGAAGCCAATGCAGGTCCTTCAGGTGGGCAGTGATGTGGCTGTGGCGGGGGATGTCGAGGATGAGGCGTGCGGAGGCGTTCTGTATGCATTGGAGTCTCTTCTGAAGTTTGGCCGTGGTTCCCGCGTAGAGGGCGTTGCCGTAGTCCAGCCTGCTGGTGACGAGGGCCTGGGTGACCGTCCTTCTGGTTTCGGTGGGGATCCATCTGTAGATCTTACAAAGCATACGGAGGGTGTTGAAGCAGGAGGAGGAGACGGCTTTGACTTGTTGGGTCATTGACAGCGAGGAGTCCAGGATGAACCCCAGGTTGCGTGCGTGGTTGGTGGGTGTCGGTGCGTCTCCCAGTGAGGTTGGCCACCAGGAGTCGTCCCAGGCGGAGGGGGTGGAGCCGAGGATGAGGACCTCCATCTTTTCCGAGTTCAGTTTCAGTCGGCTGATCTTCATCCATTCGGCGACGGCCTTCATTCCTGCGTGGAAGTTGGTTTTGGCAGTGCCGGGGTCTTTGGTGAGGGAGAGGATCAGCTGGGTGTCGTCGGCGTATGAGACTATGTTCAGGTTGTGTGATCGGACGATGTTGGCGAGTGGTGTCATGTAGACGTTGAAGAGGGTCGGGCTGAGGGATGATCCTTGGGGTACGCCGCAGGTGATCTTGGTGGCTGTGGATCGGAATGGAGGGAGGCGGACTCTCTGGATTCTGCCGGTGAGGAAGGAGGTGATCCAGTCTAGGGCTTTGTCGTGGATCCCTGCGTTGTGGAGGCATGTGCGAAGGGTGTGGTGGAAGACGGTGTCGAAGGCGGCCGAGAGGTCCAGGAGGATGAGGGCTGCGGTTTCGCCGTTGTCCAGTAGGGCCCTGATGTCGTTGGAGGCGGCGATGAGGGCGGTTTCGGTGCTGTGATTGGCGCGGAATCCGGATTGGGATGAGTCCAGGGCGTTGTTTTCTTCGAGGAATTGGGTCAGTTGTCTGTTGGCGATCTTTTCAATGACTTTTGCCGGGAACGGTAGCAGGGAGATGGGCCGGAAGTTCTTGAGGTCCTTTGGGTTGGCCTTGGGTTTCTTGAGCAGGGCGTTGATCTCTGCGTGTTTCCAGCTCTCCGGGAAGGTGGCGGTCTCGAATGATTTGTTGAATATCTTGCGGAGTTGGGGTGCGATGATGGAGCTCGCTTTGTTGAAGATGTGGTGGGGGCAGGGGCCTGAAGGTGAGCCTGAGTGGACGGTGTGCATGGTCTTGATGGTGTCTTCGTCGTTGATGCGGTTCCAGGAAATCAGGCGGCCAGTGTGACTGGGGGGCGGTGAGACTGGGGTGATGGTGGTTGTCGGAGAGGTCTGGGTGTTGAAGCTGTCGTGGATGTCTGCGATCTTTCGGTGGAAGAAGGTAGCTAGAGAGTCGCAGAGGTCTTGTGAAGGCGGGATATCGTTGGAGCTGGAGTTGGGGTTGGCAAGTTCCTTCACGATTTTGAAGAGTTCTTTGCTGTCGTGTGCATTGTTATCGATGCGTTCCTTGAAGGAGGTCCTTTTGGCCGACCGGATGAGTTGGCGGTGTCTTCGGTTGGCGTCTTTGAGGGCTGCATGGTTGTCCGGGGTTTGCTCGTGGCGCCATTTCTTCTCTAGTCTCCGGCGGGTCTGCTTGGATGTCTGAAGGTCGTCGGTGAACCAGACGGCTCTTCTGTCAGTGCGCCTGTTGGTGGGTTTCTTGATCGGGGCGAGCGTGTTGGCGCAGTTGTCAATCCATTGCCTGAGGTTGCGGGCGGCTGTGTCGGTGTCGGTGGGGTCGGTCGGTGGGTCTCGGGCGAGGGTGGTGATCAGCTGGTCTTCGGTGACCTTGTTCCAGCTGCGGTGGGGGATTCTTTGCTGGTGGTTGTGTGCGGTGGCTTTCTTGAAAGATTAGTGGATGCAGCGGTGGTCGGTCCAGTGGAGTTCTGTGGTGTGGCTGATGGAGACGTGGCTGCTGGAGGAAAAAATGGGGTCGAGCGTGTGTCCGGCGGAGTGGGTGGGTGTCGTGACGAGCTGTTTGAGGCCGAGGTTGGCGAGGTTGTCGAGCAGGGTGGTAGAGTTGCAGTCGTTGGCGTTCTCGAGGTGGAAGTTCAGGTCTCCGATGAGGATGTAGTCGGTGGAGGCCAGGGCGTGCATGGTGACAGCGTCTGTGATGGAGTCGATGAACTGTGGACAGGGTCCGGGGGGTCTGTACACGAGTGTTCCTCTGAGGGTAGTGTTGGGGTCGATGTGGATCTGAAAGTGCAGGTGTTCGGCGGTGCTGAGGGTGTCTTCGGTGTTGGTCGAGATTCTGAAGGTATTTCTGTGAACGATGGCGTGTTGCAAGTGTAGTGTACATTACTTGTGTGTGTGTGTCACATGCAGCAAGTTATATTCTGGTTGCTGGCCTTGTTTTGAGTGCACACTAGTGCTGTGTCCTCTTATCCTTGACCTGTCACTTGTCAGGATTGTGCATGTGCATGCATGTGGTACACTATGACACCATGTTGACTTGATGGGTGGTGTGGTGTGTCTGTCTGGGTTAGCTTATTGTCCCATTGATCCCAGTTTGTGTTCATGATTGTTTAGAGATGATGCACTTCTTGTTTGTGTTGGGGTATGGTGTCTGTGCATTGGTCCTGAGTGACATTGTGGCGTACTCCTTTTCTGCCTGGGATCCCATTGCCTTTCCACTGTTTGGCTGGCCATATGTGGGCTTGTTGGACTTCTGTGTATGTTGTTTGAGAGGTTTGTGTTTGGCTATTGTTTTTGTGCCAGCATTGGTTCAGGCATCCCTGAGTGTGTGTGTGATGTTTGTGGATGCACACCAGGGAGTGTGATTGGTTGTCAGTGTACTCACAGGACCTCATTTGCACCATTCTATGTGTATGACACTGGTGTTGAGTGCTGCAGGTGTGAGGTGGGTAGAGGAGGGGTATGTGTGAAAGATCAAACTTGTGTTTAACAGTCATGGAGTGTGACAATGAGCCATGTGTGTTGTGCTGATGGCATACACATGTCAAGTAAGTTGAGACAGATGTGTGGCTGCTCACTGTTTGACTTCAGACACTTCCTGTCATTCCTGTGCCTATGCATGGCTTGCCTTGCTGTCTCCCTGAGTTGTTGCACAGAGGTCACTGTGGTTTAATTTCACTCACTGTGCCAGCCATGTCTGATCTGATGGCTTAAGGGTGGTGTGATATGTTCCTTCTCTTGATGTACACATGCTTTGTGGCTTGCTCCATGGCTTTCCAGCACTGTCCACCTCACTTTTGGCTAGGCCATTTATTGTCCTCCATTGCTGCTGACATCTGGTATGTGTATGTGGCTGTGTATCAGTGTGGGGTGTGTCTGGGTGACTTGACAGGCAGTGTGTACAGTTAAGTGGTTGTTCATATGCAGTGTGAGTGTTCATTTTGTGATTGGACTCAGTTTGCTTGACATGAGTGGAGGGTAGGTGTGAGGAGGAGGGATGCCCTGCCCCTGAGCTTCTGTGCAGGGTGTTCCTCTTCACCCCCACCTTCTGAGACAGGCTCCCTGGTTGTTTGGTGTGTGTGGTGCATGGTCTGGGTACACCTGGCTGGTTAATTGTGCAGGGGGGCACAGGAGGGGCACACAGCATGTCCCCTAATGGGTGTGGGGGGCATAGTGTGTGAAGGGTGGAGGTGGGGCCCCATGATCTTTGTGGACTGCCCATGCCTGGCGCTGGCCCTGCCTTTTACATTGTGCGCATGTTTTCCCGCGTCTGCACCGCTGCGGTGACGTGACCGGGACATTGCTGTGATTTCGCGGTTGATGGGTGGCCCGGATGCAGAGGGGTGATTTAGTGACAGGTAGGACATGTGTAGGTACACTTGGGGATGTGTTCCTGTCCCCACCAGAGTGTCTGATGTGGACAGGAACCGTATGTCAGACCAGGAGTTGTGTGTTGTGGTTGTGTGCGGAGTTGTATGATTGCGTACCTGCGGCGTTGTCTGCGACGGGCCATTATTTGCTGGTAGTGGATCAGGTACAGCACCGGAAAGGCGTGTAAAGCTGGATCCATTGCGGTCGGGACCGGGTGGAGGTGACCGGGAGTCTGGTTTCGCACTCCGCTGTTGTGCTTCCGCCGTCTCTGGTTGGGTGGTTTCTCCGCAGCGGTGTTACGGGCTGTTTGGGGCATCGTGATTTGTACGGCGGACGGGACGTCATTCCGCACGGCGGTGGGTCTCTATTGGCTCACACCGCCGCGGTGGCATGCGCCAATTTATGGTAGTTCACGACGCACCGCGGCGGACGTGAAATGAGATGTGTTTGCCCATTGTAATATGGCAGGCGAGTGGACCACTGCTGGAGTGCGGTAAATGGCATTTTCCGCCACCGCCAGCCCAACCAGACCACACAAGTGACTTTACAGGGGGTGGGGGGAAGGAGTTAGGCACCTTGCTCTAAGATAATATCAAGTGTCCTATCTTTATTATAACAGGTTCAGCTGTCCCATATATATGTCTATACACAAGTCATGATTACTGTATTCTATAAATGTACATTATGCTGTTTAAGATGTAAACATTATTGATCAAAATATGCAGAAATAATGCTGTATATGAGAACAGTGCTGAAAAACTAATAAAAAACTATGGGGCTCATTACGATGCGGGCGGAAGCACCTCCGCGGTGCTGGCGGTGGCGGAAAATGCCATTTACCGCACTCCAAGTGAAAACAAGGAAGGCTTGGGTCCTGTACTCCCCAGACTGGACCACCCAAATATTGAAATCACAGAAAGGTGTCAAGGGAGTGGTCACTTGCCCGCCATATTACAATGGGCAAACACAGCTCATTTCACGTCGATGGCGGCGAGGAGGGCGGTCTCGGTACTGTGGTTGCTGCGAAATCTGGACTGGGATGGGTCGAGGATGGCGTTCTCTTCGATGAAGGTGGTCAGCTGGGCATTGATGATTCTCTCTGTGACTTTGGCTGCGAAGGGAAGGAGAGAGATGGGCCGGTAGTTTTTCAGGTCCGTCGGGTCGGCTGAGGGTTTCTTGAGGAAGACGCTTCCAGTCGTCGGGGAAGATGCCAGATTCGAGGGAGGCGTTGATGGTCCGGCCTAGGTTGGGTGCTATGGCGGCAGCGGCTCTGTGGTAGATGTGCGGTAGGCAGGGGTCCATGGGAGCTCCTGAGTGGGTGTTCTTCATGGTCGTGGTGGTGTCTTCAGTGGTGGCAGGTTTCCAGGTGGTGATGGTCGGCTGGTTGTCGGTGGTGGAGAGTGGGGTGGTGTCCGGTGTCTGTTCGCTGAAGTTGTCGTAGAGGGCCTTGATTTTCAGGTGGAAGTAGGAGCTGAGCTTGTTGCAGAGGTCCTGAGATGGTGTGACGTCCGTGGCTTCGCTGGGGGGTTTGGTGAACTGCTGTATGACGTTGAATAGTTCTTTTGCATTACTTGAGTTGGTGTGGATTTTGTTCTTGATAAAGGTCCGCTTGGTGGCTCTTATGCACTGGTGGTATTCATTCTTGGCGTTCCTGTAGTTGTTCTGGTCTTTGGTGGTTTTCCTGTTCCACCAGAGTTTCTCGAGGCGTCTGCAGGAGTGCCTGGCTTCTTGGAGGTCGGTGGTGAACCAGGCTGCCTTCAGGGGGTGTTGTTTGACAGGGTGGCGGAGGGGTGCGAGCTTGTCAGCGCAGCCGGCGATCCAGCGGTGTAGTTCTTTGGCTGCGGAGTTGGTGTCAGTCGTGGTGGAGGGGGGTCGTGGAGGAGGGTGATGTTGAGGTGTTCCTCTGTGATCTTGCTCCAGTTCCTTCGTGGCGGGCACAGGTGGGTTTGGGTGCGGTGGTGGTGTTGAAGGTGAAGTATACGCAGTGGTGGTCTGTCCAGAGGGGCTGTGTGGTGTGGCTGAAGTGGATGTTTGTCCCTCCTGCGAAGATGGGGTTGAGGATGTGTCTGGCTCTGTGGGTGGGGGTGGTGATGAGCTGCTTCAGTCCGAGGTTGGCAAGGTTGTCCAGGAGGGTGGTGGAGTCAGGGACGCTGCAGTTGTCGAGGTGGAAGTTCAGGTCTCCGATGAGAATGTAGTCCTTGGAGGTGATGGCATGGGGTGCGACGAGGTGGGCAATGGTGGTGGCGGAAGAGGCGCGAGGTCCAGGGGGTCTGTAGACTAGGGTCCCGCGCAGCGTGGTTCTGGGGCTGGTTTGGATCTGGAAGTGGAGGTGCTCTGTGTTGGAGAGGGGGTCGCTCGTGCTGGAGGTGGAGAGTCGAAGGGAGCTCTTGTGTGCGATGGCGAGTCCTCCTCCTGGGAGGTGGGGGAGGTCCTTACTTTGGAACTTGTATCCGTCGGGGATGGCAGTGGCGATGTCAGGGGCAGAGGTGGCGTTGGTCCATGTTATCATGAAGAAGGCGGCGTCTGGCGAGAGGGTGTCGAGCAGGTCCCAGGTGGCGTGTCTGTGGAGGGAGCGCACATTGAGGAGGATGCACGTCAGGGCTTCGGTGGTGCGGGAGTCTGGCATGGGTTCATCGGTCGTGAGGGGGCTGTTGATGGTGAAGGATTGTCAGCAGTGTAGGGAGGAGAACTGGCCGTGGGTGGTGTTCGGCGTCGATCTCTGGCAGTTGATGTTTCTTCCAGGGTTGAGTGCGAGGAGGGCGCCGGAGTTGTAGCAGTGGGAAGTCGCAGATCCAGGGTTCCTGCTGCTGGCTGCGGTCGGGTTGCGGACGGGCGCAGACAAGCTTGCCTTCAGCGCGCCAGCGGCGCGCCCGCTGCGCGGCTGCTTAGTGGCCGCCATTAAGTAGAGGAGGGGGAGGGAAGCGCAGCTGGGAGGCAGGAAGCGGGAACCGGCAGGGGGGGAGGGGCCGCGAGGGCAGCAGCGGCAGGGAGGGCACAGAAGCAGAAACGGACACAAGAGAGACAGAAAAAACAGAAGGGGCACAAAGACAGGCACGAGCGCAAGAGAGAGAAAAAAACACAGTAAAACGGCAAAGTGGCACAAAGACAGACACGGGCACAGAGAAATAAACAGCTAGGTGGCACAAAGACAAACAGAAACAACAGCGGCCAGCAGAAGAGCAAGGCTCTCCCACTGGACCACCAGGGATGAGGCGCAGGCAGGAGCCTGCGGGTGGAGGAGGGCCTCAACACCTGCCTGGGCACTTGACAGCGGAGCTGCGGGGGGAGAGCAGGTCTCTGACTAGGAGGTCAGGGGTCTTGCTCTATAACAGTATAGTTACCTTATTACTTTTGGTGGACTATCATCCACTCCAATTAATATTTGGCATATATTTCAATATTTCAAAATTAAATATTGCAATTAAATTTAGGGACTGATTATTAGTTTGGTGGTGTGGAGGCGTGCCGCCACTCCCCTGCCTGCTCCCATCCCGCCAAACCTCACAGTCGGCTGCCCGCTAGATTAGGAGTTACCTTGTAGCCAGGTGGGTGGTACTTTGGCATTCCCACAGTGGTGCCTATTAAAAAGGAACTGCAATGAGAGTGCCAAAAGCAGGGTCTGACCGACAACTACATTGGCCCCTTTTTCTTTAACACTAATTGACTTTAAAGAAATGTAGCCTTTTTATTTTTATTTATCTGCCATTTCTTTTACCTCTACTTGATTTTTTATCTAATATTCTCAATTTTAAGAGTTCCTGGTTCCTGCCAGTCATGGTTCCCTGCTGCTGCTCTACGGATCAGGCAATATTACTTTTAAGTTACTCTTTGGGGTTTTGTGGGTAGGCGGGAATGTAGCTCTGAGTAGTAAAATTAAATTTATATAATGTTTTGTTGTCGTTAACTAGTTTTGTGTTAGGTTGTAGCTTGGGTTTTCATAGTGTAGTGTGTTGGGCCTAAGTGAAGTATATGTACTATAGTGTAGTTTATTAACTATTTGTATTATGTTCTTGCTTTTTTAAATATTTTTTTTTTGGGTTTGTAATGTATACAAGTAATTTGTTATTTGTGGGTGGGTGTATTGTGTTTCTGTACAGGTTCCTCTTCAGAGTGGAAGACTTGTCTTATTTTTGTGGGCATTTCTTTAAAAAATTTAATTGTTAGATATATTTTAACTGAGATTATTTATTGTTGTCCATTTTTTGGTTTTCAATGCGTATTTGTTTAATTTATATTGTTAGGGGTTTTGATGGCTTTGAAGTATTATGGATTATCTCTATAGATATGTTTTGTCATCTGTTTTATTTTTGCATGTTTTGTTTTTAATTGATTTTTGTGAATTTGTTTTTTGAGGTTTTAAGGGAGATTTTAGATATCAGCTACTACAAAACTGTAAGTTATATTTGTTATATTTTTAATTGGTGGGGAAAGTTTGCTTGTTTTATAATTAGTTATTTCATTGTGATGTTCAATTAATTGATTTCATTTTTACTTAAAAATGTATTACTAATTGGTTGTTGGTGTTTACTTATTGTTTTGTGGTGTATGTTGGCTTTTATTATGTATTTCTTCAATTGATTTTATATTAATTTATTTCAGTTTATCAGTCTTACTATGTTTTGTTTTACATAATGTATACAACTTATTCTGATCATTGAAAATGTGCTCTAGGTGTTTTTGTGCAGTAATTGTATGATCCCCTTAGCTATTTTACATGAAACATTTTTCTTCTTCACATGGTTGAATTGGATCAACAGTTTACGTTGTGGTGAGTATAAAATATAGAATTATGATTACAATGGTATTTATAGTTGTTTTTAAAGTGAAATTCTTTTTTCTCTACCTTTTTGTGTGTCTTTGATGGAATTTAATGAGTGTCATATGATGTGGGCACCTGTGACCCTCCACATGATTAAATTCCCATACGGTAAACACCAAAAATGGAACAAGCCTTGCATTCAATCAATGTAATTACCATTAATTCTAGAACAGTATCTTCCAATATAATTGACTGTGTGTCATGGAGTTTTGGACATATTTCGGTGTTAAGCGTCAACCAAATGGTGTGGTATTAGGTATGGGGTGGCAGTTAAGAGTAATACATGTATCTGACAGCCATTAGGGTAGTGATAGGTTTGCTTGCCATGCCGTGTAGATTTGGGGATGCATGTTTGTCACATAATGTGATATTATAGAGTGTTTTACATTGTGAATGGTGGGTGTGAGTGTCCGGTGACTTATTGGAATTAGATAGGTTGAATGAGTAAAGCTATTCATTAAAGCTGGTTTGAAGATTCATGTCTTAGGTCTGTGTATGTGTGTGTGGGGGGTTGTTTGTGTAAGGTAACTTTTATAGTGTGCTAAACTTTGCATTATTGTTAGTGTGGCATTTATATGTAATATCAATGAAGAGTAGATGTCATTTTGATTGATGAGGAGCAGAAATATTTAGTACTGAATCATAATTGGGAGATAAACAGGCATTAGACAGCTTTGCGGTGTTATTAATATTTTATCTTCTTCATCCTGTTCATAGTCACACAACTTATAATAGCCTTTGTGCCATTGCCAAATGTGAAGAAGTGTAGGGAGTGTGCTATCTGATGAAGTTAGCACAGTGGCCCTTTCATTTATTAGGTGGACATTATAAAAGGATAGAGAAAGAGAGGATTTCTGATTAACTAACCATTCTATTTGGAGGATAAATAGACAACATAACCCACTGCACATTTCTTGCTATGTTTTTTCTTGGATAATCAATCTAATTGGCAACATTAAGAGATCAGTAGTCCCTGTGTTAAATATGGCATGTTTAACCCCATTCCCTGTTCATCACTTTTTGTCATGATTCACCAACTACAGTGACACCTGACTGGTCTTATGAATTCCTGATGGATTGTTTGCCAGTCCATCCATCAAACACCGGACAATCTCTATTCATCAGTAGCTAAGTATTAATGGAATTGTCAGTAACATACATTGTGTTTAACTTTTCATTAGTTGGCAACCTATTCTTTAACTGTAACCCAAACTACATACTATATAGCCCTATGCATCTCATGCACATGATATGTGTTTTATAATCAACCTCAAAGAACTTTTATTTGGATGCTATTACCACACTTTTCAGAGTCCTTGTAATACTTTGACATCTCATAAACATCAAGGGGATTTTACACTGGTAGCCTGAAGATAGTCCATTTGAACGTATCTTCATATGATGTATCTCTGGGAGTTCCATATGTTTTTTGCACCAGCTTTAGCATTACTCCGCAAGGTTTATCACTATAAGTAGCCTATCAACATGGATGTTAAGACTGGGAAGGACAAGACAGGCATCTGTACTTGCCCCCACCCAGGGTTGAATTTTACCAAAGCAGTGGTGCTCACTGAATCCTGAAATCATCTGCATCCATATCCAAACCTAAAGGTTTGATAAATCTGTGGGAGTGCAGCCAAGAAATATTCTAGGTATACTAGCTTTTGCATCCCTACTTTACTTTTTGATGTATCTGTCATTTATTGATGCTCTACCTTAACATTCAATTAAATACATGTCCCAGTTGTGATATGATAAATTGCATTGTAAATGCACACACCACGGCCACTACATATTATCTATTTGTGTCCACAGTACTTGGAACCACACAGCAATTGAGAATTTCACTCATTACTGAAAAAGGTGCACTTCTCTGGGTATGTGCTAATAGTCGCAGACCACTAGTGACAGAAGATAAGTCATCATATACAATCTTATCAGTGACCACCTCAACAATGTTAAATAATGATGCCATTTGAGATATTATCAGATATATCATGTGTGAAGTTATGAGCACTGTATGATGGTGTTGTGAGTTATGATTAGCCTAGCTAACCATAAGTTAATTATACATTTCAGAGTTCTTTTGCTTTAGTTTCACAATCATAGCTTCACATTGTAAGTTTGCTCATGGGATTCTTTACTAAAACTTACCTTAATGGTTTATGTGCAAAATAAACCATAGCTTACTGTTAACAATGTATTTTCAGGGGCATTTTCTTTTTTTGATGATATACTACATCTATGTTTTTATATTCTACTATTTACAACACTCTGGGGGATATTCTCAAGAACGTGCGATAACCATCGCCAAAATAGGTTAACGCAATTTTTCATATTGCCGTCTATCGTGGGAAAATAACGCTGTGTTAACGTTTTATTCTCAACACGGCGGTAACATGCGATAGTTTCCCGATAACGCAACAAATGTCCGCGATAAAATTACCGGGACGGCGATAAAAATCTAAAACTGAACGTGAAAAAAGTGGCGATGGGCCCAACCGCGATAAAAAAATCAGCGATAAGCTGCGCCAGGCCTGCAATTCACACACGTCAGGGGGGAAAAATCACTGCAAAAGCAGAAAAAAAACCCACAAACAAAACCAAAACAACTGTGAAGCACAATGGAGGTAACCGGAGCAAGTACAGAGGACAACCAGAACCCCACAAGCCCCACGGAGGACCAGCCTGGGACCTCGGGGTCAGGGAAGGGCAAGGAGAAGAAGAAGAAGAAGAGAAAGACGCGCTTCAGTCCGCAGGAATACAGGATCTTGATAACGGAGGTGATAGAACACCATCAACAACTGTTCGTTACCTCCACTGTGTCATTGGCAACAAAAAATGGAATATGGCAGTCCATCGTGGACAAGGTGAATGCAGTCGGAGTGCTGAGGAGGACAATGGAAGAGCTCAAGAGGCGCTGGAATGATGTGAAGCGCAAAACAAAGCAGAAACTCGGCAACAACCAGAAGGCAGCAATGCAGACTGGAGGTGGGAGTCCAGCGCCACAGGAGGAGCTGGATGAGATGGAGGAAATGGTGTCCACAGTCATCAGTGTGGAGACGGTGGCAGGAGTTGGGGGACCAGACACTGCTCAACATGACCTGACACAACAGCAACAGGGTGAGTAACGACCAGGGACTGGGGGGACGGGGGAGATGGGCACAATGTCACACATTGGAAATTAAGTATAGCACAGTGCACACCCACAATGACTCTGGATCATGTCCCTGATCTCCTTGGCACACTGCAGCACACCTAGAAACAGCAAGTAGGCCCCCGTCGACTATGTGCCCAGAGGGGGCCCTTCCCACACATCACTAATCTCACAACCAACCCATGGACATGTGCCAAACCCAGCAAAGCGGCGTGTCTGTGAGCCACACTGACAATGCAAGTGACACTGCATGACGAATAGCATGGCTGCAGTCAATATATCATGACATGTTGCACGCCACGACACTGAGGTGGCTGAGTGTGGACCACTTCCGTAAAGGAGCAGGTCACACTCTTACACATCCACGTGCACAAACAACCCCTGATGTCAACAACACATCTGTGGACAAACCATGCCCCAGAGTCCCAACTCCCACCAAGAGCCCAATTTACCCAAGTATGCAACATCTCAGCACTGTATAAGCACAGAAGTGAAAGGCACACCGCCTGAAAGGGATAAGGGCCAGCATAATCAGAGCTGCAGGGGCGACTCTCCCAAAATGCAGCACACACACATAACATTCAGAGCATATCAACATTGACAACAATGTGGTACAAACTGCAACACGTTCACAACAGGTCAGAGGACACAACTGGTGCCGCTTGTGTGTAGAAACTGGCCAATCACATTTGGCATAGCAGGGAAATGTGAGATGATAATGCACAGGTACAAACACACATCCATGATGTTGTCGAAATGTCCACTGTCCCGCATCAAATAGGCAGCTCATCCCAAACAGTCACAATGTACATTGTCATGCAGTCTGTATGTAAACTTGTACAATGCGTCAACATACATGTGAACACAATGTTAAACTGCATCTCCCCTTCACATTGCAGAGGGAGAATCAACACCTCCTGCAGAGCAGACCGAACATCTCTTCACTGATGACGAAGATGACCTCCACACCTTCGACACCGACGCCCTCCAAGAGCTCATGGACAGCTTAGGCACCTCACCTCCAGGAGCAAGGCAGCCCAGCTGCATTGAGGAGACCTCACCCCCTGCACAGACCACACAGCAGGAAGCACCCACCACCACGGCTGTCTCCCAGGACCCCCACGAACAACACATGGCCTTCCAATGCTGTGTGTTAGGGTGCCAGGAGAAGATGGCTGATCAGGTGCAGGTGGGGTTCGACCTCATGGCAACCAAACTAGATGCCATACGTGGGTGTCTAAGTCCCATCAGGGACCACTTACAGTCCCTAACGGACACCCACAGTCCGCTCCATGCTCTCCAACGATCCATGGCTGACATCGCTGGAGTCCTGACTCTGAGACAAGGACAACTGTCTAGTCAGAGTGGCTCCAGTGATGTCAGCCGGGAGTTGGGACACATGCAGAGGATCATGGAGAACATGGAGCGGATGCAGGCGGAAAGAATGGCTGCCACGGCTGCACACCAGCGAGATGTAGCTGGGATCTTCCATGCCCTGCATATTCTCATCATGGCATTGCTGCCACAAGGCCTGGCGCCGATGAATGCTGCTGCTGCTTCTACATCCACATCTCCGCCCCCTGATGTGTCAGTGCCTCACAGTGCAGCAGACAATCCACCTCCGGCCCCTGATGTGTCAGTGCCACACAGTGCTGCTGACAAAACACCACCACCCACATGTGAGGCACATGAAACATCAGAGGACGAAGATGCGGATGATTCTGCCTTAGTGGTAAGAAGGAAGCGGTAGCATTCATCTCCGCCATATGGCCTGTTTCTGCTTGGTTCTGCCCTCTGCATCATCACCTTCCATTGTCCCCTGATACACTCTGCGACACTCACCTTTGACCTCGACATGAACTGCCATATTCTGTTTGGTTACCAATGACACAGCAATCAGACTGTGGACTGAACTCTTCCTCTTCCGATGAACTTGTCATTTCCTAAAGGACTCTGACTGGCCCTCCATGGGGCAACAATGTAAAGTGGGGTTTGCATGGCCCTGTACTGCTCCAGCTTCAACATTCCACTGAATGTGAATAAAACATTCAAATTCACACAGATGTGTCATGTCTATGATCATTCAAGTATGAAAGTATGGATGAATGTAGGGTCAGTGATTCCCCCTTACGTCCATGTTGCTCATGTTGTGGGACTTGAGTCACAGGGTGCAACATTGCCGATTGTGGTCCGGGTGGCGCCGACACTACAACAGAGACACACGCATTAGTTACTTTCTTGTCCAGCCCAGAACTGAACCACACCCAGAGCCCCGGGCTCATTGTTCACACCCCTACGCTGGACTGGCATACACCAGCCCAGCCCACTGCGCTTACGCTTACAGGGGGGACCACAAAGCTACATGTCCCCGGTCTTCCCTGTAGTGATCTGCTGATAACTGGTCTAGTTGTCAGCATGCCACAGCCACTCCCTGAGGGCTAGTTTATACCCACACCACACCCGTCCAGCACAGGTGTCACAGGACATGTGACCCTGCTAATAAAAGGGGCCTACCACATCACATTCCCCACTGCCGGAGGTGACATTATGGCGTCCGCACCATGAGACTCAATCATAAAGGGTCCATGACTTGTGGCGCACTGGGTTAGTGGCACCCGATGCACTGCGGCCGGCAAGGGCCTACCGCCACGGGACAGTGACTTGCGGTGCACAGAGTTGGTGGCACCCGATGCACTGCGGCCGGCACGGGCCTACCACCACGGAACGGTGACTTGCGGTGCACAGAGTTGGTGGCACCCGATGCACTGCGGGCGGCACGGGCCTACCGCCACTGGACGGTGACTTGTGGTGCACTGAGGTAGGGGCACCTGAAGAGCTGAGCTGGTGTGCAGCCTGCGATGATGCGTAGACCTCGATACACCTTCCTGCCAATCAAGATTCAATTTGAATTGAGAGCCCTGCTGGACCACAGTGTACGCTGAAGGCAGCAGTCAGCACACACATGACTCTGCGGTGCGGTGCCGCAGGGTGCGCTGGGGGCCTGTCACGCGGAATCCAGCGATCGGCTGAGGAGGTTGCACCGGCACGTGGTGGGCCCTCTTGGAGACACGCCGGTGGCGGCAGGTGAGCATTGAGGCTTGGGTGCGCAGGGTCGGCCAGTCATCGCTGGGCGGCGGACCAGTCTGGGGACCAGGGCTGGGGTGCAGCAGGTACACAGGATCGCGCAGGCACCACTGGTCATGGTGGCGGCCTCGTGGCTGGGTGGGGAGCTCCACCCTGGCATACACGACCCTGCATGCGATGACGAGATGTGCGCAGGTTGGCTTGGGACGTAGCCACCTCGTCTCCAGTGTAAATCTGGCCGTTGAAGGTGGTCGGCCACGTGTGTGTAGGCCTATGGACAGGATATGGCGGACACAGAGACACACGCAGTAGTTACTTTGGTGGCCATCCCGGAACTGAACCAGGCCCAGAGCCCGGGGCTGTTTATTCACGACATACGCCGGCCAAGGCCACTTTGCTCACGCTTACAGTGGGGATGACAAAGCTACATGTCCAAGGTCTTCCACACTGCCTGAGGTAACCTGTTTGCGTCCACTGTCCACAACACAATAAACACCAGCAGTATATGTCCACATGGACATGTCTGTGCTCTGCATACTGAAGTCTGTCCAGCACATCACCGCCACACTTGGCATTGTGTACATTCTTATTGATGGGTCACTTGCCTCCTTCGCACATACTTAGGGTGGTCATTATGATGGCGGGCGGACAAAGTCCGCCCGCCACCGTAACGGAATGCGGGACCGTCCGCAAGGGGTGCGGCAGTCCCGCACCTGATATTAGGATGCCACCGTGGCGGTGGGACACCCTATTCCCAGCATTGTGGCGGGTGGTGCTCACAGCACCGCCCGCCACAATCCTGTGAATGCATCGTCGTGCATTTGCATTCACAACGTGACAGGCACCGCGCGGTGCCTGCCACCTTGTGCATACAAATGCAGGGGGTACCATAGGTACCCCCATGTGCATCCCCCACCCCCCAACATCCTGGGGCCCGCTACGGGCCCCCAACAGCAAAGACCATATGTCTTTCCATGGCGGCAACGCCGCCATGGAAAGGCTGATCACCGCAGGCATTGTAATATGGATGGCGGTGTCTTGCAGACACCGCCACCATATTAACCTTGTTTTCCGCCGGTCGACGAGTCGACCGGCGGAAAAGCGGCGGACAGTCTTTCCGTCCGCCGCGGACCCCCAGCCATCATAATATGGCGGGGGTCTTTGCTGTGTGGATGGCGGGCGGATCGCCCGCCGGCCCGGCGGTGACTACCGCCGGCCCGGCAGGGGCAATCCGCCCGCCATCATAATGACCCCCGTAGTTCCCACCTCTCCCCACATTCTGCAATTGTGTGGCAGAGGTGCCATGCCGTGGATGATTTGTCTACATGGCTGGCCACGGTTACCACAGTTACTTGTGTTGTCGTGTCTGGTAGTTGGGCATGTTGATTGGCATGTTGTATGTGATTTTGTAACGTGTGCATTCCCACAGTTGTGAGTTGTATGATTGTGGAGTTGAGGTGTGTGGTGTGTTCAGTTGGTACTTACCGACGAGCAGTGCATTTCCATAGGTGCCATCCTCAAAGCGCTGGTTGGTGATGGACTTGCGGAAGATGTAGGAATCATGCACACTGCCTGGGAAGTTTGCGACGACATTCGTGAACATGCCTTGGTGGTCCACTTTTGCCTGTACATTGATGGAATGCGTGTGGTTTCTGTTGCGGTTATTGTGTGCAGTGTCGGCAGGGGGCACAAGTAGTACATGTGTGCAGTTAATTGCCCCCGACACGTGCGGGAAGCCAGCTATGTCGTAGTTCCCTTGCTTGGTCTCCAGCTGTTCCTGCGCAGTGTGGGGGAAGTGAAGGTGCAGGGGTATCAAGCTGATACAAACCGTGATGCTTACAGGTATGATAAATCATGCATAATAAGACCGTAACAGAAGTTCATGTGGTCGTAACCTTCCTTTTCTTTCCTACAAAGGTTACGACCACACGAAATTCTGTTACGGTCTTTTTATGCAGGATTTATCATACCTGTTAGCATTCCGGTTTGTCCAAGTGCAATACACTGTACCAGATTACGTCTGTGACTATACGGACACTTTGCCATTGTCACCATTTATCCAACAGGTTTCTGAATACTGACTTTCGGAATATGGAATTGTATTGGGGAGTTCCCGCAGCATATGCAGTTATTTGAATCCACACGTTGCCCTGATGAAGTTCCCCATTGGGAATGGACCGCGTTGGCTGAGCTTTTAGTATTGTTGATTTATGTATTTGTAATGAAGAACTGTTTATACACTACTGTTGACTACTGGACTTCATGACCTGGCGCACCCCCATTTCAGTAACTACAATCTTGGATCTGGAGCACAGAGGCGTCAGGCAACGCCTGGTGTTGGGGTTGGTTGCGCAGGAACACTACGAATTGGAACTAGCGTGTGGTGTGGATACAGGTGCCCGCTGTTGCTTTTGTGGACATGCATCCAAGACATGTGTGAGTTTGATAGGGCTGGCTGTGAGACTCCTCCGACTCTGGCAGTTGTTGGTTGGAAGGTACCAGAGGCCAACAGGTGCAGCACAGCCAGCAGCTTTGTCTGCGGAGGGATGTTGGTTCTCCGCTGTGTTGGTAGCATCAGCCTGTGGGCAATGTGGGTCAGGATGCGGAGGATGGCTGTCCTTTTGAGCCTGTAGTGGGCAATGGCATCCTCTGGCATTGAGTGTCTGAGGCTGGTGCATTTTAGGAACGTCCGCTGTCTTCTTCTGCGCTGCCTAGGTGGTAGTCCGGGGGGGGGGGGGGTGGTCCGGGGAGGGTCCTGGGGGTGGTGGCGGTGGGTGCTGTGACCTTCTTGGGTCTCCAAGCTGCATGATAATTGGCTCCATGGCATCTGTTGGTCTTTAGATGTGGCTCTGGGCTGGGCTCCCTTTCTACTGCCGGTTGTCGTCCTGCTTAACACCAGTAAAAGGCAGGTGTTAAATCCCTGCTGCTAACGCACCTTATCGCCTGTTTTTGGATCGCTTCGCCGATCTGGCTGGTCGTTGAGAATATCGCGAAGTGGTGTTTTCGTGTGTTTTTGCACAGGAACGCCTACCCTGCATATCATTAGCGTTAGTTGTCGCTCTCATCCGTGGCGATGTTTTTTGCGGCAGCTATCGCTGGGAAACTGGCGATATCGGCAGTTTGCACCAGCTTGAGAATAGGGCGATAAATCTATCGCCACTTTTGCGGCGCTAAAGTGCCGATAAATCAGCGATAAGTCCTTGAGAATATGCCCCTCTGTGTGGCCAACTGCCTTTGGCTCTCCTTGTGCGTGAAACCAGGCCCCAAGGCTAGGACAATACCCTCAACACCATGTCTGTCAACCAACCACTGCTGTGCACAACCTTAGGCAGAAGGGTCTTACGAGCACCCTACCCAGCATGTACCCAACCTCCTTTGTGCACATTCATTAACCATATGTCAAGGGTTGACTGCAGTGCCTGGTCCTGTGCACAACATAACATGTACCCAACACCTTTTATGCGATTTGTGATGCATCAGAGATGTCCTAGATTATGTAATTTGTGAAGTCATCTGTTAATAATGTGAGAGGTCTGCAGCAGTGTACTGGGTGACAAGGTATGATTTGTGCACTTAACCATAGTTGCCCAGTTTCACAGTTTTTTAGGTTTTGTTAGGAAACATAAAGTCACTTTACTTAATTTTCTTGAACGAATTTATGAGGATTTTTATGAATATATAATAATATCTTACAAGGAAAATAAACAATCGCCAAACAATCACCATAAATTATCCTTAATAAAGTGTTTTTATTAGACAATCTACATAGATATTTATGCTATGGTTTTACAGTCTGAATGCAAGCTTGAATGTGCTCATCGTGATCTTTCTTGGAGTTTGAAGAGATTTATGGGTCTGGTTTGGCAAAGTGTGCTTCTTTTTCTAAGCAGTGGATATTGTTCGGAACACGAGCAAGTTCAACCTTAAAGAGATTGCATTGATTATATCGACTGGACTGAGACCCTTTTTGGGCCATTGGTATGTAGTCGTATTTTCTGCATAATTATACACACAAGCTGTCAAGACCAAAGTTAAATGCATGTGTATCCAAATTCTTAAATCAGTCTCTCTTACACAGCCGTGATTTGAGCATCAGGGAATAACACACATCACCCTTGTCCTCTTTTAGTTTGCTGCTACAAACGCCTTCAGCATTTATTTTTGTATAAAAATAAAAGATAAAAGTACTGACCCTCAGTTTAACAACATCTCGATGAACGCATTTCAGTGTCAAGTCTCCTGAAGGAAGGACCACATACCAAAAGTGTATTTTCCCTCCTCTGCCCTAAGAAAGAGGGAACCTTTAGCACCGTAGATATATTAAATGACAACATTAATTTTGTGCTTTGTAGCAGACAGCAGAAAAGTCAGCATCTTCTCGCGCTGACATTGCAGTAAAACGTGATTTTAATTAGCTCACACAAAGGACACGCTGAGGTAAAGTGACATTTTGTTGAGGAATATATTATTAAATATATCTGTCCTTGACCTGCCATTCATCAGGTTTGAAACCAAGTCGCACGGCCTCCTTCCCAATGTTATTTAAGCCCTTGGGATGCATGGATCGTTTGCTAAAATATGTATGAATGCTTTATCCTTGGTGTAGAAGTGAGCCAATGTAGCACACAATTTATTTTCAACAATAAAGCAGCATGCCTGTGTTTTAGGCCATGTTCAAAGATTACCCACTGCAATAACGGACAAAAAATAATTTTGATATAATCAGTTTCTAATGCAACTAGATAATTAGTGCATTTAAATTTTTTTTTATAAATGTAATCCTCAATGGCATCATATTTTGTTGCCCTGGGATTGGATCAGTATATGTTGATGCTACTGGGAATTTGACACACAAAGGCAACACTACATTCTTACATTTACACTTATTATGTCCCAATTAAAGAAAAGTGGAGGAGGATATGGGTGGCCATTGAATAAAATACCGCGTTTAGTCTCAATGAGCCTTATCACATACAGCGAGCACTGGAAGCACGAAGTTAAGGCAGCTTCTGCCACTTTTTTGTTATGATTGATTTATTAAGTCACTGAAGTTACTGAAGAGCTGAAGCAGCGCTATTTTACCACTTTGGACAGTGGAACATGATTGATTGCCACAGAAAGGTTCAGGGTATGTGATTCTTATGCCTGGAAATATAGCAGCATTTGCTAACATAGCTAAATAAAAAAACTGAACATAACTCAGTAGCATATACATGGCAGCATTGCAACATAATTAAAACATAACAGAGCACATCACAAAAATAAAGTAAAACCAGACAGCAATACTAAGGGGCTGAATATGATGTCGGTCGGAGTTTACTCCTCCCAACACCGACTCAGAATCGGGACCGACCGACTCGCGGTTCCTCCCGACCAATTGCGATGCTTCCGAACACCATTTGGAAGGACTCCCCTAGACTTCAATGGGAGCCTGTGTTCCGACCGACAACACAGGCCCCTAAGGGGAAAATGGGTGTCTGCAGAAAGCCTTGCACCCTGTCACGGGCACCCCATGGTGCCTGCCACACAGTGCATTGTTTTACAGGGGGTCCCTTAGGTACCCCCACGGCCCCCAACCTGAGGACTCAGGATGAGGGAGGCCTGCTAGGGGCCCCCAAAGGCAGTTTCCGACAGCCTTTTCGTGTCAGACAGACCGAGTCGGAAAGGCTGTCAGAATCTGACATCGTAATCGGTCGGTCGGAACCGCTGTCTGTAGAGCTGTTCGAATCGGCTCCAACCGACTTGGATTCTCCGAGTGCCGGTCGGAACTGATTCGGAACGACCGAACGGTTCCCCTTCCGACTAGAAGCATCATAATTGGTTGGTCGGAGTTGTTTCCAACCAAGTCGGATGGATGGGTTCCAAAACAGTCTGGGAGAATCTGACTGTCGGTTGGAGGCTTTCTGACCGACACCGTAATCGGCCCCTAAAATTGGAGTACAGCACAGCAACTTCACAGTGAAATTATGCAGCACAAAGGCACAACAGAACACATCACTACCATAACAAAAGACCATAAAACAAATGTACACAGTCTTGTCACACATTTCTACCTCCAGAAGCCTGTTTTCATAATATATATGGTAAAATGTGTTTGGAGCAAGCACTGTCTTCATGCGCCACAAAGGACATGATATAGCGTAGTCTGGAATTTGTTGTGATTCTGAGCAATAGCTTTGATTCCTGAAACATCACAGGGTTAGGCCCTTGTCTCAAGCTTACACCTTGCATAGCCTCCCATTGCTTTTATGGGAGTAGCAGAAAGTCAGGGAGAGGAAACTATAAGCAGCAAATATGACTCTTCAACGATATCGTATTCTTACTGCTGCCTTTCAACAACTCTGAGGCCAAGGGTTAGCAAGGGATGTGTTGCTGAAATAAAAGGGTAAGTAAGGAATTGTGTATGAGCAAAGAGCTATTTTTCAATATTTCGTTTGTATTCTGGTACTTGTAATCATGTTTGCCAAATTATTAAGTCAGGACTCCAATTACTAGAAATTAGAGCAAAAGTCTGGACTATAAGGATTGCAGAGTCTTAGAATATGGATACTTGAGAACTCAGCAATGGGGATCTTCAGCCAAACTGAAGATCCTCATTTTAAATATTTTGTTTATTCACAACTCTTCATCTACCATCACTCAAAGTATTGCTTAAAAAAATCCCTTTTCTTGATGTTGTTGATTAAATGAAGGGTTAGAGCTGTAAAGTGTTCAGCTGTTTATATTTTAACTTGCAGTACCACTTAATAACACAATCTTTCATGCTTCTTCTTAGTTTACACTGGCTGAAAAGCCCTATTATAAATGTGTTCCTTATTATGACAATGGTGAACCCAATGGAACACCAAAGTAACATATGTTATGCTACAAGACACATACTTGGAAGTGTTTGGCTTGAAAAATATTTATTTTGAAACGTGTTTCTTGCACAAGTATTAGTTTGGAAAAAGTTTTAATTTGTGCACTACAATTGGAAAGAAATTTAGTAAGAACAATAAATCAGTCTAGGGAAAATAACAGTAAAACAAGGTAATGACTACAAAGGAACGTATGTCTAGTGTGGGGTTTTAAAAAGTGGCTTACATTTTTTTTTCCTTCAATGGTGATAACATTATATTTATACATTTTTATAGTTATCACAAAAGGAAATATTGTTTTCATATTCAGGAAATGCGGTTTCTATGTGAATTTATATGTGTGATATTTTGCTCCTGTTGTTTTCAAATGAAATACATTTTCCAAAAATGCCTTATGCCAAACTAACAGTTCTTCATGCTTTGCTTCATATTAAATACATTTGAAACAAATGTTCCACCTAGATTCCAAAACAATCACAGACAAGTTCCCACTGTCCAGAAATCCATGCCTGTTTGGGAATTTAGTCAAAATATCTGAAAAAATTATAGTGATACAAAAATATATGCACAAGAATATCAGGATATCAGAAATATCATTGACAGGTATATCAAGGGTAAAAATGTTGTTTTAGTGTTGTTTTCAGTAACGTTGTAATACATATTGATGTAGAAAATATTGTTGGATGTAATATTTGTTTGTAAGTGTTAATTAGTATACAATTTATCGAAGTTTGTTTTATTTACGTGTTTATTATTTTTATTTATTTCTCTTTTTAGTAATATAATTTTTTAGTTTAGTAGTATTAATGTAAATACATTGTTAAATTTTTTTTTTAGTAGTGGAATATTGGCTTTTTAGGGGTTAAGGGTAGGGAGATTTTAAAAATATATATATATATATATTTTAAAATACATTTCAAGTTAATAAGTTTAGAGATATGTAAATTAATAATTTAGTTTTATTATTATTTATTAATAATATTATTTACTATTTTATTATATTTATTATTAATTTTAATATGTGTCATACATTTTAATGTCATATTAATGAAAATATATATTAATGGTATTAAGTAAATAAAAAATAAATAGTATAAAATTGAAAAATATATAACAAAACTTTTAATAAACTTAAATATTTAGAAATTTTTGGTTTTAAAATAGCAATTCAGTTTAAAAATATGTTCTATTTAAATATTTTTCTGATGACAGTTAATTTTGTATTATGTTTTTTTTTCCTTTTATGGTTTAAATTTTAGGAATATTAGTAAATATTTAGAAAAATATATTAATTACTAATAGTCAGTCGGTCATTAAACTTTATTTGGTCGTGAGACCATAAAAGTCCAATACATAAACATTACACAGCAATGATTTAAATACATATATAAAAGTGTAAAACTTCGCGCAATTAAACACAGCAAATAATCGGTACGACTTAATCTCCTTGTGTCATAATATATAAAAGTAGCATATTGCTGCCTGCTATTCAGTTCATGGTGCCTATAAGATGCAGCTAACTTCTTTTCAAAATTATTATATAAAAGGGAAGGGAGAGCTTTTTACACTTAAAATTAGATATTGTCTGTAGGGCATAAAAGTAACAATATCAACAAAACAAAATCCTTCACCATCATGTACCGAGCAGCTCAAGGACGTATCGAGGCTTGTGCCAGGGCCTTCCTTCTAATCCACCAGGAATGGCCCAGGAACTTTGCGATTGCGCACACAAACAATGGTCTTGTATCAGATTTTAGTATGCGCAAAGCTACTCTAAAATCACGAGTTCCAAGTTGTCTGCAAACGGGGATTAGCCATTCGCCCCTTGGTTTTGTGTAGGCAGTGCAACCAAAGAGAACATGGCCTATTGATTCGATCACGGCAGGGCAGCAAGGGCAACCTTTGGGTTGGGCATCATTACCTAGCCAAGCATTTGTAAATGCATTAACCGGCAGACTACCGTGCCTAATTTGTATGTAGAGCTTCCTCTCAGCCGGCATCTTAATGAGATCAAGATAGCTTTCTAAGGAGCGACTTATCTGAAGTCTCTAAGGGGCATATTAACAAGGACAAGCGATAATTATCGCTAAACGCGCTTATCGCGTTTTTCATTATCGCCGTCTATCGCTGGAATACATTGCCGTGTTAGTGGCGTATCAGCAACGCTTAGCTCACAGGCGATGTAAAATCCTGCGATAGACGGCGATAACCGGCAATAACGTTGGAAATGCAGCGATAATTGCACATCGCTACGGCACAGCTTGCTAATAGGCAAGTGTGCACTTAACCATTCAATCCACCTCCCATGCAAATGATGGTTAAGTCAAGAATAAAGCAGGTGTTAAAATCCTGCGATAACCCCGCTTAGCGCAACTTTTTTTATCGCGTCGCGTGTCAGGGGCCGCATTGTAAATAGTGAGTAGTTGTGTCTGCGACTGTTTCCATGTAGGTTTAGGGAGGAACGCCCACTTTACATGTCATTAGCGATATTTATCGCTGACATGCAAAGTGGAGAAAAGACGGCTGCTACCTCAAGGAAACACGCGTTAGAGTGTCCTTGATAACAGAGCGATATTTACATCGCCGCTTTTCGGCCGAAAATGGCCGCTAAAGCGGCAGAATTGGGCTTGATAGATAATATGCCCCTAAATTCTTTGGTTAATCCGCCCTGTTTACTGTTGCTACAAACATTCTGCTCAACCCAATCCCAATACAATATTTTGATTTCTTTTTTAGTGTAAGTTGGTGGGCAATTAATACTATGCCCTGGTAGCCCAATACTCAATACCAGGTTTCTAATGTGCTTAATACAGCCTCTTTTATTCATGGAATCTAAAGCACAGACCCCATTAAAAGCAGCTGCATATGATGCCATTTCTGGGGTGGTAACAAGCCTCTGTCAAAATAGGAGGGGGCGTAGCTTCAGTAGATCATTGATTGGTTTAATGCCCATATCGAGCTTAAGTGGGAAGAGTGGAGTGCTTCCTAAGAAACTTGTTCTCAGATGCTGTGAGATCGCTTACTTTTTCCATGCCCCAGAGCTCAGCTCCCTATAGGGCACTACTCACAGCTTTACAATTATATTTCTTCAGGGCTGGTGCAATTGGCTTTGTGTGGGAGAGACAATGTTCCTTTCTTAGGGCCCCAGTTACCTGTGAGAACTTGAGGTAGGCCTTATTAAGATGATGTTTCCAGGCCATACCTTCCGACAATTTAATTCCTAGGTAGTCAAAGCAACTCACTCTCTCTAGGGGGATATTGTGCAGAGTCAAGCTCCCTTTGAAGGATTTGTGGGGATTCATCAACATCAGTTTTGTCTTTGTGGTGTTTATTTTCAGGCCCCTCTCGTCGCAAAAAAGCTTAAATCGGTTTTATAGTTTTTGCAGGCCCATAGGTGTTTTGGAAACAAGAAGGGTATCGTCTGCAAACAGGAGAGTGGCGATTTTCTGATTCGCTAAAGAGGGAGCGTCAGCTGGAGTAACAGATAAGAATTCGACCACTTGGTTTATGTATAGTGAAAACAAAGTTGGAGCCAGGACGCAACCCTGGCGAACCTCCCCTGGATTTTAATGGGATCGGTGACTTGGCCCTGGCTACTCCATCTTACCCTAGCAAAGTTCTCTTTGTGTAATCTTATTAACAGTGCCAGAATTCCCAGGGGCATGCCCATCTCCTTGAGCACCCGCCAGAGCTTATCCCTGGACACAAGATCGAATGCTGACTTCAGATCAATGAATGCTATATATAAACCTCCCCTTGCCTAGTAAAACCACCTTCCAGTAAAGAAGGAGGAGGTGAAAACCTTATCTATTGTTACAATTTTCTTGCAAAACCCTGATTGAAGGCATGAGAGATTATGATCCTCGTCCATCCAGCCCTGGACTTTCGCTAAAAGTGAGCGACAGAAAACATTTTGAACGCAATCGATACAGCTGATGGGCCGGTAGTTTGAGGGATTACTCCTATTGCCCTTTTTAAAAATTGGGATCACTTCAGCCCCCTTCCATGATTCTGGGATACCCCCCCTAACAATAGCGTTGGAAAGTGACAATATATAAGTTACCCAATTGCCCCTGTCAAAACGAAAGAGATCTCCTGGAATGCCGTTCGGTCTAGGTGCCTTGGCAGGTACAATTGCCTCTATAGAGGTTAAGATTTCCTCCTAGTGAACCAGAGGCCTTGTGAAAATTGGAGTGGATCAAAGGAGATTAGCCCCATGTCATGGCTGTGAAAAGTCGAGTACAGGGCGCCAAAATGCTCCTGCCACACATTAGGTGGTATATTATTAGCAAGAAGGAGTAAGCTCTCAAGATTGCCCTTTCCCACAAGTACCCAGAATTTCCTTGCATCCGATTGGGAGCAAGCCTCCCCTAGTTCTTCCCACCTCTTCTTGTCCCAATCTCTCTTTACATTCATTTGGGACAATTTATATTGCCTCCTTAGATCACGTATCAACGGCATATCCCTATGTCTTATGGCTACAGCCAGGCGTCTCCTCAGGGACCAGCACTCCTTTGTAAACTAGGAGTTCGCTTTAGCTAGTCTTTCCTGTTTTGGCCCATGATTTTGTGAATGGACAATAAAGTTTCGAGCCAATTGATCAAAGAACTTCGAGTGCAGGGCACTAGTGTTTGTCAATGGTGCCAGATCATATGGTGGAGATTACTAATAGTGATTTTTATATTTGAATTTTTATATGTTTCTATAGGTTTGTCGTTTTGGTTAGTGTGTTTTTATATAAGATTTTATTTAATGTTATAGTAAAAAAGTGTGTGAGTATGGCATATTGATTGAGTATTTTAAATGTTTTTAATATGTTTTTAATATCTTGTGTAAAATGTTATATTTAGAAGTGGATATTGGAAATTTGTATCGATAAGATTGGAGTGGGAATTCTAAATGCATCCCTTTTGTATTCAACACCTTCTTTAAATTAGTTTAGATTGGAGTGGACATAGTAAATTTCACCCCTTTAGGGGCCCGATTATGATGTAGTCCGGAAAGCAGTCCAACCAAATCGGTTTCGGAATTGTTTCTGAACGAATCGGGTTCTGCGAGTCCAACTGAACGATTACGACGCTTCCAGACATCGTTCGGTCGGACATTGACTTCAATGGGAGCCTGTGTCCCGACCGACAACACATGATCACATTGAAAAAAGGGGTGGGTGGGGAAAAGCTTTCACCCTGTGGCAGGCACCCCATGGTGCCTGCCAGATTGTGCATGCATGGGAAGGGGGGACCCATGGGTACCCCCACGGGTCTGATTCAGAGGGCCCCGGGTGAAGGGGGGCCTGCTACGAGCCCCCAAAGTCAGATTCCAACAGCCGATCCGTGTCAGCACAACCGAATCGGAAAGGCTGTCCGAATCTGACATCCTAATCGCTTGGCTGGAAACGCAGTCCATAGACCGCTACGATTCGGCTCCGAACGACTCGGTTACTCACAATGCCTTTCAGAACAGAGTCGGACAGTTCGAACGCTTTCCAGCCATCGTGATCAGTCGTTGGGAAACATGTCTGAGTCGGTCAGAAAGGCGGTTTCCGAATCGGATTCGACCGAATCGGATGCCGTTTGGACCCTTTACAGACGGCATCGTAATCGGGCCCTTAGTGTCCAACACTTTCCTCATATCAGTTTAGATTGGAATGAAAATAGTAAATGTTACCCTTTTAGGGACTTATTATGATGAGGCTGGTAAAGCCTCCGACCACAGGTTGGAGGCTTTCCCAGCCTCATCGCGGTTTCAGTTCTGACCGCTGCATTACAATGTCATTCCTGCTGGCTTCCGATGGGCTCAAGGAGCCCGTTGTCCAGTTAGAGACCGGCTTGTAATACTAATGGAAGGCGTTTCTGCCATTAGGATTATGATGCCCGGTTTCTGACAGGCTTTCCATGCCGGGCTTGCCGGAAAGCCTCTGGTTGGGGACCATGCCTGCCATGCGTTGCAGGGATAAACAGACTCTCCCATTTCTCAATGGGAGCTTGTGCTATAGCCGGTTTATGGCCGCAGCACAAGCTCCCATTGAGAAATGGTAGTATGTGACCGCACCATGTGCGGTCGCATTGTAATTGCGGTGCCGGGACCGACTAACCTCCGGTCTGAGGTAACTCCAACCGACATCGTAATCGAGCCGTCAGTGCCCAACACCTTCCTCAAATTGGTTAGATTGGAGTGGGAATAGTAAACGTCACTTCTGTAGTGCCCAATGCCATCCCCACATTGGTTTAGATTGGAGTGGAAATAGTAAATGTCACCCCTTTTTTGTCTAAAATAAAAATGATTTATGTTGGAGTGCGATTATTTAAGTTTAGATTTTTTTCTGAAATATTTTATTTTACTTTTATATGTATGTAGTGGAAATAGTTTGTATTATTTTAGTATTATTGTTGGAGATGAGAAATATAATGACAAAAAATAGTTTGTTGTATGGTTGTAACCAATAATATTATTAATTAAATGTTTTTTGTATTATAAAGACTTGTGACACATTTTTCTAATTTTGTTTGTTTCCAAAGTTTATTTATAATTTTTTACTTTTTTAATCATATATCCTTCAAGTTAAAAATAAAGATTTATATAAAGTTCATTAAATATAACTTTTATATTATTATTTATTAATAAAAACATGCAGATTATATTTAAATACTATTATGTGTTGTATATTTTCAACTTTTATTTTTCATTGTTCAAGACATTTTTTTAATTTCTTAACTTTTTACTATACATTTTTGCAACATTATTTTGACATACAATTTTTCTGTATATTAAATAATTGTAGATATTTTATGCTATTATTTAATATATTCTTTTACATTTTTTCATATTTTATCACAACATTTTTTAACATGTTTTCAATGTTAAAACATTTTTATATTTTAACATTTTTAGTCATATATACTTCAAGTTGAAAAGAAATATTTCAAGTTCAGGAAATGCAAACTAAAAACGTAAATTATATTTTATTGTTTAAATATTTTATCACACCATCTTTTTAAAATGTTTTCCATGTTTAATAAATGTTTACATTTTTTAATACATGTATTTAATATTTTTGCAATATTTTCTGTTCATTTTCATGGCAAGATAGTCTTTTTTAGTTTCATTTAGTAGACATTTTTTTACCCCTACCTTTTATATTGTAACCTATTTGTGTTATTTTTAGTCTATTTTCCCGGAACCAGGTCGCGTTAAGGTGCTGCTGTTCATCACAACAGGTAAGTTCTTTTATAAAGGATTTGTTAAGTGTTTTGAGGGTATTGCTACAAGTTAGTTATAGTGTTGTTTGTGGGATTTCTATATATATATATGTATTAGTGTTGCTGGTTTTCACTAGTTTGTTTTTTTGGCTTTTCGTACACTATTTTAGTAATGTATTGCTATATTATGTTAAATTGTGTTGCGTTAGTGATATTTTGATGATTAACTGTTATGTGTATGTATTTATAGAAATGTAATGTGTTTTGCGAGTGGGTTTTTTCATTTAATTTACACGTTTTTGTCAAAGAACATGTCCTATGGGCATTGGGATTTGCTTTCCTTTTTTTAAGAAAATCCATTTTTGTTTATAATAAGCCAAAGCTTTTTACAGTGATTTCCTTTTTTCGGGTTTCCTGGAGCGTTTCTTTTTCAAAGACTTTTTTGTTTTTTTATGGTTCCTGGATACTTTGGATTGGTTTGAGGGATTTCTATTGCATTTTTGCATTTTTGGGGGCTTTTGGACAATATTTTTCCCATGTTTGGTGTATTTTTTAATTTTTTATGTGGGTGGGAAATGTGATAATATATTTTTTGTGTCAACATTGTGTGATTGTTATATGGAATTGTTTGGCCTATGTGTTGTAATTATTTTTTGCGCTGGATTGAGTTTATTTTTAACTTTCTTGGTTGGTGACGGTTACCTTTTCTGAATAAATAATTTATATATATTTGGTTATATCATTTTTCATTAACTGTCATTTAAATTAATTTTCAGACTTGTAATAAAATAATATATTTATTATTTTAAATAAAAAGTATTTGGTGCGTTGATTTAGAATTTGTCATAGTTTTTGAGGGGTTTGGTAGGTTACTGTTTATTTTAAATGTGCTTTTGGCTATAACTTCTGAGCATCTACTCCCTTGTTATTTATGAAGAGTTTGACTTTAAATTGTGGCATCTCGTACATTCTTTTGGTTTGTTTGGTAAATTTAGATCCAATTTGGCTAACAGATTCTTCCATTTGTAGTTCTTGGTAGCTTTGCTCTTTTGGTAATGCTCCTATAAATTTGCAGAGTGTAGGTTGGGTTCTGCCTACTGTGGTTTGGAAGGCGTTGTGCCATCCTTTCACTGCATTGTTTGTTTTGGCTTGCTCTGCCATGGTGCTGTCATATACATTCCACCATGGTATTTGGAATTTGGGTTGGCCTCTGTGTCTGGAATGAAGCACTCTGCCAACCCAAGTGTCTTCGAAATAGTCTATTAGGGGACTTACGGCCTAATTACGATCTTGGCGGTGATGGTCCCACTGTTGCGGCGGTGTCGGATTCTCCGCCTGCCTAGCTGGCTGTCCACCCTCCGAACTACAATGTTGACGGGTTGCTCAAGGAAAGACAGCTAGAGTCCCGTTGATGCCACCCGCAATTTGCAGACCGCCACAACGGCGGTGGGGGAAGTAGCTGTCAGAGGGTGGTACAGACAAGGTTACCAGTGTCCGGATTACGAGTTACCTTTCCGTTGAGCTGACTGTGGTGGGGTTACAGCCTGTTTCAAGTCGACTAAATCAACAGAAATGGGGTGCATACTCACCCATTTCCTTTTCTTTCCTTCAGTCTCCCATGTGGATTCCTTCCTCCAGGGCCCCCCTTCACAGCAGAAACTGGAAAACGATCCTGTCGGCACCGAGATCCTGGTAAGTCAATTTCGCACTTTTCACCCATTGACTGGACTGGGGTCATATGGTCCAGACTCCAGCAATGGTAAAGTACTCGTACATGGCATTTTTTCACGTGTCATGCATATGTGCACATTTTACACTTGAGCAGTCAAAATATACACACCAGCATCAACACATATGAAATAATATATACCGCAGTCAGAAACACCGCCACTGGGCCAGCGGGAACATTGTAATATGGCAGACCGGAGACCGTCGACTCTGCGGTGTACTTGGGACCTCTGCCGCGGCGGGATGGCGATAAGACGCCAAACTCATAATGAGGCCCTAAGTGTGTCTTCATTTTGTTGGTAGAAGAGGCTTTCTATTATTAGACTGAAGTGGTTGGCTACCTCTGTGATAGGGAATTAGGCTAGTGCTATCATTTTTTAATTTCAAAGGCAAATCGGGTGTTTGTAGAATAATCTAGACTTAGTACAGATTTTTGTAGGTGTCTCCATATACATTGATTGAATTGATAGTAACAGTCTTGTATGGCTATCTGGGGGTAAAGTTTTAGAATGGGTTGAATCATGTCTTGCTCAAAGGCTATGATTATTTTTTGGGTGTAGCAGTTATTTGTTTCTATGTTTTATATGGTTTAAGAGGTCGTAGTAAGTGGTGCTTTGTTTATCTGGTAGAAGGGCATATATAAAAGGGATATTTGTGTTTTTATATTCACCATGTATTGTATATATCTGAGTAAATGGTTTCGGACTCATTTGAAGATCCCATTCATCATCCATGTTTGACATTTGCTAAGTTTTACTAAGATACCAACTGTAGATAATATTAGGATTTGTTTCTCATTATTTAGGTTGTCATGTAAAAGGAAAAGTTCCTCATTATATGTCATTGTTAAATGTTCAGGTATGTGCATATGTTGGTATCTTCTAGGGGCAGGTGGAGTATCGCTGGTAGCTTTTTTAGTTTGTGAAATAAAACATTTTAAAGTGGGAATAGGGGGAGTTGCTCTGTTATGTGTTCAGGGACTTTAGGTAGTATATCTTTAAGGATTTTGGTTGTGGCTTCCTGCCTCTCTAATATCCCACAATATCTCCCTTACTTCTGTTTCTGTCAAATTCGGGGAGTGGTTGTGCTCTCTTACATGAATTACAACATCATCTTTTGTAGTTGCCCTTCCATAGCACGCAGTAGAATGATATTTAGTATATTTCTAGTTTACATTTTTTGATGATGCACTTTCTTGGCTGTAGGTGTAGCCCATGTAATTTAGCAAGTGTTTTCCTTTCTATGAAACAATATTGCAGCTTCTTTCAATGGATCTTAAATTAGTACAATAGTGTAAATATATATAATAATTTTACGTTTGTACATTTGTTATTTACATGTAAAAATAAGAAACTGCTTCTATTTTGTAAACTTACATATATGTTCTGTATAGATGTTTCACTGGGTTAACAGCTTTTCTGTTGGAGGTGTTCTAATGTGGAGCAGGAGCTTTCTTTTTTGTTGGTTAAAAAATAAATTACATTTGCTAGTAGTTTCTAGAATTTGAGGGTGTTAGGTTTATTTTTGCCTGCTATTTGGATGAGTTTATAGTTTTGTATTAATTTATGTATACTTACTTTAGGGGGAAGCCCGTTCTCATTTGTGCACCACTTTCGCTGCCTGGGACTACAAGCTCCAGACTCCCAGGGGGCCTGCTGACGCCCACGTAATCGCCAGCGCCTGGAGGCGCTTTAAAAACCGGCGCGGGCTCCCGCAGCGCGGGAAGCCCATTCTCATTTGTGCACCACTTTCGCTGCCTGGGACTACAAGCTCCAGAGTCCCAGGGGGCCTGCTGACACCCATGTATTCACCAGAGCCTGGAGGTGCTTTAAAAACCAGCGCGGGCTCCTGCAGCGCGGGAAGCCCATTCTCATTTGTGCACCACTTTCGCTGCCTGGGACTACAAGCTCCAGACTCCCAGGGGGCCTGCTGACACCCACGTAATCGCCAGCACCTGGAGGCGCTTTAAAAACCGGCGCAGGCTCCTGCTGCGCGGTAAGGCCGTTCTCATTTGTGCACCACTTTCACTGCCTTGGACTACAAGCTCCAGGCCTGCTGATGCCCACGTAATCACCAGCACGCCGGTTTTTAAAACATCTCAAAGGAGACGTTTTAAAAACCGGCGTGCGCTCCTGCAGCGTGGGACGCGCACGGGCGTGCCCGGGCAAAGCCCAGGCCAAGGGCAGGCCCGCAGGCGCCCGTCAGAGCCCGTAGGAGGCTGGGCCGGGCTCCCCCTCTTGGCTGTGATATCTGGGGGGCTGGACCATCAAGGACTACAACTGACGTCGCAGCCAGAAGCCTTGAGTGTAATAAGCTCTGTTCAAGCCCAAAACTTCGCCTATCAGCTCCACCCAGCATCAGATACTCAAGCCTCCAGTGGTGCAAGGTAAGCCACTTGGCATCACGTTACACCTTTTTGTAAGCCTCTTCCCCGCAAGTTATAGTGCTGTTATTGTTCCTTGCCAACAGTTACTTGGGCCTTGGGGAAGAAGGGACTGATTAAAGACGGAGGCCTGAAACTACGAGAAATCTTGCACTTACATCTTCATACGGCTCAGGGTAGGTAAAATGGATAAGCGCAAAACGGCTGTGCTCCACGCGGCGCCAACCAAGTTCTCGGATCCGGGGTGGTTGGCTTTCATCCAAAAATATGACATTATCTGTTTCCAAGAGACATGGACCATTGATAATACTTATTTTTTGGAGGGCTTTAAGCTTTTTAACATCCCTGCAATTCCTTCAAGGGCGGGATGCCCAAAAGGGGGTCTCGCAGTTTTTTTGACATTTAGGGGTCGATTCCGATTTGGGCCGGAAAACGTACCGACCGACTCGGAGCAGGAATAAATTCCGACCGACACGTACCGGTGCAGCCCGACCCACAAAGTACGATGAGAAGCGTGCAAAACCCGACCGACTCGTACGGAACACAAGCCGAACGACCGAGCCGCGCGGAAAACAGCAAACCGGCCGGAAAAACACGCGAATCGAACCGACCGACACGCACCCGGAACAATCCCGAACGAAACGTACCCGCGAACTCCTACCCGCCAAGTACGATGCAACGCGTGGAAAACACGACCGAGTCGCACGGAGGACAAGCCGTACGACCGACACGCATACAAAACTGCGAGCCGAAGCAACCCAAAACACCGCGACCGACGCGTACGCAGCATAGAAAACAGCACAAACACAGCGTGAACGAATCGGAGAAGCCCGTACGAGACAACTGCAGGTTCCGACTCGGTCACAAGAACGTCTCCTACATGCACAAAAAGTACAAAGGGAAAATACACAAAAAAAGGCCAAACAAACAATTGCAAAGCAAATAAATACTGGGGGGCAGGGAACAAAGACACACCCACAACTCCACCCATATAAAGGACACAAATCCCTACCATGATCCTTTGCAAATTCAAATTACCTGCCAGCACTCAACAGACAGCAACCACACACCCACAGCTCATCCATCACACAAGCCACACACCATCAGCACCCCAACAAATACCAACCTCACATACACCCAGCAAAACACACACTCACACACCTTCACCTGCACACCAACACACACATCACTCACCATCACCACCCATCACCATGCCCCCAAAGAAGAATCATAAGTTCCTAGATAGTGAATTGGAAGTCCTGGTAGATGAGATCCTCAGGGTAGAGCCACAGCTGTTTGGTACACTGGTCCAACAGACACCCATGTCGCAGAAAACCAAGATGTGGGAGAGGATCGTCGACAGGGTGAACACACAATCACCATGTTAGCGCACAAAGATAGACATCCAGAACAGGTGGTATGACGTGCGCAGGAGGGTCAGGGAGCTGTTGAAGAAGGACTATCTCTTGAGCCAACACACCAGCAGTGGCCCTCCTGCCAAACCAGTATACCTCAGGTCCTGGGAGGAGAAGGTGCGGGCCATCCTACCACCAGTGAGCGTATATGGACTAGAAAACATCCCAGAGCCTGGTGAGTACACAACAAATGTACACAATATTGTGCCACAATACACACACATCACTGTCAAGGGGAGAGTCAAACCATGCACCCTTAGCAAATACACACCAACCAGAACAGAACCATCCCAAAATGTGTATGTCAGTCAGATAAACACAACACATGCCATCTCATAGTGACATGTAACTGTGTCATCACATGTACAAACACAACTACAACTACAGCTGGGCAGTGGCACAAATATAACTAACAAACACATCCAGACATGTAGCCACCACTACAACACCACCACACAGTGAAGCCCACTGAAAGGAAGGAATACTGTGTATGCTGGGCAAGTCAGTGTAGCCAATAGCATCATGTGAGTGGTAGTCACAGATATTGGTCACCTCCACAACTGTCCCATCAACACCACCCTGAACCATGCACACATCACAGGGAGTGGAAAACAACTGACAAGATGGCTGACACTGGCTACTGCTGTGGGAAGCACAAGGCCCTGCTGGCAACTGTGCACCAACCAACAGCAGGACAACACTGACTGACATCCTGAAAGACAACTTGCACTCCCTGCAATGGAAGCACGTTCCATGGTGGGATATCTGGCTGGGTGGGAAGGAGGACTCACAGCCCTGACCATAGTTACCAGCAGCGTTTCTCAAACACACACCCCTAACACAAACTCCACATAACTCACCTGGGAGAATGCATTGCCTCACACTCCAATCAAATATCCCACAAAGAACCACAACCCTGGGTCATGCTGAGTGAAGCACAGGGACACACATGGGACTTGTAGCAAAACTAACCCCAGGATAACACTGTCAGCCATCTTGTCAGCACAGGCACACAACCCCACAGGGAAGCAGGAGTCAAAGGGAAGGAAGCATGGGCATGCTGGGAAGGGGGGTGGAGGCAATAGCATGATGGGAGTGGTAGTCACAGCTCAACATCCCCCACCCACATGGCCCAGCAAGCTCACACTCAAGCATGCACACCCCACAGAGAGTGGAAAGCCCCATCAAAGATGTCTGACACTGGTGCTCTGTTGTGGGGAGCACAAGGCCATGCTGGGACCTGGCCACCAACTAACAGCAGGACACCACTGTCAGCCATCTTGCCATTGCTCTCACACACAGTGAAGTCCACCCAAAAGCAAGTAAGTATGGGCATGCTGGGAAGTGGGGTGGAGGCAATAGCATGATGGGAGTGGTAGTCACAGCTCAACATCCCCCACCCACATGGCCCAGCAAGCTCACACTCAAGCATGCACCCCCCACAGAGAGTGGAAAGCCCCATTAAAGATGTCTGACACTGGTGCTCTGTTGTGGGGAGCACAAGGCCATGCTGGGAACTGGCCACCAACTAACAGTAGGACACCACTGTCAGCCATCTTGCCATTGCTCTCACACTCACACACAGTGAAGTCCACCCAAAAGCAAGTAAGTATGGGCATGCTGGGAAGTGGGGTGGAGGCTATAGCATGATGGGAGTGGTAGTCACAGCTCAACATCTCCCACCCACATGGCCCAGCAAGCTCACACTCAAGCATGCACACCCCACAGAGAATAGAAAGCCCCATCAAAGATGTCTGACACTGTTGTGGGGAGCACAAGGCCATGCTGGGAACTGGCCACCAACTAACAGTAGGACACCACTGTCAGCCATCTTGCCATTGCTCTCACACTCACACACAGTGAAGTCCACCCAAAAGCAAGTAAGTATGGGCATGCTGGGAAGTGGGGTGGAGGCAATAGCATGATGGGAGTGGTAGTCACAGATATTGGTCACCCCACAACTGTCCCATCAACACCACCCTGAACCATGCGCACATCACAGGGAGTGGAAAACAACTGACAAGATGGCTGACACTGGCTACTGCTGTGGGGAGCACAAGGCCCTGCTGGCAACTGTGCACCAACCAACAGCAGGACACCACTGACTGACATCCTGAAAGACAACTTGCACTCCCTGCAATGGAAGCACGTTCCATGGTGGGATATCTGGCTGGGTGGGAAGGAGGACTCACAGCCCTGACCATAGTTACCAGCAGCGTTTCTCACACACACCCCTAACACAAACTCCACAAAACTCACCTGGGAGAATGCATTGCCTCACACTCCAATCAAATATCCCACAAAGAACCACAACCCTGGGTCATGCTGAGTGAAGCACAGGGACACACATGGGACTTGTAGCAAAACTAACCCCAGGATAACACTGTCAGCCATCTTGTAAGCACAGGCACACAACCCCACAGGGAAGCAGAGTCAAAGGGAAGGAAGCATGGGCATGCTGGGAAGGGGGTGGAGGCAATAGCATGATGGGAGTGGTAGTCACAGATATTGGTCACCCCCACAACTGTCCCATCAACACCACCCTGAACCATGCACACATCACAGGGAGTGGAAAACAACTCACAAGATGGCTGACACTGGCTACTGCTGTGGGGAGCACAAGGCCCTGCTGGCAACTGTGCACCAACCAACAGCAGGACACCACTGACTGACATCCTGAAAGACAACTTGCACTCCTGCAATGGAAGCACGTTCCATGGTGGAATATCTGGCTGGATGGGAAGGAGGACCGGATGTCAACCAAATACAACCAATGCAGACCATGTACACACCCCAACATTCACATAGAAATGCCCAAATAATGCAGGACAATGTGCTACACCAATATCAACCCCTGACTGTGACAACTTAGGACAATGCAATGTACAGGCCCGCATCCAGAGGCACAGTCACAACTGTCAGGTGTGTCAACCATTGATGCCTGCAGAAACATAACATACATTGTGTGTGTGTCCCAAAAACAGGTGATGATGGGGACACAGCAGCAGATGCTGAGGAGTCCCCATCCCAGGCTCAAGAGGATACGGAGCTCACTGGTGTGGAACAGCCTCTGCCCTCCTCGGATGAAGAAGACCCACCTGGCACCTCCGGAGCAAGTCATCATGCAGCACCAGCAGGACCACCAGCTGCACCCCCTGCACCCACCCCTCCAACGACTGTCAACACACATACCACCCCTGCCGACATGGACAGACCAAGGAGCACCACCACCACCAGCACAGGGACCCTGGACCAACGTGGGGCCATGGACACCAACACCACCAACAACCCCCAAGGGGCCCAGGGTCACCTGTGCGTGCCACCTCAGGTACTGCACGTGTTGCCAGGGGTGGTGGGAGAGGTGGGAGACATAGGTCGCTGATCGCAGAGGGGTCTGGACTGTATGATGACCCACAACTGGCACGCATAGCCGATGCGTACCAGTCCAGCACCGGAGAGCTCAGCCAGGTAGTGGGGCTCCTCAGGGACATTAAACAGCAGCAGGCTGCCCATCATGCCCGCTTGGACTCACACATGTCCTGCGTGGAGTCCAAGTGGGACACACTGCAAGAGATGACGGCGATGCATAGGGACATATTACAATGCCTCCGCCAGATGAGCAGCAACCAGTCAACACCTCCCTGTGTGCCCACAAAATCTGCTGCTGAAACAACTGCAACTGCCACAGGGAGGCAGGATGACTCTGGCGGAGAGTCCCCTGCACCGCAGCAGCCTGCACTTGAGGGTCCCCCCCAAAGAAGAGGGGTCGTCCGAGGAAGGACAACTGAGAGGCTGATGGCCATGCACAACCCCCAGGAAGCCAACACCTGTTCTGGATAATCACCTTTGTGCGCAAACTGTTCACCCTGTTGACTGCAACACAACTCCCCCACATGACATGGGGAGTACAAGTTGGACCAATGTCTCAGATGACTGTGGACTTGATACAGGACATTTCTGCTACCAGGACTTCCAATTCATCTAGGAACTTTGGATTGCAATCAAAATGTACAGCACTCACCATCCTGTGCACTATTCACACACATGTATGACAATAAACACACTAATACACCATACCTACCTCTGTCGTGATTCCAACATGGTTTCTGTCATGGAGATGATGACCAGCGAAATTACACTGTGCATGCTAACTGCTACAGCAAGTACAAAACAGGCATGTGAGTCAAGGCAACGTGACACATATGAGGGAGACACACCACCAGGGCTACACAACAAATACACACCTAGGCCATCTGACTCATTGCCTACACTGATGTTGCCAGGAAATACGGTGCAATGCACAGACACAACACCTATTCACAGTCTTAGTCAACTAGCCCACTGGTACAGTAAGCAAATGTCAGTCAATTCAATTCAAACCAGCTTTATTCGGTGTAAAATATACAACCATAAAAGCATACTTGTAAAAACAGTAATAAAATTAATCAAGGGTACTATTTACAAAATTTAAAAATTCAAATCATTTACAATTAATATTTTCATAAAAATTACAGGGGATCAATAGTCAAAATGCATTTTAAATCAGAAGCAAGGACTAGTACTATACCATAATTTCATGTCAGTATGCATACTACAAAATACATTCTATCAAAACTTAGTACAGCGATCAATACGTTTCATTCCATGGGCTAGTCAGTACGCAGTACACTAACACGAGCATGTATAAAAAGTGTAGAATTTAACAAATTCATTTAATCTAGTTGTACATCCCTATTACACAGGGATACAATAAATCCAGAATAAAATTGCTTTTATACGTCACACAGACATACATGTTTTATAACACAACTAGTTAATATAATCACTTTTCTCGTATGATAGCGCATCTAAATGTGCTAATTCCTTTCTTCTCCTGACTGCCCTGAGTATGAAACGAACGACAGTGCACATAATCTTCATGTTGTCCAAGCTACATAAAAAGTTAAAAGCATTTTTATAATTATACAACCTATTTGTTAAAAAAAGTGGTTTTAAAACGGATTTGCGAATATCACTGTAAAAAGGACAGAACAATATGAAATGTAGTGTAGACTGAGGGGTTTTTCCATTACATGGGCAATTAGGTAGATTATGTGGACCCTTTTTCTTATCACGAAAAGCGGTTATATAGTGTAATATGCCAATTCTTAATCGTGTTAAATAAAATCTGTGTTGGGTATTTCCTATCATTGTAAGGTATATCTGTATACCCTGCACAGAGGGGATTTGACAATAGATGGTAACACTATGTTTTTGTTTAACTTCATTGGTTCTAACACAATCCATGGCCGAGATATATCTTGACTTCAACTCATTTTTACTGATATCTTGTATGGATGCAGGATCCCTTTTATCAAAGTCTATCCTGCAATCTAACAGTAACTTTTGGATATACTCAAGCCATGGAATTTTTTTCCAGTGATCAAGGGTCAGGCAGTCCTTTATTATATCTGTGGTAAATTTTGTCTCTTCTTTTACCCACAACCCTCGCCAGAATGTAAGACCCGCTATTCCAATAATATCATTTATATATGATATTGCCAATTCTTTATGTACAATATAATTAGCTGTAGAATTTGGTACTGCCAGTACTCTTTTTAAAAATATGTTTTCTTGTATTTGTAGGGATGTGGTATTTGCTCTCCCCCATATTGCAGCCCCGTAACAAACACCGGTGACACACTTGGTTCTATATAAAGTAAGTATCTCCCTCACAGGTTTGTTTCCCATTTTGGCAGAGAATCTAAAGATTCCCTCAGCGATTCTCAAAAATTTCAGGTTGCATGAATCAATATGAGGTTTCCAGCTGCCCTTTCTATTAAAAAGTAAGCCCAAGTAGGCAAAGGTTGGCACTCTACCTAAGATTACACCTCCCACATTATGTTGTCTATGCTTCAATTTAGCCTTTCCACATGTCATAACAAACGTTTTAGTAAGATTTAACTTTAAATCCTTTTCTGACATGTACTGAGTAAAATTCTCGATTAGACATTGTAATCCATTCGCTGTCCTTGCTAAAAGGACAGCGTCATCCGCGTAGAGTAAAACCGGGGTTGTGCGTCTGCCAACTTTTGGGCAGTCTACATTTTGTTTTTGCAAAAAGAGATCCACGTTATTAATATATAATGAAAACAACAGAGGTGCCAATACACAACCTTGACGTACACCTCTTGTAACCATAAAATCCTGTGTACATTCGCCCCTCAATCCAAAACGAACTCTTGAAGTTAAAAAGGTATAAATTTGGGATAAATATATAATAATCTCATTTGGTGCTCCTAACTCTTTTAAGGTTTGCCACAATTTAACATGATTGACAAAATCAAATGCACTGGTGAGGTCTACAAAACATAGATGTAGAACCCCCTCCTTAGCCAGTGTGTATTTTCCTATTAGGAGTTCCAAATTTAGGCATTGTTCCACCGTTCCAATACCTCGTCTAAACCCAAACTGGGCTTCTGAGAGAATGTTTTTCTCATTAACCCATTCTTCTAGCCTCCCCAGAAGAATTCTTCCCATTAATTTTGATGTTGAGTCCAGAAGAGATATGGGACGGTAGCAGTTCGCCATCCCTCTATTACCCTTTTTAAAAATAGGTACGATAATACTTTGTGACCATGATACAGGTAAAACTCCCCCTATTGCTGCATTAAGAACCTTCAATAAAATAGGGGTCCAAAAATCCATATTGCTTTTAAAAACATCGATGGGTACCCCATCGGGTCCTGCAGCTTTCCTGCTAGCACTCTTTACGAGGGCAGTTTTAATTTCTACTGGCGTAATTGGCTGTAATTTTACAGGTTCAACTAATATAAAATTTCTATTTTGTGTTGTGTTAACCCTAAGGGCACCTGGATTAAAAATAGACTCAAAGTGTGTGATCCAGTCCTGTGGAGGGACCGCAATTTCAATTTTCGGAGTTGAGATATCTTTAAAAAAAGGGTGATCAATGGTACGCCAGAATAGTGTTGCATTTCTAGTTTCCGCCGCCTGAATTAAACTTGCCCATGCATCCTCTTGAATTTCACTTTTCCTTCGTTTTAGTGCTATTTTATACTCCTTTCTCAGGGTGCTTATTTTAGTACAATCTCTTGGTTTTAATTTGAGGGCAATTTTTAGATCCCTATTTAACCTAGAACATTCTTTATTAAACCATCTAGGATTATTATCATGTTTCATATTCTTTTTTTACAAGTTAAGTCACTCGCTATTTCGGTGGTGATATTATGGAAAGCATTTACAATTAGCAAATCTGTGGAAGAGCTATTCAAACAGATATCAATATCATTTTGATTTTTCCCCTTTAAGTTATCCAAAAAGAAAGTTGGATCAACGCCTGACCATTTAATGGATATTCCATTATTTCCTTGCAATTTTATATCAGTATAAGTGTTCTTACCCCTTGATTGATGTCCCAGATTAAAAATAAGGCTCAGTATAAGGGGATAATGGTCACTAAACAAATTTTCGCTAATTTTAATTTTTTCCACCAAATCTACACACTTTCCTGATATAATGAAATGATCAATATTGGATGAACCTCTCCCACCTACATAGGTGGAGATCGCAGTCTCACCCACTGAATTTTCTGGTTCCAGAATTACTAGGTTATATTTAAAAATGATCTTATTTATTGCTTCACCATATGTCTCGTGTGGAAAATGTGAAACTCGTTCCCCAAAACTGTCTCTAAGACCACATTGTTCTCCCACTGGAATACCACAAACTTCGCAATTAAAATCACCCCCCAAATAACTATGTACTCCCCTCCCAATTTCCCTACAAAATCCTCTAAATCAAGTTCCAAATCATTAATTACCCTTGCTTTAGTACTGTCAAAAATATTATTATAAAAATTAACCAAAATAATTGTTTGTTTCCCTTCCGTATACAACTGTATCAATTGATAAAATTGTGAGTTGTTGTTAACATCTTTCACTATCAGGGGCGCAGTAACCGCTATTAATGTTGCTAAACCTCCTTTTGATCTTCCTCTTCTGGAGGCAATTGCATTAGTGCAAATTACTTTAAAACCATCTATAAAGAAAGGCTCTGTATTCCATGTTTCCTGAATCATAATTATACAATACCTCTCTATCAATTTACACCATGCATCATTATTTATCTTGCTCTTGATTCCTGAGATATTCCATGACATCAAAGTCAGGGGCCTATAGACTTGAGTAGTTGAGCAATATACGGCCACGGCTTCCGTATCACTAATGGAAATGCCTCTAGTGTAATCTAGATGTTTATTTTGGTGCTCATTTGGTGTTTGTGTACATAAATTACCATCAAGCCTATTAACAATATAGTTTGGAACATTGTCTAAATCAGAGTCTACCATATCATAACGATTCTCAGTAAATTTTTGCGTACTCAGGCAGTCCTTCAACTTATTTATCTTCCCATTAACTACAAGGTCATTTACCAGTGGAATATCATCTTGTATTTTATCTGGGAATATTTCTATTTTTTCCCTATGTCAATCAATCTCACTACATGATCTAAGTAATTCATATCTATTATGTATCGGAATATTTAAAATCGATTTACAAAAAGTGGGTCCATTTGCCTTTGGGTATACCTCATTCGACCTATAAAAGTAGCCCAATGGGACAGCAATTATATATTCAATCGTATCTGAATTCATTTCCATGGTGTTATTTATAAGTATCCCCATCAGTTCTTGTACCAATTCTTTACTACGGAAATTCACCACCACACAATCTCCTGCACCATATTTTCTAGAGCTGCCCACCCAGCTCACTCTCCTTAACATTATAATATTTCGTTGTAATACATTAATGTCAATACTCGTGTTTACGTTCAACCAATGTGTCACTTGGTTTTTTAATTTCTCATATGGTTCATAAGACTTATTTTTTAACTGGGGCACATTTTTAAGAACGATAACATAAGGTGTCGCCTGAGGTGGGAGATGTAGGGGCTCATCTAAAGTGTTACTAGATAACATGGACTTATTTGATTTCTCCAACTTATTAGGTTGTGTCAATACGCTGGGTAGTGTTTTCTGCTCTATATCTGACCTTCGACTTTGTATAGATGGGATACTATCCCCTAATTCAGGCTTAGTACAATCCTTTCCTTGTTTGTTTTCAGATACGGTACTAATGCTGTCACCCTCCTTTGGCCTTATTAATAAATTTTCAGCTACGGTGGAAATATTAAAAGTTTTAGAAGAGAAAAATCCTGTCACCAACTCAGTTAGAAAAGATACATCTTTTTGGATCAATTTTATCTCGGACATAACACAACGTTCAATACAGTCCAATTTTGAATGTATTTTTTTTAAAATGTCTCAAATTTATGCAACCCTTGTTGATTATCGATCACAGGAATATCTCTTTTCGTCAATCCAACCGATTTGCCCCCTTTCTTTAACTGCTTTGTCCTCGGCTTTGTCACAGTAGCTTCTTCGATACTAATCTTCTTTTTTGGCAATTGTTTAACCTTTTTTGCTGGTGGGGAGACTAACGTTGAATAATCGGATAGTTCTGAAATCTCCAATGGTGATGTTAAGATACATGAATTATCCTTTCTATTTGTCAAGGACCTTTTGCTTATATTTTTTCCAGATGATACTGTCTCTACCTCAGATCCCTCAAATACCTTCTCAATTACTTCAAGGGGCAGTAACTCTTGTCTAACCTCTACTTCCGGTACCATTAAGGCTGCGTCTAGCGCAGTTTTGGTTGCAGCCAGTTGTTCCTTCACAAGGACGATTTCACTATCTATCATTCCCACTGCTGACTTTAAATATTTAGTTATAGGCATATTTGCTGGCTGTGACTTCCCCAGGGATTGTGGTTGTTTCCTCTTACCCATCTTCCTCAAGGAAATGACGTAATTATGGTAATGCTGTCAGAGATAATCCTTACCACTGTTATTCTTAGGACTCCTTTAGAGCAGTCAAGTGGGGTGGCCCAGCCCAGCCTCCTCCGGTCTCCGACGGGCACAGACGGGCCCGCCCTTGGCCCGGGCTTCGCCCGCGCGCGTCCCGCGCTGCGTGAGCCCTGCCCGGGATTTAAAGCGCCGCCGGCGCTGGCGATGACGCACCTCCTGTGCGCCTCACGTTGCAGGCTGGGGGTTGTAGTCTCGCTCCCCCCTAGCTGTTCCTCCGGTGATTTTCCGAGCTGCACTGGACAGGTGGCAGGTGGCAAGCAAAAGAGAACTGGGCTCCCGCGCTGCGTGAGCCCTGCCCGGGATTTAAAGCGCCGCCGGCGCTGGCGATGACGCACCTCCTGTGCGCCTCACGTTGCAGGCTGGGGGTTGTAGTCTCGCTCCCCCTAGCTGTTCCTCCGGTGATTTTCCGAGCTGCACTGGACAGGTGGCAGGTGGCAAGCAAAAGAGAACTGGGCTCCGTGCTGCGTGAGCCCTGCCCGGGATTTAAAGCGCCGCCGGCGCTGGCGATGACGCACCTCCTGTGCGCCTCACGTTGCAGGCTGGGGGTTGTAGTCTCGCTCCCCCCTAGCTGTTCCTCCGGTGATTTTCCGAGCTGCACTGGACAGGTGGCAGGTGGCAAGCAAAAGAGAACTGGGCTCTCAAATGTGTGACCACAGACAACGCACATCACAAAGTGAAGCACAGGTTTATTACACATTTGCAACATGTTGTAACCACTACAGATGCAAGGTAATCCCACCTGGCAGCGGGCACACAGTCAACAAGTGTAGAAGGAAGGAAGTCCATGGGTGTGGCGCACATCACCTGTAGGGACACAACAGCTACCACCCTGGAAGTCGAATCACGGTGTCGGGGATCACAGTTGACCAAACGACTCTGAAAGTACCCTGTGAAGGACAGAAATGACACACAGTCAAAAGCACTGAAGAACAGGACAGAACTGCAATACTCATGCCCAATACATGTCACAAGATACCCACCCAGAACAAAGTTAGCATGTCAACACTGTTGGGGAGTACAGACTACCTGTAAGGACACATCGCTACACGCATACAGTCATGTAGCCCATGGACACACTCAAACAGCACCAGAGCACCACCAACACATATCATGCAAACTCACATCATTGACATGACATCTCTGGATACTCACATTCAGCTGAAGAAGTTGGTGATGAGCTGTGTGCAGACATCACCATCATCATCATCATCATCACTGGCATCGTGGTCCAGGCCAGGATCCTCCACAGGTGGCGGACGTTGGTCATCGTCATCCAGGATGAGAGGCAACTCCTTCCGCACTGCCAGGTTGTGTAGCATGCAGCAGACAATGACAATCTTGCACACCTTTGCTGGGGCATATGGGAGGGACCCTCCTGTCTTGTCCAGGCAGCGGAAGCGGCTCTTCAGGAGACCAAATGTCCGCTCAATCACTCTCCTGGTCCGACCATGTGCCTCATTGTAGCGCATCTGGGCTGGTGTCACAGGGTTCCTGAGGGGCGTCAGCAACCACGGCATGTTGGGGTATCTGGAGTCACCTACATACAGACAATTGTACATTAGCTGAGTTGGAAAAGAGGGTGGAACACTACATTGCAGAACACACACAATGGTACAAAGTCAGTACACACCAACAAGCCAGGCACGCTGGTTCGGCATCTGTGACATCATCCTCGGGATGCGACTACTCCTCATCACGTAGGCATCGTGTGCAGAACCGGGGAAACGGGCACACACGTGTGAGATGCTCATATCTGCAAGACAGACCACCAGTGCATTGACCGAGTGGTAGTGTTTGCGGTTCCTGTATGCCTGCTCTTGGGCCTGTGGTGGTACCAAAGCCACATGTGTCCCATCAATGGAGCCAATGACATGCTGCATCCTCCCCAGGGCATAGAAGTCACTCTTCACGTCAGTGAGTTGTTGGAGTCTAGTGAAATAGATGTACTGGTTCAGGTATATCAACATAGCCTCCAAAACATCCCGGAGCACACGGCTGAACATGGTCTGTGACAACCCACCAGCAGTCGCCAGAGTGTGTTGAAAGGTACCGGTGGCAAAGAAGTGTAGGTCTGCCATCACCTTCACCTTGGGGGTCAGCGCTGTAGGGTACGGCCGGTCAGGTTGCAAATGTGGTGCCAAGCGCACTGCCAAATCCTCAATTAGCTGCCTGGTGAAGTGGTACCGTCGGATGCTGTCACGTTCCACCATAGTTGCCAGGTCAGGGAATGGTCTATGGACAGCTGGTGCCCTGCAGTGCATAGGTGAGGCCCCATTTTTATCGGGAGACCTTAGGGAACGGTGGGTGGTAGGAAATTTGTGTCAGCCCGGTGATGCCACAACTTTCCCACACAGAAATGTGTGGAAAAAGTGATTTTTTTAAGCTAAATTTGAGGGGTGCAGGGGATTCTCAGTAAGAAACCATTGTGGGATCCACGCAAGCCATAACTCCCTGGAATCCCCCGGGTGTCTAGTTTTCAGAAATGTGTGGGTTTGGTAGGTTTCCCTAGCTGGCCACCGAGCACGGGGCCAAAAACCCAGGTGACCACACTTGCAAAACCAGGTAGTTTTGTGATAGGCAATTTTGATGTCGCCTCAATAAGTTTTGGGCCCTTGCCTGTCACGGGTACCTGGGCCTCCCACACGAGTGAGGTACCATTTTTATCGGGAGACCTTAGGGAATGGTGGGTGGTAGGAAATTTGTGTCAGCCCGGTGATGCCACAACTTTCCCACACAGAAATGTGTGGAAAAAGTGATTTCTTTAAGCTAAACTTGAGGTTTGCAGGGGATTTTGGGTAAGAAACCGTTGGGGTATCCACGCAAGCCATAACTAACTGGAATCCCCTGGGTGTCTAATTTTCAGAAATGTATGGGTTTGGTAGGTTTCCCTAGCTGGCCGCCGAGCACGGGGCCAAAAACCCAGGTGACCCCCCTCGCAAAACCAAGTCGTTTTGTGATAGGCAATTTTGATGTCGCCTCAATACGTTTTGGGCCCTTGCCTGTCGCGGGTACTTGGGCCTCCCACACGAGTGAGAACCCATTTTTATTGGGAGACCTGGGGGAACGCTGGGTGGTAGGAAATTTGTGTCAGCCCGGTGATGCCACAACTTTCCCACACAGAAATGTGTGGAAAAAGTGATTTTTTCAGCCAAATTTGAGGTTTGCAGGGGATTCTGGGTAAGAAAAACTTAGGGGATCCATGCAAGCCATACCTCCCTGGAATCCCCGTGTGTCTAGTTTTCAGAAATGTGTGGGTTTGGTAGATTTCCCTAGGTGGCTGCTGAGCACGGGGCCAAAAACCCAGGTGACCCCCTTGCAAAACCAGGTTGTTTTGTGATAGGCAATTTTGATGTCGCCTCAATAAGTTTTGGGCCCTTGCCTGTCACGGGTACTTTGGCCTCCCACACGAGTGAGGCACCATTTTTATCGGGAGACCTTAGGGAACGGTGGGTGGTAGGAAATTTGTGTCAGCCCGGTGATGCCACAACTTTCCCACACAGAAATGTGTGGAAAAAGTGATTTCTTTTAGCTAAATTTGAGGGGTGCAGGGGATTCTGAGTAAGAAACCATTGTGGGATCCACGCAAGCCATAACTCCCTGGAAACCCCCGGGTGTCTAGTTTTCAGAAATGTGTGGGTTTGGTAGGTTTCCCTAGCTGGCCACCGAGCACGGGGCCAAAAACCCAGGTGACCACACTTGCAAAACCAGGTCGTTTTGTGATAGGCAATTTTGATGTCGCCTCAATACGTTTTGGGCCCTTGCCTGTCGCGGGTATTTGGGCCTCCCACACGAGTGAGGCAACATTTTTATTGGGAGACCTGGGGGAACGCTGGGTGGTAGAAAATTTGTGTCAGCCCGGTGATGCCACAACGTTCCCACACAGAAATGTGTGGAAAAAGTGATTTTTTCAGCTAAATTTGAGGTTTGTAGGGTATTCTGGGTAAGAAAACGTCGGGGGATCCACACAAGCCAAACCTCCCTGGAATCCCCCATGTGTCTAGTTTTCAGAAATGTGTGGGTTTGGTAGGTTTCCCTAGCTGGCCGCCGAGCACAGGGCCAAAAACCCAGGTGACCCCCTTTGCAAAACCAGGTCGTTTTGTGATAGGCAATTTTGATGTCGCCTCAATACGTTTTGGGCCTTTTCCTGTCGTGGGTACTTGGGCCTCCCACACGAGTGAGGCACCATTTTGTATCGAGAGACCTGGGGGAATGGTGGGTGGTATGAAATTTGTGTCAGCCCGGTGATGCCACAACTTTCCCACACAGAAATGTGTTGAAAAAGTGATTTTTTTTAGCTAAATTTGAGGTTTGCAGGGGATTCTGGGTAAGAAACCGTTGGGGGAACCACGCAAGCCATAACTCCCTGGAATCCCCCGGGTGTCTAGTTTTCAGAAATGTGTGGGTTTGGTAGGTTTCCCTTGCTGGCCGCCAAGCACGGGGCCAAAAACCCAGGTGACCCCCCTTGCAAAACCAGGTCGTTTTGTGATAGGCAATTTTGATGTCGCCTCAATACGTTTTGGGCCCTTGCCTGTCGTGGGTACTTGGGCCTCCCACACAAGTGAGACCCCATTTTTATTGGGAGACCTGGGGGAACCCTGGGTGGTAGGAAATTTGTGTCAGCCCGGTGATGCCACAACTTTCCCACACAGAAATGTGTGGAAAAAGTGATTTTTTCAGCTAAATTTGAGGTTTGCAGGGGATTCTGGGTAAGAAAACTTGGGGGATCCATGCAAGCCATACCTCCCTGGAATCCCCCGTGTGTCTAGTTTTCAGAAATGTGTGGGTTTGGTAGGTTTCCCTAGGTGGCCGCCGAGCACGGGGCCAAAAACCCAGGTGACCCCCTTGCAAAACCAGGTCGTTTTGTGATAGGTAATTTTGATGTCGCCTCAATACGTTTTGGGCCCTTGCCTGTCGCGGGTACTTGGGCCTCCCACACGAGTGAGGCAGCATTTTTATCGAGAGACCTGGGGGAACGCTGGGTGGTAGGACATTTGTGTCAGCCCAGTGATGCCACAACTTTCACACACAAAAATGTGTGGAAAAAGTGATTTGTTCAGATAAATTTGAGGTTTGCAGGGGATTCGGGGTAAGAAAATGTTGGGGGATCCATGCAAGCCATACCTCCCTAGAATCCCCTGGGTGTCTAGTTTTCAGAAATGTGTGGGTTTGGTAGGTTTCCCTAGCTGGCCGCCGAGCACGGGGCCAAAAACCCAGGTGACCCCCTTTGCAAAACCAGGTCGTTTTGTGATAGGCAATTTTGATGTCGCCTCAATACGTTTTGGGCCCTAACTGTCGTGGGTACTTGGGCCTCCCACACGAGTGAGGCACCATTTTTATTGGGAGACCTGGGGGAACGCTGGGTGGTAGGAAATTTGTGTCAGCCCGGTGATGCCACAACGTTCCCACACAGAAATGTGTGGAAAAAGTGATTTTTTCAGCTAAATTTGAGGTTTGTAGGGGATTCTGGGTAAGAAAACGTCGGGGGATCCACACAAGCCAAACCTCCCTGGAATCCCCCATGTGTCTAGTTTTCAGAAATGTGTGGGTTTGGTAGGTTTCCCTAGCTGGCCGCCGAGCACGGGGCCAAAAACCCAGGTGACCCCCCTTGCAAAACCAGGTCGTTTTGTGATAGGCAATTTTGATGTCGCCTCAATACGTTTTGGGCCCTTTCCTGTCGTGGGTACTTGGGCCTCCCACACGAGTGAGGCACCATTTTGTATCGAGAGACCTCGGGGAAAGCTGGGTGGTAGGAAATTTGTGTCAGCCCGGTGATGCCACAACTTTCCCACACAGAAATGTGTGGAAAAAGTGATTTTTTCAGCTAAATTTGAGGTTTGCAGGGGATTCTGGGTAAGAAAAACTTGGGGGATCCATGCAAGCCATACCTCCCTGGAATCCCCCGTGTGTCTAGTTTTCAGAAATGTGTGGGTTTGGTAGGTTTCCCTAGGTGGCCGCCGAGCACGGGGACAAAAACCCAGGTGACCCCCTTGCAAAACCAGGTCGTTTTGTGATAGGCAATTTTGATGTCGCCTCAATACGTTTTGGGCCCTTGCCTGTCACGGGTACTTGGGCCTCCCACACGAGTGAGGCAGCATTTTTATCGAGAGACCTGGGGGAACGCTGGGTGGTAGGACATTTGTGTCAGCCCGTTGATGCCACAACTTTCCCACACAAAAATGTGTGGAAAAAGTGATTTGTTCATCTAAATTTGAGGTTTGCAGGGGATTCTGGGTAAGAAAATGTTGGGGGATCCATGCAAGCCATACCTCCCTAGAATCCCCTGGGTATCTAGTTTTCAGAAATGTGTGGGTTTGGTAGGTTTCCCTAGCTGGCCGCCGAGCACGGGGCCAAAAACCCAGGTGACCCCCTTTGCAAAACCAGGTCGTTTTGTGATAGGCAATTTTGATGTCGCCTCAATACGTTTTGGGCCCTAACTGTCGTGGGTACTTGGGCCTCCCACACGAGTGAGGCACCTTTTTGTATCGAGAGACCTGGGGGAACGCTGGGTGGTATGAAATTTGTGTCAGCCCGGTGATGCCACAACTTTCCCACACAAAAATGTGTGGAAAAATTGATTTGTTCAGCTAAATTTGAGGTTTGCAGGGGATTCTGGGTAAGAAAAAGTTGGGGGATCCACGCAAGCCATACCTCCCTGGAATCCCCCGGGTGTCTAGTTTTCAGAAATGTGTGGGTTTTGTAGGTTTCCCTAGGTGGCCGCCGAGCACGGGGCCAAAAACCCAGGTGACCCCCTTGCAAAACCAGGTCGTTTTGTGATAGGCAATTTTGATGTCGCCTCAATACGTTTTGGGCCCTTGCCTGTTGCGGGTACTTGGGCCTCCCACACGAGTGAGGCAGCATTTTTATCGAGAGACCTGGGGGAACGCTGGGTGGTAGGACATTTGTGTCAGCCCGGTGATGCCACAACTTTCCCACACAAAAATGTGTGGAAAAAGTGATTTGTTCAGCTAAATTTGAGGTTTGCAGGGGATTCTGGGTAAGAAAAAGTTGGGGGATCCACGCAAGCCATACCTCCCTGGAATCCACCGTGTGTCTAGTTTTCAGAAATGTGTGGGTTTGGTAGGTTTCCCTAGGTGGCTGCTGAGTACGGGGCCAAAAACCCAGGTGACCCCCTTGCAAAACCAGGTTGTTTTGTGATAGGACATTTTGATGTCGCCTCAATACCTCAATAAGTTTTGGGCCCTTGCCTGTCACGGGTACTTTGGCCTCCCACACGAGTGAGGCACAATTTTTATCAGGAGACCTTAGGGAATGGTGGGTGGTAGGAAATTTGTGTCAGCCCGGTGATGCCACAACTTTCCCACAGAGAAATGTGTGGAAAAAGTGATTTCTTTTAGCTAAATTTGAGGGGTGCAGGGGATTCTGGGTAAGAAACCGTTGTGGGATCCACGCACGCCATAACTCCCTGGAATCCCCCGGGTGTCTAGTTTTCAGAAATGTGTGGGTTTGGTAGGTTTCCCTAGCTGGCCGCCGAGCACGGGGCCGAAAACCCAGGTGACCCCCCTTGCAAAACCAGGTCGTTTTGTGATAGGCAATTTTGATGTCGCTCAATACGTTTTGGGCCCTTGCATGTCGCGGGTACTTGGGCCTCCCACACGAGTGAGGCACCATTTTTATTGGGAGACCTGGGGGAACGCTGGGTGGTAGGAAATTTGTGTCAGCCCGGTGATGCCACAACTTTCCCACACATAAATGTGTGGAAAAAGTGATTTTTTTCAGCTAAATTTGAGATTTGCAGGGGATTCTGGGTAAGAAAACGTTGGGGGATCCAAGCAAGCCATACCTCCCTGGAATACCCCGGGTGTCTAGTTTTCAGAAATGTGTGGGTTTGGTAGGTTTCCCTAGCTGGCCGCCGAGCACGGGGCCAAAAACCCAGGTGACCCCACTTGCAAAACCAGGTTGTTTTGTGATAGGCAATTTTGATGTCGCCTCAATACGTTTTGGGCCCTTGCCTGTCGCGGGTACTTGGGCCTCCCACACGAGTGAGGCACCATTTTTATTGAGAGACCTGGGGGAACGCTGGGTGGTAGGAAATTTGTGTCAGCCCGGTGATGCCACAACTTTCCCACACAGAAATGTGTGGAAAAAGTGATTTGTTCAGCTAAATTTGAGGTTTGCCGGGGATTCTGGGTAAGAAAAAGTTGGGGGATCCACGCAAGCCATACCTCCCTGGAATCCCCCGTGTGTCTATTTTTAGAAATGTATGGGTTTGGTATGGGTTCCCTAGGTGGCCGCCGAGCACGGGGCCAAAAACCCAGGTGACACCCCTTGCAAAACCAGGTCGTTTTGTGATAGGCAATTTTGATGTCGCCTCAATAAGTTTTGGGCCTTTGCCTGTCACGGGTACCTGGGCCTCCCACACGAGTAAGGCACCATTTGTATTGGGAGACCTTAGGGAATGGTGGGTGGTAGGAAATTTGTGTCAGCCCGGTGATGCCACAACTTTCCCACACAGAAATGTGTGGAAAAAGTGATTTTCTTTAGCTAAATTTGAGTTTTGCAGGGGATTCTGGGTAAGAAACTGTTGGGGGATCCACGCAAGCCATAACTCCCTGGAATCCCCCGGGTGTCTAGTTTTCAGAAATGTGTGGGTTTGGTAGGTTTCCCTAGCTGGCCACCAAGCACGGGGCCAAAAACCCAGGTGACCCCCCTTGCAAAACCAGGTCATTTTGTGATAGGCAATTTTGATGTCGCCTCAATAAGTTTTGGGCCCTTGCCTGTCAGGGGTACTTGGGCCTCCCACACGAGTGAGGCACCATTTTTATCGGGAGACCTGGGGGAACGCTGGTGGGAGGAAATTTGTGTCAGCCCAGTGATGCCACAACTTTCCTACACAAAAATATGTGGAAAAAGTGATTTTTTCAGTTAAATTTGAGGTTTGCAGGGGATTCTGGGTAAGAAACTGTTGGGGGATCCACGCAAGCCATAACTCCCTGGAATCCCCTGGGTGTCTAATTTTCAGAAATGTGTGGGTTTGGTAGGTTTCCCTAGCTGGCCACCGAGCACGGGGCCAAAAACCCAGGTGACCATCCTTGCAAAACCAGCTCGTTTTGTGATAGGCAATTTTGATGTCGCCTCAATACGTTTTGGGCCCTTGCCTGTCGCGGGTAATTGGGCCTCCCACACGAGTGAGGCACCATTTTTATTGGGATACCTGGGGGAATGCTGGGTTTTAGGAAATTTATGTCAGCCCGGTGATGCCACAACTTTCCCACACAGAAATGTGTGGAAAAAGTGATTTTTTCTAGCTAAATTTGAGGTTTGCAGGGGATTCTGGGTAAGAAAACGTTGGGGGATCCACGCAAGCCATACCTCCCTGGAATACCCCGGGTGTCTAGTTTTCAGAAATGTGTGGGTTTGGTAGGTTTCCCTGGCTGGCCGCCGAGCACGGGGCCAAAAACCCAGGTGACCCCCTTGCAAAACCAGGTCGTTTTGTGATAGGCAATTTTGATGTCGCCTCAATACGTTTTGGGCCCTTGCCTGTCGCGGGTACTTGGGCCTCCCACACGAGTGAGGCAGCATTTTTATCGAGAGACCTGGGGGAACGCTGGGTGGTAGGAAATTTGTGTCAGCCCGGTGATGCCACAACTTTCCCACACAAAAATGTGTGGAAAAAGTGATTTGTTCAGCTAAATTTGAGGTTTGCAGGGAATTCTGGGTGAGAAACCGTTGGAGTATCCACGCAAGCCATAACTAACTGGAATCCCCTGGGTGTCTAGTTTTCAGAAATGTATGGGTTTGGTAGGTTTCCCTAGCTGGCCGCCGAGCACGGGGCCAAAAATCCAGGTGACCCCCCTTGCAAAACCAGGTCGTTTTGTGATAGGCAATTTTGATGTCGCCTCAATACGTTTTGGGCCCTTGCCTGTCGCGGGTACTTGGGCCTCCCACACGAGTGAGACCCCATTTTTATTGGGAGACCTGGGGGAACGCTGGGTGGTAGGAAATTTGTGTCAGCCCGGTGATGCCACAACTTTCCCACACAGAAATGTGTGGAAAAAGTGATTTTTTCAGCTAAATTTGAGGTTTGCAGGGGATTCTGGGTAAGAAAAACTTGGGGATCCATGCAAGCCATACCTCCCTGGAATCCCCCGTGTGTCTAGTTTTCAGAAATGTGTGGGTTTGGAAGTTTCCCTAGGTGGCCGCCGAGCACGGGGCCAAAATCCCAGGTGACCCCCTTGCAAAACCAGGTCGTTTTGTGATAGGCAATTTTGATGTCGCCTCAATATGTTTTGGGCCCTTGCCTGTCGCGGGTACTTGGGCCTCCCACACGAGTGAGGCAGCATTTTTATCGAGAGACCTGGGGGAACGCTGGGTGGTAGGAAATTTGTGTCATCCCGGTGATGCCACAACTTTCCCACACAAAAATGTGTGGAAAAAGTGATTTGTTCAGCTAAATTTGAGTTTTGCAGGGGATTCTGGGCAAGAAAAAGTTGGGGGATCCACGCAAGCCATACCTCCCTGGAATCCCCCGTGTGTCTAGTTTTCAGAAATGTGTGGGTTTGGTAGGTTTCCCTAGGTGGCTGCTGAGCACGGGGCCAAAACCCAGGTGACCCCCTTGCAAAACCAGGTTGTTTTGTGATAGGCAATTTTGATGTCGCCTCAATAAGTTTTGGGCCCTTGCCTGTCACGGGTACTTTGGCCTCCCACACGAGTGAGGCACCATTTTTATCGGGAGACCTTAGGGAACGGTGGGTGGTAGGAAATTTGTGTCAGCCTGGTGATGCCACAACTTTCCCACACAGAAATGTGTGGAAAAAGTGATTTTTTTAGTTAAATTTGAGGGGTGCAGGGGATTCTGGGTAAGAAACCTTTATGGGATCCACGCACGCCTTAACTCCCTGGAATCCCCCGGGTGTCTAGTTTTCAGAAATGTGTGGGTTTGGTAGGTTTCCCTAGCTGGCCGCCGAGCACGGGGCCGAAAACCCAGGTGACCCCCCTTGCAAAACCAGGTCGTTTTGTGATAGGTAATTTTGATGTCGCCTCAATACGTTTTGGGCCCTTGCCTGTCGCGGGTACTTGGGCCACCCACACGAGTGATGCCCCATTTTTATCGGGAGACCTGGGGGAACGCTGGGTGGTAGGAAATTTGTGTCAGCCCGGTGATGCCACAACTTTCCCACACAGAAATGTGTGGAAAAAGTGATTTTTTCAGCTAAATTTGAGGTTTGCAGGGTATTGTAGGTAAGAAAAACATGGGGGATCCACGCAAGCCATACCTCCCTGGAATCCCCCTTGTGTCTAGTTTTCAGAAATGTGTGGGTTTGGTAGGTTTCCCTAGGTGGCCGCCGAGCACGGGGCCAAAAACCCAGTTGACCCCCCTTGCAAAACCAGGTCGTTTTGAGATATGCAATTTTGATGTCGCCTCAATACGTTTTGGGCCCTTGCCTGTCGCGGGTACTTGGGCCTCCCACACGAGTGATGCCCTATTTTTATTGGGAGACCTGGGGGAACACTGGGTGGTAGGAAATTTGTGTCAGCCCGGTGATGCCACAACTTTCCCACACAAAAATGTGTATAAAAAGTGATTTGTTCAGCTAAATTTGAGGTTTGCAGGGGATTCTGGGTAAGAAAACGTTGGGGGATCCACGCAAGCCATACCTCCCTGGAATCCCCCGTGTGTCTTGTTTTCAGAAATGTGTGGGTTTGGTAGGTTTCCCTAGGTGGCTGCTGAGCACGGGGCCAAAAACCCAGGTGACCCCCTTGCAAAACCAGGTTGTTTTGTGATAGGCAATTTTGATGTCGCCTCAATACGTTTTGGGCCCTTGCCTGTCGCGGGTACTTGGGCCTCCCACACGAGTGAGGCAGCATTTTTATCGAGAGACCTGGGGGAACGCTGGGTGGTAGGAAATTTGTGTCATCCCGGTGATGCCACAACTTTCCCACACAAAAATGTGTATAAAAAGTGATTTGTTCAGCTAAATTTGAGGTTTGCAGGGGATTCTGGGTAAGAAAAAGTTGGGGGATCCACACAAGCCATACCTCCCTGGAATCCCCGTGTGTCTAGTTTTCAGAAATGTGTGGGTTTGGTAGGTTTCCCTAGGTGGCTGCTGAGCACGGGGCCAAAAACCCAGGTGACCCCCTTGCAAAACCAGGTTGTTTTGTGATAGGCAATTTTGATGTCGCCTCAATAAGTTTTGGGCCCTTGCCTGTCACGGGTACTTTGGCCTCCCACACGAGTGAGGCACCATTTTTATTGGGAGACCTTAGGGAACGGTGGGTGGTAGGAAATTTGTGTCAGCCTGGTGATGCCACAACTTTCCCACACAGAAATGTGTGGAAAAAGTGATTTTTTTAGCTAAATTTGAGGGTGCAGGGGATTCTGGGTAAGAAACCTTTATGGGATCCACGCACACCATAACTCCCTGGAATTCCCCGGGTGTCTAGTTTTCAGAAATGTGTGGGTTTGGTAGGTTTCTCTAGCTGGCCGCCGAGCACGGGGCCAAAAACCCAGGTGACCCCCTTGCAAAACCAGGTCGTTTTGTGATAGGTAATTTTGATGTCGCCTCAATACGTTTTGGGCCCTTGCCTGTCGCGGGTACTTGGGTCTCCCACATGAGTGATGCCCCATTTTTATCGGGAGACCTGGGGGAACGCTGGGTGGTAGGAAATTTGTGTCAGCCCGGTGATGCCACAACTTTCCCACACAGAAATGTGTAGAAAAAGTGATTTTTCAGCTAAATTTGAGGTTTGAAGGGTATTGTGGGTAAGAAAAACTTGGGGGATCCATGCAAGCCATACCTCCCTGGAATCCCCCGTGTGCTACACGTTTTCAGAAATGTCTGGGTTTGGTAGGTTTCCCTAGGTGGCCGCCGAGCACGGGGCCAAAAACCCAGTTGACCCCCCTTGCAAAACCAGGTCGTTTTGAGATAGGCAATTTTGATGTCGCCTCAATACGTTTTGGGCCCTTGCCTGTCGCGGGTATTTGGGCCTCCCACACGAGTGAGGCACCATTTTTATTGGGAGACCTGGGGGAATGCTGGGTGGTAGGAAATTTGTGTCAGCCCGGTGATGCCACAACTTTCCCACACATAAATGTGTGGAAAAAGTGATTTTTTTCAGCTTAATTTGAGATTTGCAGGGGATTCTGGGTAAGAAAACGTTGGGGGATCCACGCAAGCCATACCTCCCTGGAATACCCCGGGTGTCTAGTTTTCAGAAATGTGAGGGTTTGGTAGGTTTCCCTAGCTGGCCACCGAGCATGGGGCCAAAAACCCAGGTGACCCCACTTGCAAAACCAGGTCGTTTTGTGATAGGCAATTTTGATGTCGCCTCAATACGTTTTGGGCCCTTGCCTGTCGCGGGTACTTGGGCCTCCCACACGAGTGAGGCAGCATTTTTATCGAGAGACCTGGGGGAACGCTGGGTGGTAGGAAATTTGTGTCATCCCGGTGATGCCACAACTTTCCCACACAAAAATGTGTGGAAAAAGTGATTTGTTCAGCTAAATTTGAGGTTTGCAGGGGATTCCGGGTAAGAAAAAGTTGGGGGATCCATGCAAGCCATACCTCCCTGGAATCCCCCGTGTGTCTAGTTTTCAGACATGTGTGGGTTTGGTAGGTTTCCCTAGGTGGCTGCTGAGCACGCGGCCAAAAACCCAGGTGACCCCCTTGTAAAACCAGGTTGTTTTGTGATAGGCAATTTTGAAGTCGCCTCAATAAGTTTTGGGCCCTTGCCTGTCACGGGTACTTTGGCCTCCCACACGAGTGAGGCACCATTTTTATCGGGAGACCTTAGGGAATGGTGGGTGGTAGGAAATTTGTGTCAGCCTGGTGATGCCACATCTTTCCCACACAGAAATGTGTGGAAAAGGTGATTTTTTTAGCTAAATTTGAGGGGTGCAGGGGATTCTGGGTAAGAAACCTTTATGGGATCCACGCACGCCATAACTCCCTGGAATCCCCTGGGTGTCTAGTTTTCAGAAATGTATGGGTTTGGTAGGTTTCCCTAGCTGGCCGCCAAGCACGGGGCCAAAAACCCAGGTGACCCCCCTTGCAAAACCAGGTCGTTTTGTGATAGGCAATTTTGATGTCGCCTCAATACGTTTTGGGCCCTTGCCTGTCGTGCGTACTTGGGCCTCCCACACGAGTGAGACCCCATTTTTATTGGGAGACCTGGGGGAACGCTGGGTGGTAGGAAATTTGTGTCAGCCTGGTGATGCCACAACTTTCCCACACAGAAATGTGTGGAAAAAGTGATTTTTTCAGCTACATTTGAGGTTTGCAGGGGATTCTGGGTAAGAAAAACTTGGGGGATCCATGCAAGCCATACCTCCCTGGAATCCCCCGTGTGTCTAGTTTTCAGAAATGTGTGGGTTTGGAAGTTTCCCTAGGTGGCCGCCGAGCACGGGGCCAAAATCCCAGGTGACCCCCTTGCAAAACCAGGTCGTTTTGTGATAGGCAATTTTGATGTCGCCTCAATACGTTTTGGGCCCTTGCCTGTCGCGGGTACTTGGGCCTCCCACACGAGTGAGGCAGCATTTTTATCGAGAGACCTGGGGGAACGCTGGGTGGTAGGAAATTTGTGTCATCCCGGTGATGCCACAACTTTCCCACACAAAAATGTGTGGAAAAAGTGATTTGTTCAGCTAAATTTGAGGTTTGAAGGGGATTCTGGGTAAGAAAAAGTTGGGGGATCTACGCAAGCCATACCTCCCTGGAATCCCCCGTGTGTCTAGTTTTCAGAAATGTGTGGGTTTGGTAGGTTTCCCTAGGTGGCTGCTGAGCACGGGGCCAAAAACCCAGGTGACCCCCTTGCAAAACCAGGTTGTTTTGTGATAGGACAATTTTGATGTCGCCTCAATACCTCAATAAGTTTTGGGCCTTTGCCTGTCACGGGTACTTTGGCCTCCCACACGAGTGAGGCACCATTTTTATCGGGAGACCTTAGGGAATGGTGGGTGGTAGGAAATTTGTGTCAGCCCGGTGATGCCACAACTTTCCCACAGAGAAATGTGTGGAAAAAGTGATTTCTTTTAGCTAAATTTGAGGGGTGCAGGGGATTCTGGGTAAGAAACCGTTGTGGGATCCACGCACGCCATAACTCCCTGGAATCCCCCGGGTGTCTAGTTTTCAGAAATGTGTGGGTTTGGTAGGTTTCCCTAGCTGGCCGCCGAGCACGGGGCCGAAAACCCAGGTGACCCCCCTTGCAAAACCAGGTCGTTTTGTGATAGGCAATTTTGATGTCGCCTCAATACGTTTTGGGTCCTTGCCTGTCGCGGGTACTTGGGCCTCCCACACGAGTGAGGCCCCATTTTTATCGGGAGACCTGGGGGAACGCTGGGTGGTAGGAAATTTGTGTCAGCCCGGTGATGCCACAACTTTCCCACACAGAAATGTGTGGAAAAAGTGATTTTTTCAGCTAAATTTGAGGTTTGCAGGGGATTGTGGGTAAGAAAAACTTGGGGGATCCACGCAAGCCATACCTCCCTGGAATCCCCCGTGTGTCTAGTTTTCAGAAATGTGTGGGTTTGGTAGGTTTCCCTAGGTGGCCGCCGAGCACGGGGCCAAAAACCCAGTTGACCCCCTTGCAAAACCAGGTCGTTTTGAGATAGGCAATTTTGATGTCGCCTCAATACGTTTTGGGCCTTTGCCTGTCGCGGGTATTTGGGCCTCCCACACGAGTGAGGCACCATTTTTATTGGGAGACCTGGGGGAACGCTGGGTGGTAGGAAATTTGTGTCAGCCCGGTGATGCCACAACTTTCCCACACATAAATGTGTGGAAAAAGTGATTTTTTTCATCTAAATTTGAGATTTGCAGGGGATTCTGGGTAAGAAAACGTTGGGGGATCCAAGCAAGCCATACCTCCCTGGAATACCCCGGGTGTCTAGTTTTCAGAAATGTGTGGGTTTGGTAGGTTTCCCTAGCTGGCCGCCGAGCACGGGGCCAAAACCCAGGTGACCCCACTTGCAAAACCAGGTTGTTTTGTGATAGGCAATTTTGATGTCGCCTCAATACGTTTTGGGCCCTTGCCTGTCGCGGGTACTTGGGCCTCCCACACGAGTGAGGCAGCATTTTTATCGAGAGACCTGGGGGAACGCTGGGTGGTAGGAAATTTGTGTCATCCCGGTGATGCCACAACTTTCCCACACAAAAATGTGTATAAAAAGTGATTTGTTCAGCTAAATTTGAGGTTTGCAGGGGATTCTGGGTAAGAAAAAGTTGGGGGATCCACGCAAGCCATACCTCCCTGGAATCCCCCGTGTGTCTAGTTTTCAGAAATGTGTGGGTTTGGTAGGTTTCCCTAGGTGGCTGCTGAGCACGGGGCCAAAAACCCAGGTGACCCCCTTGCAAAACCAGGTTGTTTTGTGATAGGCAATTTTGATGTCGCCTCAATAAGTTTTGGGCCCTTGCCTGTCACGGGTACTTTGGCCTCCCACACGAGTGAGGCACCATTTTTATTGGGAGACCTTAGGGAACGGTGGGTGGTAGGAAATTTGTGTCAGCCTGGTGATGCCACAACTTTCCCACACAGAAATGTGTGGAAAAAGTGATTTTTTAGCTAAATTTGAGGGTGCAGGGGATTCTGGGTAAGAAACCTTTATGGGATCCACGCACGCCATAACTCCCTGGAATTCCCCGGGTGTCTAGTTTTCAGAAATGTGTGGGTTTGGTAGGTTTCCTAGCTGGCCGCCGAGCACGGGGCCGAAAACCCAGGTGACCCCCTTGCAAAACCAGGTCGTTTTGTGATAGGTAATTTTGATGTCGCCTCAATACGTTTTGGGCCCTTGCCTGTCGCGGGTACTTGGGCCTCCCACACGAGTGATGCCCCATTTTTATCGGGAGACCTGGGGGAACGCTGGGTGGTAGGAAATTTGTGTCAGCCCGGTGATGCCACAACTTTCCCACACAGAAATGTGTAGAAAAAGTGATTTTTTCAGCTAAATTTGAGGTTTGCAGGGTATTGTGGGTAAGAAAACTTGGGGGATCCATGCAAGCCATACCTCCCTGGAATCCCCGTGTGTCTAGTTTTCAGAAATGTCTGGGTTTGGTAGGTTTCCCTAGGTGGCCGCCGAGCACGGGGCCAAAAACCCAGTTGACCCCCTTGCAAAACCAGGTCGTTTTGAGATAGGCAATTTTGATGTCGCCTCAATACGTTTTGGGCCCTTGCCTGTCGCGGGTATTTGGGCCTCCCACACGAGTGAGGCACCATTTTTATTGGGAGACCTGGGGGAATGCTGGGTGGTAGGAAATTTGTGTCAGCCCGGTGATGCCACAACTTTCCCACACATAAATGTGTGGAAAAAGTGATTTTTTTCAGCTTAATTTGAGATTTGCAGGGGATTCTGGGTAAGAAAACGTTGGGGGATCCACGCAAGCCATACCTCCCTGGAATACCCCGGGTGTCTAGTTTTCAGAAATGTGAGGGTTTGGTAGGTTTCCCTAGCTGGCCGCCGAGCATGGGGCCAAAAACCCAGGTGACCCCACTTGCAAAACCAGGTCGTTTTGTGATAGGCAATTTTGATGTCGCCTCAATACGTTTTGGGCCCTTGCCTGTCGCGGGTACTTGGGCCTCCCACACGAGTGAGGCAGCATTTTTATCGAGAGACCTGGGGGAACGCTGGGTGGTAGGAAATTTGTGTCATCCCGGTGATGCCACAACTTTCCCACACAAAAATGTGTGGAAAAAGTGATTTGTTCAGCTAAATTTGAGGTTTGCAGGGGATTCTGGGTAAGAAAAGTTGGGGGATCCACGCAAGCCATACCTCCCTGGAATCCCCCGTGTGTCTAGTTTTCAGAAATGTGTGGGTTTGGTAGGTTTCCCTAGGTGGCTGCTGAGCACGGGGCCAAAAACCCAGGTGACCCCCTTGTAAAACCAGGTTGTTTTGTGATAGGCAATTTTGATGTCGCCTCAATAAGTTTTGGGCCCTTGCCTGTCACGGGTACTTTGGCCTCCCACACGAGTGAGGCACCATTTTTATCGGGAGACCTTAGGGAATGGTGGGTGGTAGGAAATTTGTGTCAGCCTGGTGATGCCACAACTTTCCCACACAGAAATGTATGGAAAAAGTGATTTTTTTAGCTAAATTTGAGGGGTGCAGGAGATTCTGGGTAACAAACCTTTATGGGATCCACGCACGCCATAACTCCCTGGAATCCCCCGGGTGTCTAGTTTTCAGAAATGTCTGGGTTTGGTAGGTTTCCCTAGCTGGCCGCCGAGCACGGGGCCAAAAACCCAGGCGACCCCCCCTTGCAAAACCAGGTCGTTTTGTGATAGGCAATTTTGATGTCGCCTCAATACGTTTTGGGCCCTTGCCTGTCGTGGGTACTTGGGCCTCCCACACGAATGAGGCACCATTTTTATTGGGAGACCTGGGGGAACGCTGGGTGGTAGGAAATTTGTGTCAGCCCGGGGATGCCACAACTTTCCCACACAGAAATGTGTGGAAAAAGTGATTTTTTCAGCTAAATTTGAGGTTTGCAGGGGATTCTGGGTAAGAAAACGTTGGGGGATCCATGCAAGCCATACCTCCCTGGAATCCCCCGTGTGTCTAGTTTTCAGAAATGTGTGGGTTTGGTAGGTTTCCCTAGCTGGCCGCCGAGCACGGGGCCAAAAACCCAGGTGACCCCCTTGCAAAACCAGGTCGTTGTGTGATAGGCAATTTTGATGTCGCCTCAATACGTTTTGGGCCCTTGCCTGTCGTGGGTACTTGGGCCTCCCACACGAGTGAGGCAGCATTTTTATCGAGAGACCTGGGGGAACGCTGGGTGGTAGGAAATTTGTGTCATCCCGGTGATGCCACAACTTTCCCACACAAAAATGTGTGGAAAAAGTGATTTGTTCAGCTAAATTTGAGGTTTGCAGGGGATTCTGGGTAAGAAAAGTTGGGGGATCCACGCAAGCCATACCTCCCTGGAATCCCCGTGTGTCTAGTTTTCAGAAATGTGTGGGTTTGGTAGGTTTCCCTAGGTGGCTGCTGAGCACGGGGCCAAAACCCAGGTGACCCCCTTGCAAAACCAGGTTGTTTTGTGATAGGCAATTTTGATGTCGCCTCAATACAGTTTTGGGCCCTTGCCTGTCACGGGTACTTTGGCCTCCCACACGAGTGAGGCACCATTTTTATCGGGAGACCTTAGGGAACGGTGGGTGGTAGGAAATTTGTGTCAGCCCGGTGATGCCACAACTTTCCCACACAGAAATGTGTGGAAAAAGTGATTTTTTTAGCTAAATTTGAGGTGTGCAGGGGATTCTGGGTAAGAAACCGTTGTGGGATCCACGCACGCCATAACTCCCTGGAATCCCCGGGTGTCTAGTTTTCAGAAATGTGTGGGTTTGGTAGGTTTCCCTAGCTGGCCGCCGAGCACGGGGCCGAAAACCCAGGTGACCCCCTTGCAAAACCAGGTCGTTTTGTGATAGGCAATTTTGATGTCGCCTCAATACGTTTTGGGCCCTTGCCTGTCGCGGGTACTTGGGCCTCCCACATGAGTGAGGCCCCATTTTTATCGGGAGACCTGGGGGAACGCTGGGTGGTAGGAAATTTGTGTCAGCCCGGTGATGCCACAACTTTCCCACACAGAAATGTGTGGAAAAAGTGATTTTTTCAGCTAAATTTGAGGTTTGCAGGGGATTCTGGGTAAGAAAAACTTGGGGGATCCACGCAAGCCATACCTCCCTGGAATCCCCCGTGTGTCTAGTTTTCAGAAATGTGTGGGTTTGGTAGGTTTCCCTAGGTGGCCGCCGAGCACGGGGCCAAAAACCCAGTTGACCCCCCTTGCAAAACCAGGTCGTTTTGAGATAGGCAATTTTGATGTCGCCTCAATACGTTTTGGGCCCTTGCCTGTCGTGGGTACTTGGGCCTCCCACACGAGTGAGGCACCATTTTTATTGGGAGACCTGGGGGAACGCTGGGTGGTAGGAAATTTGTGTCAGCCCGGTGATGCCACAACTTTCCCACACATAAATGTGTGGAAAAAGTGATTTTTTCAGCTAAATTTGAGAGTTTGCAGGGGATTCTGGGTAAGAAAAAGTTGGGGGATCCACGCAAGCCATACCTCCCTGGAATCCCCCGTGTGTCTAGTTTTCAGAAATGTGTGGGTTTGGTAGGTTTCCCTAGGTGGCTGCTGAGCACGGGGCCAAAAACCCAGGTGACCCCCTTGCAAAACCAGGTTGTTTTGTGATAGGCAATTTTGATGTCGCCTCAATAAGTTTTGGGCCCTTGCCTGTCACGGGTACTTTGGCCTCCCACACGAGTGAGGCACCATTTTTATCGGGAGACCTTAGGGAACGGTGGGTGGTAGGAAATTTGTGTCAGCCTGGTGATGCCACAACTTTCCCACACAGAAATGTGTGGAAAAAGTGATTTTTTTAGTTAAATTTGAGGGGTGCAGGGGATTCTGGGTAAGAAACCGTTATGGGATCCACGCACAGCCATAACTCCCTGGAATCCCCCGGGTGTCTAGTTTTCAGAAATGTGTGGGTTTGGTAGGTTTCCCTAGCTGGCCGCCGAGCACGGGCCGAAAACCCAGGTGACCCCCTTGCAAAACCAGGTCGTTTTGTGATAGGTAATTTTGATGTCGCCTCAATACGTTTTGGGCCCTTGCCTGTCGCGGGTACTTGGGCCACCCACACGAGTGATGCCCCATTTTTATCGGGAGACCTGGGGGAACGCTGGGTGGTAGGAAATTTGTGTCAGCCCGGTGATGCCACAACTTTCCCACACAGAAATGTGTGGAAAAAGTGATTTTTTCAGCTAAATTTGAGGTTTGCAGGGTATTGTGGGTAAGAAAAACATGGGGGATCCACGCAAGCCATACCTCCCTGGAATCCCCCTTGTGTCTAGTTTTCAGAAATGTGTGGGTTTGGTAGGTTTCCCTAGGTGGCCGCCGAGCACGGGGCCAAAAACCCAGTTGACCCCCTTGCAAAACCAGGTCGTTTTGAGATATGCAATTTTGATGTCGCCTCAATACGTTTTGGGCCCTTGCCTGTCGCGGGTACTTGGGCCTCCCACACGAGTGATGCCCTATTTTTATTGGGAGACCTGGGGGAACACTGGGTGGTAGGAAATTTGTGTCAGCCCGGTGATGCCACAACTTTCCCACACAAAAATGTGTATAAAAAGTGATTTGTTCAGCTAAATTTGAGGTTTGCAGGGGATTCTGGGTAAGAAAAAGTTGGGGGATCCACGCAAGCCATACCTCCCTGGAATTCCCCGTGTGTCTTGTTTTCAGAAATGTGTGGGTTTGGTAGGTTTCCCTAGGTGGCTGCTGAGCACGGGGCCAAAAACCCAGGTGACCCCCTTGCAAAACCAGGTTGTTTTGTGATAGGCAATTTTGATGTCGCCTCAATAAGTTTTGGGCCCTTGCCTGTCACGGGTACTTTGGCCTCCCACACGAGTGAGGCACCATTTTTATTGGGAGACCTTAGGGAACGGTGGGTGGTAGGAAATTTGTGTCAGCCTGGTGATGCCACAACTTTCCCACACAGAAATGTGTGGAAAAAGTGATTTTTTTAGCTAAATTTGAGGGGTGCAGGGGATTCTGGGTAAGAAACCTTTATGGGATCCACGCACGCCTTAACTCCCTGGAATCCCCCGGGTGTCTAGTTTTCAGAAATGTGTGGGTTTGGTAGGTTTCCCTAGCTGGCCGCCGAGCACGGGGCCGAAAACCCAGGTGACCCCCCTTGCAAAACCAGGTCGTTTTGTGATAGGTAATTTTGATGTCGCCTCAATACGTTTTGGGCCCTTGCCTGTCGCGGGTACTTGGGCCTCCCACACGAGTGATGCCCCATTTTTATTGGGAGACCTGGGGGAACACTGGGTGGTAGGAAATTTGTGTCAGCCCGGTGATGCCACAACTTTCCCACACAGAAATGTGTGGAAAAAGTGATTTTTTCAGCTACATTTGAGGTTTGCAGGGTATTGTGGGTAAGAAAAACTTGGGGGATCCATGCAAGCCATACCTCCCTGGAATCCCCCGTGTGTCTAGTTTTCAGAAATGTCTGGGTTTGGTAGGTTTCCCTAGGTGGCCGCCGAGCACGGGGCCAAAAACCCAGTTGACCCCCTTGCAAAACCAGGTCGTTTTGAGATAGGCAATTTTGATGTCGCCTCAATACGTTTTGGGCCCTTGCCTGTCGCGGGTATTTGGGCCTCCCACACGAGTGAGGCACCATTTTTATTGGGAGACCTGGGGGAATGCTGGGTGGTAGGAAATTTGTGTCAGCCCGGTGATGCCACAACTTTCCCACACATAAATGTGTGGAAAAAGTGATTTTTTCAGCTTAATTTGAGATTTGCAGGGGATTCTGGGTAAGAAACCGTTGGGGGATCCACGCAAGCCATACCTCCCTGGAATACCCCGGGTGTCTAGTTTTCAGAAATGGGAGGGTTTGGTAGGTTTCCCTAGCTGGCCGCCGAGCATGGGGCCAAAAACCCAGGTGACCCCACTTGCAAAACCAGGTCGTTTTGTGATAGGCAATTTTGATGTCGCCTCAATACGTTTTGGGCCCTTGCCTGTCGCGGGTACTTGGGCCTCCCACACGAGTGAGGCAGCATTTTTATCAAGAGACCTGGGGGAACGCTGGGTGGTAGGAAATTTGTGTCATCCCGGTGATGCCACAACTTTCCCACACAAAAATGTGTGGAAAAAGTGATTTGTTCAGCTAAATTTGAGGTTTGCAGGGGATTCTGGGTAAGAAAAAGTTGGGGGATCCACGCAAGCCATACCTCCCTGGAATCCCCCGTGTGTCTAGTTTTCAGAAATGTGTGGGTTTGGTAGGTTTCCCTAGGTGGCTGCTGAGCACGGGGCCAAAAACCCAGGTGACCCCCTTGTAAAACCAGGTTGTTTTGTGATAGGCAATTTTGATGTCGCCTCAATAAGTTTTGGGCCCTTGCCTGTCACGGGTACTTTGGCCTCCCACACGAGTGAGGCACCATTTTTATCGGGAGACCTTAGGGAATGGTGGGTGGTAGGAAATTTGTGTCAGCCTGGTGATGCCACAACTTTCCCACACAGAAATGTGTGGAAAAAGTGATTTTTTTAGCTAAATTTGAGGGGTGCAGGGGATTCTGGGTAAGAAACCTTTATGGGATCCACGCACGCCATAACTCCCTGGAATCCCCTGGGTGTCTAGTTTTCAGAAATGTATGGGTTTGGTAGGTTTCCCTAGCTGGCCGCCGAGCACGGGGCCGAAAACCCAGGTGACCCCCCTTGCAAAACCAGGTCGTTTTGTGATAGGTAATTTTGATGTCGCCTCAATACGTTTTGGGCCCTTGCCTGTCGTGCGTACTTGGGCCTCCCACACGAGTGAGACCCCATTTTTATTGGGAGACCTGGGGGAACGCTGGGTGGTAGGAAATTTGTGTCAGCCTGGTGATGCCACAACTTTCCCACACAGAAATGTGTGGAAAAAGTGATTTTTTCAGCTAAATTTGAGGTTTGCAGGGGATTCTGGGTAAGAAAAACTTGGGGGATCCATGCAAGCCATACCTCCCTGGAATCCCCCGTGTGTCTAGTTTTCAGAAATGTGTGGGTTTGGAAGTTTCTCTAGGTGGCCGCCGAGCACGGGGCCAAAATCCCAGGTGACCCCCTTGCAAAACCAGGTCGTTTTGTGATAGGCAATTTTGATGTCGCCTCAATACGTTTTGGGCCCTTGCCTGTCGCGGGTACTTGGGCCTCCCACACGAGTGAGGCAGCATTTTTATCGAGAGACCTGGGGGAACGCTGGGTGGTAGGAAATTTGTGTCATCCCGGTGATGCCACAACTTTCCCACACAAAAATGTGTGGAAAAAGTGATTTGTTCAGCTAAATTTGAGGTTTGCAGGGGATTCTGGGTAAGAAAAAGTTGGGGGATCTCACGCAAGCCATACCTCCCTGGAATCCCCCGTGTGTCTAGTTTTCAGAAATGTGTGGGTTTGGTAGGTTTCCCTAGGTGGCTGCTGAGCACGGGGCCAAAAACCCAGGTGACCCCCTTGCAAAACCAGGTTGTTTTGTGATAGGCACATTTTGATGTCGCTCAATACCTCAATAAGTTTTGGGCCCTTGCCTGTCACGGGTACTTTGGCCTCCCACACGAGTGAGGCACCATTTTTATCGGGAGACCTTAGGGAATGGTGGGTGGTAGGAAATTTGTGTCAGCCCGGTGATGCCACAACTTTCCCACAGAGAAATGTGTGGAAAAAGTGATTTTTTTAGCTAAATTTGAGGGGTGCAGGGGACTCTGGGTAAGAAACCTTTATGGGATCCACGCACGCCATAACTCCCTGGAATCCCCCGGGAGTCTAGTTTTCAGAAATGTGTGGGTTTGGTAGGTTTCCCTAGCTGGCCGCCGAGCACGGGGCCGAAAACCCAGGTGACCCCCCTTGCAAAACCAGGTCGTTTTGTAATAGGTAATTTTGATGTCGCCTCAATACGTTTTGGGCCCTTGCCTGTCGCGGGTACTTGGGCCTCCCACACGAGTGAGGCCCCATTTTTATCGGGAGACCTGGGGGAACGCTGGGTGGTAGGAAATTTGTGTCAGCCCGGTGATGCCACAACTTTCCCACACAGAAATGTGTGGAAAAAGTGATTTTTTCAGCTAAATTTGAGGTTTGCAGGGTATTGTGGGTAAGAAAAACTTGGGGGATCCACGCAAGCCATACCTCCCTGGAATCCCCCGTGTGTCTAGTTTTCAGAAATGTGTGGGTTTGGTAGGTTTCCCTAGGTGGCCGCCGAGCACGTGGCCAAAAACCCAGTTGACCCCCCTTGCAAAACCAGGTCGTTTTGAGATAGGCAATTTTGATGTCGCCTCAATACGTTTTGGGCCCTTGCCTGTCGCGGGTATTTGGGCCTCCCACACGAGTGAGGCACCATTTTTATTGGGAGACCTGGGGGAACGCTGGGTGGTAGGAAATTTGTGTCAGCCCGGTGATGCCACAACTTTCCCACACATAAATGTGTGGAAAAAGTGATTTTTTTCATCTAAATTTGAGGTTTGCAGGGGATTCTGGGTAAGAAAAAGTTGGGGGATCCACGCAAGCCATACCTCCCTGGAATCCCCCGTGTGTCTAGTTTTCAGAAATGTGTGGGTTTGGTAGGTTTCCCTAGGTGGCTGCTGAGCACGGGGCCAAAAACCCAGGTGACCCCCTTGCAAAACCAGGTTGTTTTGTGATAGGCAATTTTGATGTCGCCTCAATAAATTTTGGGCCCTTGCCTGTCACGGGTACTTTGGCCTCCCACACGAGTGAGGCACCATTTTTATTGGGAGACCTTAGGGAACGGTGGGTGGTAGGAAATTTGTGTCAGCCTGGTGATGCCACAACTTTCCCACACAGAAATGTGTGGAAAAAGTGATTTTTTTAGCTAAATTTGAGGGTGCAGGGGATTCTGGGTAAGAAACCTTTATGGGATCCACGCACGCCATAACTCCCTGGAATTCCCCGGGTGTCTAGTTTTCAGAAATGTGTGGGTTTGGTAGGTTTCCCTAGCTGGCCGCCGAGCACGGGGCCAAAAACCCAGGTGACCCCCCTTGCAAAACCAGGTCGTTTTGTGATAGGTAATTTTGATGTCGCCTCAATACGTTTTGGGCCCTTGCCTGTCGCGGGTACTTGGGCCTCCCACACGAGTGATGCCCCATTTTTATCGGGAGACCTGGGGGAACGCTGGGTGGTAGGAAATTTGTGTCAGCCCGGTGATGCCACAACTTTCCCACACAGAAATGTGTAGAAAAAGTGATTTTTCAGCTAAATTTGAGGTTTGCAGGGTATTGTGGGTAAGAAAAACTTGGGGGATCCATGCAAGCCATACCTCCCTGGAATCCCCCGTGTGTCTAGTTTTCAGAAATGTCTGGGTTTGGTAGGTTTCCCTAGGTGGCCGCCGAGCACGGGGCCAAAAACCCAGTTGACCCCCCTTGCAAAACCAGGTCGTTTTGAGATAGGCAATTTTGATGTCGCCTCAATACGTTTTGGGCCCTTGCCTGTCACAGGTATTTGGGCCTCCCACACGAGTGAGGCACCATTTTTATTGGGAGACCTGGGGGAACGCTGGGTGGTAGGAAATTTGTGTCATCCCGGTGATGCCACAACTTTCCCACACAAAAATGTGTGGAAAAAGTGATTTGTTCAGCTAAATTTGAGGTTTGCAGGGGATTCTGGGTAAGAAAAAGTTGGGGGATCCACGCAAGCCATACCTCCCTGGAATCCCCCGTGTGTCTAGTTTTCAGAAATGTGTGGGTTTGGTAGGTTTCCCTAGGTGGCTGCTGAGCACGGGGCCAAAAACCCAGGTGACCCCCTTGCAAAACCAGGTTGTTTTGTGATAGGCAATTTTGAAGTCGCCTCAATAAGTTTTGGGCCCTTGCCTGTCACGGGTACTTTGGCCTCCCACACGAGTGAGGCACCATTTTTATCGGGAGACCTTAGGGAATGGTGGGTGGTAGGAAATTTGTGTCAGCCTGGTGATGCCACAACTTTCCCACACAGAAATGTGTGGAAAAAGTGATTTTTTTAGCTAAATTTGAGGGGTGCAGGGGATTCTGGGTAAGAAACCTTTATGGGATCCACGCACGCCATAACTCCCTGGAATCCCCTGGGTGTCTAGTTTTCAGAAATGTATGGGTTTGGTAGGTTTCCCTAGCTGGCCGCCAAGCACGGGGCCAAAAACCCAGGTGACCCCCCTTGCAAAACCAGGTCGTTTTGTGATAGGCAATTTTGATGTCGCCTCAATACGTTTTGGGCCCTTGCCTGTCGTGCGTTCTTGGGCCTCCCACACGAGTTTGACCCCATTTTTATTGGGAGACCTGGGGGAACGCTGGGTGGTAGGAAATTTGTGTCAGCCTGGTGATGCCACAACTTTCCCACACAGAAATGTGTGGAAAAAGTGATTTTTTCAGCTAAATTTGAGGTTTGCAGGGGATTCTGGGTAAGAAAAACTTGGGGGATCCATGCAAGCCATACCTCCCTGGAATCCCCCGTGTGTCTAGTTTTCAGAAATGTGTGGGTTTGGAAGTTTCTCTAGGTGGCCGCCGAGCACGGGGCCAAAATCCCAGGTGACCCCCTTGCAAAACCAGGTCGTTTTGTGATAGGCAATTTTGATGTCGCCTCAATACGTTTTGGGCCCTTGCCTGTCGCGGGTACTTGGGCCTCCCACACGAGTGAGGCAGCATTTTTATCGAGAGACCTGGGGGAACGCTGGGTGGTAGGAAATTTGTGTCATCCCGGTGATGCCACAACTTTCCCACACAAAAATGTGTGGAAAAAGTGATTTGTTCAGCTAAATTTGAGGTTTGAAGGGGATTCTGGGTAAGAAAAAGTTGGGGGATCTACGCAAGCCATACCTCCCTGGAATCCCCCGTGTGTCTAGTTTTCAGAAATGTGTGGGTTTGGTAGGTTTCCCTAGGTGGCTGCTGAGCACGGGGCCAAAAACCCAGGTGACCCCTTGCAAAACCAGGTTGTTTTGTGATAGGACATTTTGATGTCGCCTCAATACCTCAATAAGTTTTGGGCCCTTGCCTGTCACGGGTACTTTGGCCTCCCACACGAGTGAGGCACCATTTTTATCGGGAGACCTTAGGGAATGGTGGGTGGTAGGAAATTTGTGTCAGCCCGGTGATGCCACAACTTTCCCACAGAGAAATGTGTGGAAAAAGTGATTTCTTTTAGCTAAATTTGAGGGGTGCAGGGGATTCTGGGTAAGAAACCGTTGTGGGATCCACGCACGCCATAACTCCCTGGAATCCCCGGGTGTCTAGTTTTCAGAAATGTGTGGGTTTGGTAGGTTTCCCTAGCTGGCCGCCGAGCACGGGGCCGAAAACCCAGGTGACCCCCCTTGCAAACCCAGGTCGTTTTGTGATAGGCAATTTTGATGTCGCCTCAATACGTTTTGGGTCCTTGCCTGTCGCGGGTACTTGGGCCTCCCACACGAGTGAGGCCCCATTTTTATCGGGAGACCTGGGGGAACGCTGGGTGGTAGGAAATTTGTGTCAGCCCGGTGATGCCACAACTTTCCCACACAGAAATGTGTGGAAAAAGTGATTTTTTCAGCTAAATTTGAGGTTTGCAGGGGATTGTGGGTAAGAAAAACTTGGGGGATCCACGCAAGCCATACCTCCCTGGAATCCCCCGTGTGTCTAGTTTTCAGAAATGTGTGGGTTTGGTAGGTTTCCCTAGGTGGCCGCCGAGCACGGGGCCAAAAACCCAGTTGACCCCCTTGCAAAACCAGGTCGTTTTGAGATAGGCAATTTTGATGTTGCCTCAATACGTTTTGGGCCTTTGCCTGTCGCGGGTATTTGGGCCTCCCACACGAGTGAGGCACCATTTTTTTGGGAGACCTGGGGGAACGCTCGGTGGTAGGAAATTTGTGTCAGCCCGGTGATGCCACAACTTTCCCACACATAAATGTGTGGAAAAAGTGATTTTTTTCATCTAAATTTGAGATTTGCAGGGGATTCTGGGTAAGAAAACGTTGGGGGATCCACGCAAGCCATACCTCCCTGGAATACCCCGGGTGTCTAGTTTTCAGAAATGTGTGGGTTTGGTAGGTTTCCCTAGCTGGCCGCCGAGCACGGGGCCAAAAACCCAGGTGACCCCACTTGCAAAACCAGGTTGTTTTGTGATAGGCAATTTTGATGTCGCCTCAATACGTTTTGGGCCCTTGCCTGTCGCGGGTACTTGGGCCTCCCACACGAGTGAGGCAGCATTTTTATCGAGAGACCTGGAGGAACGCTGGGTGGTAGGAAATTTGTGTCAGCCCGGTGATGCCACAACTTTCCCACACAAAAATGTGTGTAAAAAGTGATTTGTTCAGCTAAATTTGAGGTTTGCAGGGGATTCTGGGTAAGAAAAAGTTGGGGGATCCACGCAAGCCATACCTCCCTGGAATCCCCCGTGTGTCTAGTTTTCAGAAATGTGTGGGTTTGGTAGGTTTCCCTAGGTGGCTGCTGAGCACGGGGCCAAAAACCCAGGTGACCCCCTTGCAAAACCAGGTTGTTTTGTGATAGGCAATTTTGATGTCGCCTCAATAAGTTTTGGGCCCTTGCCTGTCACGGGTACTTTGGCCTCCCACACGAGTGAGGCACCATTTTTATTGGGAGACCTTAGGGAACGGTGGGTGGTAGGAAATTTGTGTCAGCCTGGTGATGCCACAACTTTCCCACACAGAAATGTGTGGAAAAAGTGATTTTTTTAGCTAAATTTGAGGGTGCAGGGGATTCTGGGTAAGAAACCTTTATGGGATCCACGCACGCCATAACTCCCTGGAATTCCCCGGGTGTCTAGTTTTCAGAAATGTGTGGGTTTGGTAGGTTTCCCTAGCTGGCCGCCGAGCACGGGGCCGAAAACCCAGGTGACCCCCCTTGCAAAACCAGGTCGTTTTGTGATAGGTAATTTTGATGTCGCCTCAATACGTTTTGGGCCCTTGCCTGTCGCGGGTACTTGGGCCTCCCACACGAGTGATGCCCCATTTTTATCGGGAGACCTGGGGGAACGCTGGGTGGTAGGAAATTTGTGTCAGCCCGGTGATGCCACAACTTTCCCACACAGAAATGTGTAGAAAAAGTGATTTTTTCAGCTAAATTTGAGGTTTGCAGGGTATTGTGGGTAAGAAAAACTTGGGGGATCCATGCAAGCCATACCTCCCTGGAATCCCCCGTGTGTCTAGTTTTCAGAAATGTCTGGGTTTGGTAGGTTTCCCTAGGTGGCCGCCGAGCACGGGGCCAAAAACCCAGTTGACCCCCCTTGCAAAGCCAGGTCGTTTTGAGATAGGCAATTTTGATGTCGCCTCAATACGTTTTGGGCCCTTGCCTGTCGCGGGTATTTGGGCCTCCCACACGAGTGAGGCACCATTTTTATTGGGAGACCTGGGGGAATGCTGGGTGGTAGGAAATTTGTGTCAGCCCGGTGATGCCACAACTTTCCCACACATAAATGTGTGGAAAAAGTGATTTTTTTCAGCTTAATTTGAGATTTGCAGGGGATTCTGGGTAAGAAAACGTTGGGGGATCCACGCAAGCCATACCTCCCTGGAATACCCCGGGTGTCTAGTTTTCAGAAATGTGAGGGTTTGGTAGGTTTCCCTAGCTGGCCGCCGAGCATGGGGCCAAAAACCCAGGTGACCCCACTTGCAAAACCAGGTCGTTTTGTGATAGGCAATTTTGATGTCGCCTCAATACGTTTTGGGCCCTTGCCTGTCACGGGTACTTGGGCCTCCCACACGAGTGAGGCAGCATTTTTATCGAGAGACCTGGGGGAACGCTGGGTGGTAGGAAATTTGTGTCATCCCGGTGATGCCACAACTTTCCCACACAAAAATGTGTGGAAAAAGTGATTTGTTCAGCTAAATTTGAGGTTTGCAGGGGATTCTGGGTAAGAAAAGTTGGGGGATCCACGCAAGCCATACCTCCCTGGAATCCCCGTGTGTCTAGTTTTCAGAAATGTGTGGGTTTGGTAGGTTTCCCTAGGTGGCTGCTGAGCACGGGGCCAAAACCCAGGTGACCCCCTTGTAAAACCAGGTTGTTTTGTGATAGGCAATTTTGATGTCGCCTCAATAAGTTTTGGGCCCTTGCCTGTCACGGGTACTTTGGCCTCCCACACGAGTGAGGCACCATTTTTATCGGGAGACCTTAGGGAATGGTGGGTGGTAGGAAATTTGTGTCAGCCTGGTGATGCCACAACTTTCCCACACAGAAATGTGTGGAAAAAGTGATTTTTTTAGCTAAATTTGAGGGGTGCAGGGGATTCTGGGTAAGAAACCTTTATGGGATCCACGCACGCCATAACTCCCTGGAATCCCCTGGGTGTCTAGTTTTCAGAAATGTGTGGGTTTGGAAGTTTCCCTAGGTGGCCGCCGAGCACGGGCCAAAATCCCAGGTGACCCCCTTGCAAAACCAGGTCGTTTTGTGATAGGCAATTTTGATGTCACCTCAATACGTTTTGGGCCCTTGCCTGTCGCGGGTACTTGGGCCTCCCACACGAGTGAGGCAGCATTTTTATCGAGAGACCTGGGGGAACGCTGGGTGGTAGGAAATGTGTGTCATCCCGGTGATGCCACAACTTTCCCACACAAAAATGTGTGGAAAAAGTGATTTGTTCAGCTAAATTTGAGGTTTGAAGGGGATTCTGGGTAAGAAAAAGTTGGGGGATCTACGCAAGCCATACCTCCCTGGAATCCCCCGTGTGTCTAGTTTTCAGAAATGTGTGGGTTTGGTAGGTTTCCCTAGGTGGCTGCTGAGTACGGGGCCAAAAACCCAGGTGACCCCCTTGCAAAACCAGGTTGTTTTGTGATAGGACATTTTGATGTCGCCTCAATACCTCAATACGTTTTGGGCCCTTGCCTGTCACGGGTACTTTGGCCTCCCACACGAGTGAGGCACCATTTTTATCGGGAGACCTTAGGGAATGGTGGGTGGTAGGAAATTTGTGTCAGCCCGGTGATGCCACAACTTTCCCACAGAGAAATGTGTGGAAAAAGTGATTTCTTTTAGCTAAATTTGAGGGGTGCAGGGGATTCTGGGTAAGAAACCGTTGTGGGATCCACGCACGCCATAACTCCCTGGAATCCCCCGGGTGTCTAGTTTTCAGAAATGTGTGGGTTTGGTAGGTTTCCCTAGCTGGCCGCCGAGCATGGGGCCGAAAACCCAGGTGACCCCCCTTGCAAAACCAGGTCGTTTTGTGATAGGCAATTTTGATGTCGCCTCAATACGTTTTGGGTCCTTGCCTGTCGCGGGTACTTGGGCCTCCCACACGAGTGAGGCCCCATTTTTATCGGAAGACCTGGGGGAACGCTGGGTGGTAGGAAATTTGTGTCAGCCCGGTGATGCCACAACTTTCCCACACAGAAATGTGTGGAAAAAGTGATTTTTTCAGCTAAATTTGAGGTTTGCAGGGGATTGTGGGTAAGAAAAACTTGGGGGATCCACGCAAGCCATACCTCCCTGGAATCCCCCGTGTGTCTAGTTTTCAGAAATGTGTGGGTTTGGTAGGTTTCCCTAGGTGGCCGCCGAGCACGGGGCCAAAAACCCAGTTGACCCCCTTGCAAAACCAGGTCGTTTTGAGATAGGCAATTTTGATGTCGCCTCAATACGTTTTGGGCCTTTGCCTGTCGCGGGTATTTGGCCCTCCCACATGAGTGAGGCACCATTTTTATTGGGAGACCTGGGGGAACGCTGGGTGGTAGGAAATTTGTGTCAGCCCGATGATGCCACAACTTTCCCACACATAAATGTGTGGAAAAAGTGATTTTTTTCATCTAAATTTGAGATTTGCAGGGGATTCTGGGTAAGAAAACGTTGGGGGATCCAAGCAAGCCATACCTCCCTGGAATACCCCGGGTGTCTAGTTTTCAGAAATGTGTGGGTTTGGTAGGTTTCCCTAGCTGGCCGCCGAGCACGGGGCCAAAAACCCAGGTGACCCCACTTGCAAAACCAGGTTGTTTTGTGATAGGCAATTTTGATGTCGCCTCAATACGTTTTGGGCCCTTGCCTGTCGCGGGTACTTGGGCCTCCCACACGAGTGAGGCACCATTTTTATTGAGAGACCTGGGGGAACGCTGGGTGGTAGGAAATTTGTGTCAGCCCGGTGATGCCACAACTTTCCCACACAGAAATGTGTGGAAAAAGTGATTTGTTCAGCTAAATTTGAGGTTTGCCGGGGATTCTGGGTAAGAAAAAGTTGGGGGATCCACGCAAGCCATACCTCCCTGGAATCCCCCGTGTGTCTATTTTTAGAAATGTATGGGTTTGGTATGGGTTCCCTAGGTGGCCGCCGAGCACGGGGCCAAAAACCCAGGTGACACCCCTTGCAAAACCAGGTTGTTTTGTGATAGGCAATTTTGATGTCGCCTCAATAAGTTTTGGGCCCTTGCCTGTCACGGGTACCTGGGCCTCCCACACGAGTAAGGCACCATTTGTATTGGGAGACCTTAGGGAATGGTGGGTGGTAGGAAATTTGTGTCAGCCCGGTGATGCCACAACTTTCCCACACAGAAATGTGTGGAAAAAGTGATTTTCTTTAGCTAAATTTGAGGTTTGCAGGGGATTCTGGGTAAGAAACTGTTGGGGGATCCACGCAAGCCATAACTCCCTGGAATCCCCCGGGTGTCTAGATTTCAGAAATGTGTGGGTTTGGTAGGTTTCCCTAGCTGGCCGCCGAGCACGGGGCCGAAAACCCAGGTGACCCCCCTTGCAAAACCAGGTCGTTTTGTGATAGGTAATTTTGATGTCGCCTCAATACGTTTTGGGCCCTTGACTGTCGCGGGTACTTGGGCCACCCACACGAGTGATGCCCCATTTTTATCGGGAGACCTGGGGGAACGCTGGGTGGTAGGAAATTTGTGTCAGCCCGGTGATGCCACAACTTTCCCACACAGAAATGTGTGGAAAAAGTGATTTTTTCAGCTAAATTTGAGGTTTGCAGGGTATTGTGGGTAAGAAAAACATGGGGGATCCACGCAAGCCATACCTCCCTGGAATCCCCCTTGTGTCTAGTTTTCAGAAATGTGTGGGTTTGGTAGGTTTCCCTAGGTGGCCGCCGAGCACGGGGCCAAAAACCCAGTTGACCCCCTTGCAAAACCAGGTCGTTTTGAGATATGCAATTTTGATGTCGCCTCAATACGTTTTGGGCCCTTGCCTGTCGCGGGTACTTGGGCCTCCCACACGAGTGATGCCCTATTTTTATTGGGAGACCTGGGGAATACTGGGTGGTAGGAAATTTGTGTCAGCCCGGTGATGCCACAACTTTCCCACACAAAAATGTGTATAAAAAGTGATTTGTTCAGCTAAATTTGAGGTTTGCAGGGGATTCTGGGTAAGAAAAAGTTGGGGGATCCAATCAAGCCATACCTCCCTGAAATCCCCCGTGTGTCTTGTTTTCAGAAATGTGTGGGTTTGGTAGGTTTTCCCAGGTGGCTGCTGAGCACGGGGCCAAAAACCCAGGTGACCCCCTTGCAAAACCAGGTTGTTTTGTGATAGGCAATTTTGATGTCGCCTCAATAAGTTTTGGGCCCTTGCCTGTCACGGGTACTTTGGCCTCCCACACGAGTGAGGCACCATTTTTATTGGGAGACCTTAGGGAACGGTGGGTGGTAGGAAATTTGTGTCAGCCTGGTGATGCCACAACTTTCCCACACAGAAATGTGTGGAAAAAGTGATTTTTTTAGCTAAATTTGAGGGTGCAGGGGATTCTGGGTAAGAAACCTTTATGGGATCCACGCATGCCATAACTCCCTGGAATTCCCCGGGTGTCTAGTTTTCAGAAATGTGTGGGTTTGGTAGGTTTCCCTAGCTGGCCGCTGAGCACGGGGCCAAAAACCCAGGTGACCCCCCTTGCAAAACCAGGTCGTTTTGTGATAGGTAATTTTGATGTCGCCTCAATACGTTTTGGGCCCTTGCCTGTCGCGGGTACTTGGGCCTCCCACACGAGTGATGCCCCATTTTTATCGGGAGACCTGGGGGAACGCTGGGTGGTAGGAAATTTGTGTCAGCCCGGTGTTGCCACAACTTTCCCACACAGAAATGTGTGGAAAAAGTGATTTTTTCAGCTAAATTTGAGGTTTGCAGGGTATTGTGGGTAAGAAAAACATGGGGGATCCACGCAAGCCATACCTCCCTGGAATCCCCCGTGTGTCTAGTTTTCAGAAATGTGTGGGTTTGGTAGGTTTCCCTAGGTGGCCGCCGAGCACGGGGCCAAAAACCCAGTTGACCCCCCTTGCAAATCCAGGTCGTTTTGAGATATGCAATTTTGATGTCGCCTCAATACGTTTTGGGCCCTTGCCTGTCGCGGGTACCTGGGCCTCCCACACGAGTGAGGCAGCATTTTTATCGAGAGACCTGGGGAACGCTGGGTGGTAGGAAATTTGTGTCATCCCGGTGATGCCACAACTTTCCCACACAAAAATGTGTGGAAAAAGTGATTTGTTCAGCTAAATTTGAGGTTTGCAGGGGATTCTGGGTAAGAAAAAGTTGGGGGATCCACGCAAGCCATACCTCCCTGGAATCCCCCGTGTGTCTAGTTTTCAGAAATGTGTGGGTTTGGTAGGTTTCCCTAGGTGGCTGCTGAGCACGGGGCCAAAAACCCAGGTGACCCCCTTGCAAAACCAGGTCGTTTTGTGATAGGCAATTTTGATGTCGCCTCAATACGTTTTGGGCCCTTGCCTGTCGCGGGTACTTGGGCCTCCCACACGAGTGAGGCAGCATTTTTATCGAGAGACCTGGGGGAACGCTGGGTGGTAGGAAATTTGTGTCAGCCCGGTGATGCCACAACTTTCCCACACAAAAATGTGTGGAAAAAGTGATTTGTTCAGCTAAATTTGAGGTGTGCAGGGAATTCTGGGTGAGTAACCGTTGGAGTATCCATGCAAGCCATAACTAACTGGAATCCCCTGGGTGTCTAGTTTTCAGAAATGTATGGGTTTGGTAGGTTTCCCTAGCTGGCCGCCGAGCACGGGGCCAAAAACCCAGGTGACCCCCCTTGCAAAACCAGGTCGTTTTGTGATAGGCAATTTTGATGTCGCCTCAATACGTTTTGGGCCCTTGCCTGTCGCGGGTACTTGGGCCTCCCACACGAGTGAGACCCCATTTTTATTGGGAGACCTGGGGGAACGCTGGGTGGTAGGAAATTTGTGTCAGCCCGGTGATGCCACAACTTTCCCACACAGAAATGTGTGGAAAAGGTGATTTTTTCAGCTAAATTTGAGGTTTGCAGGGGATTCTGGGTAAGAAAAACTTGGGGGATCCATGCAAGCCATACCTCCCTGGAATCCCCCGTGTGTCTAGTTTTCAGAAATGTGTGGGTTTGGAAGTTTCCCTAGGTGGCCGCCGAGCACGGGGCCAAAATCCCAGGTGACCCCCTTGCAAAACCAGGTCGTTTTGTGATAGGCAATTTTGATGTCGCCTCAATACGTTTTGGGCCCTTGCCTGTCGCGGGTACTTGGGCCTCCCACACGAGTGAGGCAGCATTTTTATCGAGAGACCTGGGGGAACGCTGGGTGGTAGGACATTTGTGTCATCCCGGTGATGCCACAACTTTCCCACACAAAAATGTGTGGAAAAAGTGATTTGTTCAGCTAAATTTGAGGTTTGCAGGGGATTCTGGGTAAGAAAAAGTTGGGGGATCCACGCAAGCCATACCTCCCTGGAATCCCCGTGTGTCTAGTTTTCAGAAATGTGTGGGTTTGGTAGGTTTCCCTAGGTGGCTGCTGAGCACGGGGCCAAAACCCAGGTGACCCCCTTGCAAAACCAGGTTGTTTTGTGATAGGCAATTTTGATGTCGCCTCAATAAGTTTTGGGCCCTTGCCTGTCACGGGTACTTTGGCCTCCCACACGAGCGAGGCACCATTTTTATCGGGAGACCTTAGGGAACGGTGGGTGGTAGGAAATTTGTGTCAGCCTGGTGATGCCACAACTTTCCCACACAGAAATGTGTGGAAAAAGTGATTTTTTAGTTAAATTTGAGGGGTGCAGGGGATTCTGGGTAAGAATCCTTTATGGGATCCACGCACGCCTTAACTCCCTGGAATCCCCGGGTGTCTAGTTTTCAGAAATGTGTGGGTTTGGTAGGTTTCCCTAGCTGGCCGCCGAGCACGGGCCGAAAACCCAGGTGACCCCCTTGCAAAACCAGGTCGTTTTGTGATAGGTAATTTTGATGTCGCCTCAATACGTTTTGGGCCCTTGCCTGTCGCGGGTACTTGGGCCACCCACACGAGTGATGCCCCATTTTTATCGGGAGACCTGGGGGAACGCTGGGTGGTAGGAAATTTGTGTCAGCCCGGTGATGCCACAACTTTCCCACACAGAAATGTGTGGAAAAAGTGATTTTTTCAGCTAAATTTGAGGTTTGCAGGGTATTGTGGGTAAGAAAACATGGGGGATCCACGCAAGCCATACCTCCCTGGAATCCCCTTGTGTCTAGTTTTCAGAAATGTGTGGGTTTGGTAGGTTTCCTAGGTGGCCGCCGAGCACGGGGCCAAAACCCAGTTGACCCCCTTGCAAAACCAGGTCGTTTTGAGATATGCAATTTTGATGTCGCCTCAATACGTTTTGGGCCCTTGCCTGTCGCGGGTACTTGGGCCTCCCACACGAGTGATGCCCTATTTTTATTGGGAGACCTGGGGGAACACTGGGTGGTAGGAAATTTGTGTCAGCCCGGTGATGCCACAACTTTCCCACACAAAAATGTGTATAAAAAGTGATTTGTTCAGCTAAATTTGAGGTTTGCAGGGGATTCTGGGTAAGAAAAGTTGGGGGATCCACGCAAGCCATACCTCCCTGGAATCCCCCGTGTGTCTTGTTTTCAGAAATGTGTGGGTTTGGTAGGTTTCCCTAGGTGGCTGCTGAGCACGGGGCCAAAAACCCAGGTGACCCCCTTGCAAAACCAGGTTGTTTTGTGATAGGCAATTTTGATGTCGCCTCAATAAGTTTTGGGCCCTTGCCTGTCACGGGTACTTTGGCCTCCCACACGAGTGAGGCACCATTTTTATTGGGAGACCTTAGGGAACGGTGGGTGGTAGGAAATTTGTGTCAGCCCGGTGATGCCACAACTTTCCCACACAGAAATGTGTGGAAAAAGTGATTTTTTCAGCTAAATTTGAGGTGTGCAGGGGATTCTGGGTAAGAAATCTTTATGGGATCCACGCACGCCATAACTCCCTGGAATTCCACGGGTGTCTAGTTTTCAGAAATGTGTGGGTTTGGTAGGTTTCCCTAGCTGGCCGCTGAGCACGGGGCCGAAAACCCAGGTGACCCCCCTTGCAAAACCAGGTCGTTTTGTGATAGGTAATTTTGATGTCGCCTCAATATGTTTTGGGCCCTTGCCTGTCACGGGTACTTGGGCCTCCCACACGAGTGATGCCCCATTTTTATCGGGAGACCTGGGGGAATGCTGGGTGGTAGGAAATTTGTGTCAGCCCGGTGTTGCCACAACTTTCCCACACAGAAATGTGTGAAAAAGTGATTTTTTCAGCTAAATTTGAGGTTTGCAGGGTATTGTGGGTAAGAAAAACATGGGGGATCCACGCAAGCCATACCTCCCTGGAATCCCCCGTGTGTCTAGTTTTCAGAAATGTGTGGGTTTGGTAGGTTTCCCTAGGTGGCCGCCGAGCACGGGGCCAAAACCCAGTTGACCCCCTTGCAAATCCAGGTCGTTTTGAGATATGCAATTTTGATGTCGCCTCAATACGTTTTGGGCCCTTGCCTGTCGCGGGTACTTGGGCCTCCCACACGAGTGAGGCAGCATTTTTATCGAGAGACCTGGGGAACGCTGGGTGGTAGGAAATTTGTGTCGTCCCGGTGATGCCACAACTTTCCCACACAAAAATGTGTATAAAAAGTGATTTGTTCAGCTAAATTTGAGGTTTGCAGGGGATTCTGGGTAAGAAAAGTTGGGGATCCACGCAAGCCATACCTCCCTGGAATCCCCCGAGTGTCTAGTTTTCAGAAATGTGTGGGTATGGTAGGTTTCCCTAGGTGGCTGCTGAGCACGGGGCCAAAAACCCAGGTGACCCCCTTGCAAAACCAGGTTGTTTTGTGATAGGCAATTTTGATGTCGCCTCAATAAGTTTTGGGCCCTTGCCTGTCACGGGTACTTTGGCCTCCCACACGAGTGAGGCACCATTTTTATTGGGAGACCTTAGGGAACGGTGGGTGGTAAGAAATTTGTGTCAGCCCGGTGATGCCACAACTTTCCCACACAGAAATGTGTGGAAAAAGTGATTTTTTAGCTAAATTTGAGGGTGCAGGGGATTCTGGGTAAGAAACCGTTATGGGATCCACGCACGCCATAACTCCCTGGAATTCCCCGGGTGTCTAGTTTTCAGAAATGTGTGGGTTTGGTAGGTTTCCTAGCTGGCCGCCGAGCACGGGGCCAAAACCCAGGTGACCCCCTTGCAAAACCAGGTCGTTTTATGATAGGCACTTTGATGTCGCCTCAATACGTTTTGGGCCCTTGCCTGTCGCGGGTACTTGGGCCTCCCACACGAGTGATGCCCCATTTTTATCGGGAGACCTGGGGGAACGCTGGGTGGTAGGAAATTTGTGTCAGCCCGGTGATGCCACAACTTTCCCACACAGAAATGTGTAGAAAAAGTGATTTTTCAGCTAAATTTGAGGTTCGCAGGGTATTGTGGGTAAGAAAACTTGGGGGATCCATGCAAGCCATACCTCCCTGGAATCCCCCGTGTGTCTAGTTTTCAGAAATGTCTGGGTTTGGTAGGTTTCCCTAGGTGGCCGCCGAGCACGGGGCCAAAAACCCAGTTGACCCCCTTGCAAAACCAGGTCGTTTTGAGATAGGCAATTTTGATGTCGCCTCAATACGTTTTGGGCCCTTGCCTGTCGCGGGTATTTGGGCCTCCCACACGAGTGAGGCACCATTTTTATTGGGAGACCTGGGGAATGCTGGGTGGTAGGAAATTTGTGTCAGCCCGGTGATGCCACAACTTTCCCACACATAAATGTGTGGAAAAAGTGATTTTTTTCAGCTTAATTTGAGATTTGCAGGGGATTCTGGGTAAGAAAAACGTTGGGGGATCCACGCAAGCCATACCTCCCTGGAATACCCCTGGGTGTCTAGTTTTCAGAAATGTGAGGGTTTGGTAGGTTTCCCTAGCTGGCCGCCGAGCATGGGGCCAAAACCCAGGTGACCCCACTTGCAAAACCAGGTCGTTTTGTGATAGGCAATTTTGATGTCGCCTCAATACGTTTTGGGCCCTTGCCTGTCGCGGGTACTTGGGCCTCCCACACTAGTGAGGCAGCATTTTTATCGAGAGACCTGGGGAACGCTGGGTGGTAGGAAATTTGTGTCATCCCGGTGATGCCACAACTTTCCCACACAAAAATGTGTGGAAAAAGTGATTTGTTCAGCTAAATTTGAGGTTTGCAGGGGATTCTGGGTAAGAAAAAGTTGGGGGATCCACGCAAGCCATACCTCCCTGGAATCCCCCGTGTGTCTAGTTTTCAGAAATGTGTGGGTTTGGTAGGTTTCCCTAGGTGGCTGCTGAGCACGGGGCCAAAAACCCAGGTGACCCCTTGCAAAACCAGGTTGTTTTGTGATAGGCAATTTTGAAGTCGCCTCAATAAGTTTTGGGCCCTTGCCTGTCACGGGTACTTTGGCCTCCCACACGAGTGAGGCAGCATTTTTATCGGGAGACCTTAGGGAATAGTGGGTGGTAGGAAATTTCTGTCAGCCTGGTGATGCCACAACTTTCCCACACAGAAATGTGTGGAAAAAGTGATTTTTTTAGCTAAATTTGAGGGTTGCAGGGGATTCTGGGTAAGAAACCTTTATGGGATCCATGCACGCCATAACTCCCTGGAACTCCTGGGTGTCTAGTTTTCAGAAATGTATGGGTTTGGTAGGTTTCCTAGCTGGCCGCCGAGCACGGGGCCAAAACCCAGGTGACTCCCTTGCAAAACCAGGTCGTTTTGTGATAGGCAATTTTGATGTCGCCTCAATACGTTTTGGGCCCTTGCCTGTCGTGCGTACTTGGGCCTCCCACACGAGTGAGACCCCATTTTTATTGGGAGACCTGGGGAACGCTGGGTGGTAGGAAATTTGTGTCAGCCCGGTGATGCCACAACTTTCCCACACAGAAATGTGTGGAAAAAGTGATTTTTTCAGCTAAATTTGAGGTTTGCAGGGATTCTGGGTAAGAAAAACTTGGGGGATCCATGCAAGCCATACCTCCCTGGAATCCCCCGTGTGTCTAGTTTTCAGAAATGTGTGGGTTTGGAAGTTTCCTAGGTGGCCGCCGAGCACGGGGCCAAAATCCCAGGTGACCCCCTTGCAAAACCAGGTCGTTTTGTGATAGGCAATTTTGATGTCGCCTCAATACATTTTGGGCCCTTGCCTGTTGCGGGTACTTGGGCCTCCCACACGAGTGAGGCAGCATTTTTATCGAGAGACCTGGGGGAACGCTGGGTGGTAGGAAATTTGTGTCATCCCGTTGATGCCACAACTTTCCCACTCAAAAATGTGTGGAAAAAGTGATTTGTTCAGCTAAATTTGAGGTTTGAAGGGGATTCTGGGTAAGAAAAAGTTGGGGGATCTACGCAAGCCATACCTCCCTGGAATTCCCCGTGTGTCTAGTTTTCAGAAATGTGTGGGTTTGGTGGGTTTCCCTAGGTGGCTGCTGAGCACGGGGCCAAAAACCCAGGTGACCCCCTTGCAAAACCAGGTTGTTTTGTGATAGGCAATTTTGATGTCGCCTCAATAAGTTTAGGGCCCTTGCCTGTCACGTGGTACTTTGGCCTCCTCACACGAGTGAGGCACCATTTTTATCGGGAGACCTTAGGGAACGGTGGGTGGTAGGAAATTTGTGTCAGCCTGGTGATGCCACTAACTTTCCCACACAGAAATGTGTGGAAAAAGTGATTTTTTTAGTTAAATTTGAGGGGTGCAGGGGATTCTGGGTAAGAAACCTTTATGGGATCC